>CM042314.1:3094274-3191774 GCA_023566125.1 Zingel zingel | reverse complement strand
GATCTCGTATTTTACGAAAATAGTTCACTGAAACGTGTTTCTGAAAACATTTTAAGAGAGAAATAGGCCGTGCAGTTGTTGAATCTGTCTTCATTTCAGATCAACAAAGGTCAGTTTAAAAGATTTTTGTCAGATTTTGAGAGACTCTAGTCACGCTCATCCTGCTCGTCATTTCCAGGTTAGCACTCCACCAATCAGATTGGTCGTTGAGTCCGACTGCCCGCCCTCCGCTTCAACAAGTCGAATCGGCCCAAATGAAGGCCGACGGCCCCTCCGACGGATGACGGCACGGAACACACCGAACAGACTCGAGTCACCGACCTCGCCAGACTGTCTGACGGCCGATTATCGTGTTGGTGTGTCAGGGCCTTAACAGAATTGTTCAAATAAAAACAGTGCCCAAACCTAGGACACCCATCGGTGGCTCTTGTTGAAGGGAGCTAATGAATATTCAGAAGCTACATCGCATGTAGGAAACCAGATGAGTAGAGGAAAGTATTCAGAGCAGCATGTCATTGGGGTTGTTGAAGTTTAACCAATCAAGCCCACAGAAAAACATGAGCCGGATTCCCAAAATGGTGAAAAGAAGGAAAAAAAACTTGTTGAGATTAAAAGCGAGGAAGCAGTGGTGGAAAACATGAGTGGCAGAAGCAATCCTCTAAAGCAATCTATAGCAGCCCATCCAACCTTGAAGGAGCTTACAATAGCCCGAGCCGTTTCCTCAACATTAGCAGTCTTGTGTGGGATGCTGTATAATCTACCTGCCAGATTAAGATGACATGGTCATTGTCTAGAAGAGAGAATTGAATTATGGTGTGTGTGTGAAGGGAGTTTAAATGAGATTATGGGGGAAAGAACTCATCCAGCATGCGTGAGATGTGCAAAGTCAGGGGCTTGGCACACCGACTACTCTCTCTCTCTCTCTCTCTCTCTCTCTCTCTCTCTCTCTCTCTCTCTCTCTCTCTCTCACACACACACACACACTTAAACTCATGCAGTGCAAGCTATTTTTCATACGCTCCAGCCACAACACAAAAGATGCAAACATACAATGCACACTTAAACATGCAAATACTTCATGGATTCACAGCGGTGCGTCACTGCAGATTGAAAATAGGGGAAGCACAATGGATGTTTGCCGTTATTTTTGGCCAGATTGGCTGGTTATTTAGTGCCTGTGCAGTGATGGGGAAAACCCTGCATTAGCCTATATTCATAGGCCACACTGCATCCTCCTCCCTGTTTTGCTGCATCCTTCTAAGCAGAGCTGATGATTTCCTGTGTGTGTTTGTGGTGACAATGCATCCTCTGTCTGTGACTCCGTTTTCTTCACACGAATGTGTTTACTGCGTCGGCTTGCCAGGGTTCCCCTAACACGAGTATATGGGCTAATCCCCAGTTTGTCTGTGATTAGCCTAACAACTCTGCAGCATATTTAGTACATGTATCTGCTCTGTTTAAGCACAGCTAATCTCTTGGCATCCCCAAACTGCTCTGTTCTCATGATCCTCCCTCACCATGTTTACACTTAAACTTTGTCTCTTTTCATGCTTTTCCTCAGGCTCTGTGTGCACGTTTTTGCACGTTTGCGTAAAAGCATACGGGTTACTTTGCTTGTGCGTTTGTTCACTTGTGCATGTGTGCGTGGGTCTGCTCTGTGATGCAGTTTTACTTCCTGCGGATGCTGTTATTTCAGAAGATGTTGCTGTGTTTGTGTCTCCCCTGAGGGACGGGAATAGGTTCAGAGATGCTGCAACCGCAGCTTGCCATTTATTTTATCGCCGTTGATCATCAGGTGATAGGGCGCACAAAGGCTTTACAAACAATAGTGATGGTATCAATTAATCACATTTACAGTATTGTGCTCCATCAGATAGGCATGATCTCATCCTTCAGAGCGGTGTGTATGCCACGCACACACGGTAATGCATGTGTGTCTGACTCTGTGCCTGTACATGGATTGAGGGTGGATGGATTAGAATTAGCAGATGGACTGTATTTGCATTAGCCACCAGGGTGCTAACGCAGACGGAGTCAATCTGGTGTGCAAGGCTGAGAGCAGGTTGTTGCTCTCTGGGGTAGAGCCAGGCCGGGACACCCTGTCTGGGACTTTTAGCTGCGGGGGGTCCAGTCTGTCTGCATGTGTTAGCTAATGTCAAGGGGGTCAGTATAGCACATGTCGGTTCAGTGCAAACTTTGATTTGAGTAGCTGTGTTTTAGAGCTGTAAAGATTAATAAATTAGTTGGCAACTATTAAATTAATCGCCAAGGTATGTTTCTGCTTTGTGTCATTTGTTTTGGAAAAAAAGGAGAATTTCTAAGATTGCAGCCTGTGAAATGTTTCTTCTCTCCTCTGTGACAGTAAACTGAATATCTTTGAGTTGTGGACAAAACAAGACATTTGAGGATGTCATCTTGGGCTTTTTGGGAAACACTGATCCACATTCTTCACCATTTTCTGACATTTTATAGACCAAACTACTAATTGGTAAATCGAGAAAAAAATCTACAGATTAATCGACGATGAAAAGAATCCTTAGTTGCAGCCCAACTGTGTTTGTGTAAGGATCGTAACAGGCAGCAAGAATTGTACGTTGAACTGCAGTGCTACTCTGAAAGTAAGAAGAAAGCGGACAGGAACAAAAGCAGAGGAAGAGTAGGAGGTTACAAGCACCGTGAGAGGAGGGAGGGCATGTGAGGGGAGCTCACAAACTGAAAACCCCTTGCAAGTGTTTTGGAGTCAATTAGCTTTCTTTGTGATGTATTCATGCTTTTTCATTTCCCTTTGTTCTCTGCTCTCTTGCTTAGTTATCGCAGTCCCAAGCTCTCCGTAAACACTGTTGCAGTGTTTTGCTAGGCGAGGCTTGTGTTTGTGTCAACCAACCATCACATTCCCTGCAGAAATGGCCAAATCTTTCCTTTTCTCTTGATGTTACTCAGATATCTATTTCACTCTAAATTCATCCTTTGAAAATATATACAGCAAGCTTTCAAAGGCAACGTTTTGAACCGTTATGGATGCAAAATGCAGCCAAAAGTTGCAGCCAACACAATTTTTTATTTTCATCCTTTAAAATTTATGCTATTAATGTTTGTCCTATTTGTAAATCCCTGTTGAAGGAAATGTGTGTATGCTTCTCTAAAACCTGCTCTTTACAAGAACATTTTTCAATTGTTGTCTAAATCAGTTATTTGGGTACCCCTGGGGGGTGCTTCTGCTGTTGCCACGGGGTACGTGGAACAATTGTAAAGCTCTTAAAAATGTTTAATCATGATTTGATTGGAAGAATATATCCACATATTAACATTAAATCAACTGTAGGTCTAAACTGAACACTACTTGTTGCAGTTATGTAAGTGAAAACTAGTTAGCAAGCAAGCACAGTAGCTTCAATTGATGAATAAATGGAATAAATAGCTAAAGTAACGACTAAACAGTTCAAATGATTAGCTAAAGTAATGGAGTAACGGTTTACATAGTTAGCTAACGGTTGACATAGTTAGCTAGCGGTTGAAATAGCTAACTGTTGAAATAGTTAGCTAATGGTTGAAATAGCTAACAGTTGAAAAAGTTAACTAACCGTTAACAGTTGACATAGCTTAAAGTTGAAATAGTTAATTAACTGTTGAAATAGTTAACAGTTGAAATAGTTAGCTTAAAGTAACGATAATGGATAAATGGTTGAAACATTTAGCTTCACTCCAACTAGTAGTACGGTGGAGCGAACTAGAGAAAGAACGAGAGAGAGAGCGATGCTAAGTTACATAAAACAAAGCGAGTTCCCTGTACACGGAGCACCCTGTCATAACTCACTGTGCTCTGACTCCATTTTTTCTTGTTGTTATGGAAATGACCGGTCTGGCTACTCCGCTTGTCATCGGTCGGCACTTGAACATTTTTCAACTGCAAAAAGACACTCCGAGCTGCAAAAAAGAAGCCGGCGGTGGCGTTTAAAAAAGCGCTCAGGACTTTTTTGAAAACACGGTTTACTCACCAAGTGTGAACAATGAATCTCAGAGAGGTCAGACTGCCGTGATTATTGCTCTTCAGGATCCACGCAAATCGATGTGAACCAGCTTTTTTTAGAAGAAAAGAGCAAATGAGAAGCATGAGGTTGTCGTGGAACTGGTGCCACATGACTGTGCAGTATTTAACATTTTGTGCCAAAAGCAGACAGCGAGAAGTCTTTTTTTAGCAGCAGCTCTCGAGTTAAGAATTAAGAAGTGATAGCAACTTGGCTGGAACTTCCCGAGGGTGCTTTGCAGTGAGAGACACAGAGATACTGACAGATACTTAGTGGGTTGTTTTAGTGGCGGTTTACAAGCATGGCACTTGTGGAACAAAAGGAGAGATGAAGGCTACTAGTCCCCAGAGTTTTTAGGCTTTAGTGCAGCCTTTCTATTTTGGGAAGAATGATTCTTTGAGAGAACAAGAGACTTCGGGAGGGAGAGTATAGGAGAAGCAGGCTTTTTTTATTGCACCCATTACATGTCATCACTCCAAACTAATCATGTCCTGGAAATTGAGCCCGAGGAAGACTGCTGAGCTTGGATTTTACTCTGTGCCTCCCCCCTTTTCTTCACTCTTTTCCTCTGTTTCTCCCCCTTCTGTCTCACATCATTTTGCCTCTTTATCTCAGTCCAATCTGT
The DNA here is from genome assembly GCA_023566125.1 of Zingel zingel. Classification (NCBI taxonomy): domain Eukaryota; kingdom Metazoa; phylum Chordata; class Actinopteri; order Perciformes; family Percidae; genus Zingel; species Zingel zingel. Next base: position 3,187,124 of record CM042314.1, on the reverse strand, counting down.
AATCCCGCCCTCTCTCTATCCATATCTGTGCCCTCTTTTATTGCTCTCCTTCTCGTTGCTTACATTTTATTCCTCCTGCTCCCATTTCTCTTTCCTCCCCTCTCTCCTTCCCTCCCTCCCTCTCGCTGGTATTTCACAGTTAACTACTGAGCCAGAGAATAGTGCCCCAGTGCCTCTGCTCTGGATTGTTTGCTCTCAGACAAAGAAGTGGATTTTCAATTAAATTGCGTGTCATTAGAAAGACGGCGTCCCTCTGCCATTCCAGGGCAGGCAGCCTTCACACATGCTTTGATGACGGCTCATTTTCCTTAACGTTGTTCCCTTTTTCTCCCTGATTCTGTATGAGACACTCCAGCTACACGTAGGCTTGTGACGATTGGCGATCAGATCGTATATCGGCGATTGAAGGAATGATCGGTGATTGGTTTTTCCTACGCATATATTTAAGCCATTTTAACTAACTTTCGATTAGAACTATAATTTCTAGAATCCGGATTAGGATTAGCGAGAAAGTCACTAAAAGCAGATCGCTGTGAGTGCTCTCGGCGATCTTGAGTAACTCCGATTGGATGATTTGAAAATATTAGAGATTGCCCAAGTTTAGCTCCACGTACACTTCCGTACATCGCAAGTCTATATCCACAACGTTCCACTTCCGCGATTGCTCCGGTGCCGCAGGAAATTCCACCGGATGCATGTATTTTCGCCGGATGTCCGTCCCCTTCCTCTTTCTTTGTGTTGCTGTTCTAACCTCCGGTGGATTCATGAGGACTATGGTTAACTGCTCCTCAGATCTCTACAGGGTAAATCCAGACCTAGACTATCCGTCCAATCTGAGTTTACAGCAGCTCCGTGCAGAGTTTAGTGCCGCCAGAGACGATTGTGATTGGTTTAAAGAAATGCCAATAAACGAGAGCACGTTTTTCTCCCATCCCGGAATGCTATGTGGACTAGCGAGACCCTTCTCCGTTCTGCAACGTGTGGATGGTCTGGTAAAAGCGAGACTAGTTCATCTCAGACGCAGAGCTCTTACCCCAGGTGTCTGGGCTCCTGCAGACCTGCTTATAACGGCAGCTTCCACAGTCAAAAAGGTGGAAGTCTGCTGTGTGTTGAGATGCTGATGGAACCAAGAGAGCCCCTGTCTGGTAATTGCGTTGGCTTAATAGTACCAAGAAAGCTATCTCCACATGACAGGTGGTCACGAGATGTGGCGTGATAAATCGCTGCATGAATTACCCAGAGTGGTGGGATTGCAGTTTTGCTATAAAAAAAGGAGAGTGCAGGCTTTTTTTCGAGACGGAGAGGCGAAAAAGCAACTGGATGGGAAATGTGATGGGAAGTGGTAGAGCGGCCTTAACTGTGACACGGGGAAGCTTTGAATGGTTGAATCCTGAATGCATTGTGGGCAGTTATTATCTTTTCAATACAAAAACACAAATCAGTCAGGTCTGGATGAATGAGCTTGAAGAGCAGGAACACAGGAGCCAGGGGACGGACAGCGTACAGATTACATGCACGGTCTATCCTCCAGGGTGAGAAGAAGATGCTTTTGTTCCTATTACGCGGCATTTTCATACATATTTGAAGCTCTCCTGGCTGTGATTACCTCTCGCTACATTGTCAATCTCCATTTCTCACCTCTGCCAGTCTGTCTCTCCTGTGTGTGTGTGTGTGTGTGTGTGTGTGTGTGTGTGTATATGCACACATTGTGAGGAAAAGGGGGGGCAGCTATATTAGATTTGGCAGAGGCAGCACAATTTGTCTGACATGTTGAGGGAGAAGATTAGAGGGGGAAACACAAAATGTATTCAGTATTACACTCTCATCTCACAGCTGTAGCAATTGATTTTTTTTAAAGTACACATCGGGGCGCATGGGCCGCCGATAGCTGAGGAGAGGGAGGTGTGGAGAACCGGCATTATCAGGCCATAGACTCCAATTCACACAAAATTCAAAAATGAAAAGGGGATAAACAGCAATAATCTGTTTCTGCGGATGGAAGCGTGTCTAAAGTCATTTGGGGGGGGGGGCTGAAGCGGCTGTGTATGAGTTCCTCCACCACTCTGGCTCATTGTCCTTTACTACATGGCTCGGCCTAAGCCTGCCCTCTGGGTCAGATTACTCGCAAAATGCCTCATAGCCTTCCCAGGATTCCCCTAGTCTGAGCTTATCATTCTCGCACACATTCAGCAGCTCTGCTGGAACGCGAGGGCGCTGTCTTAGCGCGAGTCCACATTATTCCTTGTTGACCAAACACTGAATAGTACGGACAACACAACAACGAGGAAAATGCATTCATCAGCAGCAGATTAATAATATGGGTCAAGCACATAAAAAAGCCTCCACAACAGTGAAAAGGCAACTGTAGCAGACAAAAATGCCTTGAGTAGCGCTGCAAATAGCGGTTATTTTCATTGTCGATAAATCTGTTGATTATTTTTTTGATGAATGGATTAGTTGTTTGGTCTCTAAAATGTCAGTGTTTCCCAAAAAGCCCAAGATGGCGTCCTCAAATGTCTCGTTTTGTCCCCAACTCAAAGATACTCAGATTACTGTCCCAGAGGAGAGAAGAGACTAGAAGATATTCACATTTAACAAGCTGACATCAGTTTTTTTTTAACTTTTTATTCCCATAAATTGACTCAAACCGATGAATCGATTACCAAAATAGTTGGTGATTAATTTACTAGTTGAACTAATCGATCTTTGCAGCTCTAGATGTCGTCAGCAAGCTTTGTCTTAAAGTTTTTTTGAGTGTTTTATTTGTGTATTTATTATCTGCTGTCACAGATATGGTAATAATAACGGTCCAAAATGATGTGAAATAGCTTTTTTTTTAAGGAGGACCCCTACACCCTCTGCCAAATACTGTCTGTGCACCTATGTTTTCTACAAACCTAAATATTATAATATAGAAAATGTTCACATTTAAGAAGCTGCAATCAGAGAAGTTTGACTTTTTTCATAAAATTCTGATTAATCGATTATCAAAACGGTGATTAACTTAATAGTTGACAACTAATTGATAAATCTTTTCAGCCTTAAAGGTGCCGTAGGTAGGATTGTGAAGATCCAGGACTTAGCCAAAAAATTTGAACATGGTCAACTTCTCAGTCCCTCCCCCCTTTCCGCGAAGGGAGAATGAATGTGTGCATGAGCAGTGATTGACACGCAGTTAGACACCCCCTCTGGCCCTGATTGGTGCATCTGAACAGTTAGACACCCCCCCTGGCCCTGATTGGTGCATCTGAACAGCGTGGATTTTTGTAAATCGCACTCCAGGCTGTAGGTGGTGCCAGAGGAGCCAGATTTATTTTAAATGACCTGCTTCATGTAGTTCTTCTGGAACATAGGGTCAGTTTCAGCAAATATGACAGAAAGTTAGTTTTATAAGTCTTACCTACTGCACCTTTTAAGAAGATTGAGATATTTCTACAGTGAATACCTCTGCTAAATAAACAGAGTACATTAGAGTTAATTTGGCTCTGTGGCCATCGATGAGGCTGAACTTTAAATGAAAGCACCAGTCAATGCCAGCAAGTCAATGCTGTCCTTTGGCAATGAATGGTTTATTAATCGTTCGTCAAGAATGCCTGTAGTCTCATATGAAGTGATTAGTGACGCATGGCTGTGTTGGGAGAGGGAACATCAATCAAGCCTGAGAGAAAGGATGGCTAATGACACGTGTGTCTGGGAGGGAGGCCCGAGGGGGCAGCGGGTGACGATGGCTGCCTCACACACTTAAACATGTATTTGTGCCCGCTTTGTTCTCTCCTCTCATCTCACAACTTGTAATTATTAGTTGCTCGCTCACGCTGCCCTTACTCGACTTGATTAGTTGATTTAATGGACAGATCTGTAAAACTGAGTTTCTCCACAAAGGATCATGCAAAAGCTCGATGGTGTTTTAAGCCCTCAACATCGACTTCAAGGCAGCGCTGCGACTGTCGACTTCAAGGCACCTAACCCTAACCATTGCCTAATCCAACGTCCAACGTTGGGGGCTTAAAACCGCAAACACCCATGCAAAAGCACTTTCTTTTCAGTTTCTTGGAAATAAATCAGTTCATACAAAAATGACTTATGGACTAAACAAATCTTGGATGACTAATCACTCTCCTTGGTTCCTCTTATGAAAAGAGTAAAAAAAAAAAAAAAAAAGATTTTACAGGAGGAATACTTTGGGACTTCTGTACACCTAACATGCTCGCCACACAATGCAGCACACAACAGAATCCCCTTGGTTCGTAATATCACAGCCACAGTCAGGTAAACATTGGTGTTTGCTTTTTTGCTTTTGTGTGTGTGTGTGTGTGTGTGTGTGTGTGTGTGTATATATATATAAATATATATATATATATATATATATATATATATATATATATATATATATATATATATATATATATATATATATATATATATATATATATATTTGGAGTCCCCTCTGCTCCGTGTGCAGAGCGTTTTCTGACGTCAGCGTGTGGCTCGCCGTGAACCATCAAGGCCCACGTACAGGATCATGTGAGCGCAGGAGCAGAAGAGAGACTCAACTCTCAAAGTCTCTCTTTGATCAGTCCGTAAAACTCCAACCAGCTTCCATCATACTGTGCCCGTGAGCGGAAACACTTTCACACAGTATTTACCTTGATGGGGAATTGGATGTGACTCGGCGGAGGAACGGGACCCTCCACGGGGGTTCAGAACAAAGTACTCGTGTTTTGTAAACAGGCGCATAAATTGCATTCTTCAGAGCTGTGAGTAACAGCTCGCAGACGTGCACAGCCTGTGTGCGGGGGTGTATAATTTCAGCGTCCCTCGAGATTCCCGAGGCTTTGGTTAAACATTCCGGGAATACCATCCTGGCGATTCGTCTTTGGCCACCAAGCCGAGGAGTGGCTTCCTGCTCCTCCTCCTCTCGAGGTCTCGATGTGTTCAGTTCCCTTATGGAGCCATCAGCTGGCACTTTGTGCTCCATCCGTCTGCCCGCTCTATTTCTGCTCTTGTTTTATTCATAGCTGCCACTCAGTGTATATGATCCATGTGGTCCTTTCCGTGGAGGGAGTAGTCCTGCATCAGTTTGTGTTTTATTGTAAGTGTAGTATTGTAACGCTGGCAGTTTGTATCTCAGATTGCACTTTTGATTTTGTGTTATTTTTCGGGGCATTTTATCAACATTTGAATGCAGAGGCTGAGAAGTTGTGCTGTTGGATGCTAGTCCAGTGCCAAATAAGGAAGGTCGACTACCATTAAGAAATCCCGGAAGTTTTCAGTGAAGCGTGTATCGAGGCTTGTATCGTTTTAGGTAAATGATGTCATTGATGACATCCAAAGCTTCGCTGCCCGTCCGTACCACAGACTGGTTTATGAATTTGTTTTATTACAAATCCATGATCCACACGAGCACATTCACGTGCATGCTGCACATTCAGATTTTTGCTAATGAAGTGTTAGCTGGACAACTGTTTAGAGCAGGGATAGACCGGCAGTTTGCAGATTATTTGTAGCGGCGTATTATTTGACCGATAACCGATAAAGTTAATTTAATAAAAAGTCCCCTACTTTGGCTCTGCTACAGCTCTGTGTCTGTCCCTCTGCTTCCCTTTCTCTCACCACTGAGTCTGACTTAATGTCCCGCCCACAACACTATCTGACTCTGTTACTGGGGATTATGTTCATAGTTTCAAATGTATTAAAGAATTGCTTAAAGCATTTAAACAAAGTTTTGTGTTGGAGTTTGTAACATTCCACAATCTTAATTATGACTTAAAGTGCTCATATTCTGCTCATTTTCAGGTTCATAATTGTATTTAGAGGTTGTATCAGAATAGGTTTACATGGTTTAATTTTCAAAAAACACCATATTTTTGTTGTACTGCACGTTGCTGCAGCTCCTCTTTTCACCCTGTGTTCAGGTCTCTGTTTTAGCTCCAGAGTGAGACCTCTCACTGCTGTAACATCTTTGTTGGCAGTCGCACATGCTCAGTAGCTAGGTAAGACCACACGCTCAGTAGCTAGGTAAGATCACACGCTCAGTAGCTAGGTAAGGACTACATGCTCAGTAGCTAGGTAAGAGCACATGCTCAGTAGCTAGGTAAGATCACATGCTCAGTAGCTAGGTAAGACCACATGCTCAGTAGCTAGTTAAGACCACATGCTCAGTAGCTAGGTAAGACCACATGCTCAGTAGCTAGGTAAGATCACATGCTCAGTAGCTAGGTAAGACCACATGCTCAGTAGCTAGGTAAGACCACATGCTCAGTAGCTAGGTAAGACCACATGCTCAGTAGCTAGGTAAGATCACATGCTCAGTAGCTAGGTAAGATCACATGCTCAGTAGCTAGGTAAGACCACATGCTCAGTAGCTAGGTAAGATCACATGCTCAGTAGCTAGGTAAGACCACATGCTCAGTAGCTAGGTAAGACCACATGTTCAGTAGCTAGGTAAGACCACATGCTCAGTAGCTAGGTAAGACCACATGCTCAGTAGCTAGGTAAGACCACATGCTCAGTAGCTAGGTAAGACCACACGCTCAGTAGCTAGGTAAGATCACATGCTCAGTAGCTAGGTAAGGACTACATGAGCTAGCTAGCTGTTTCTCCAACTTCAGTAGTACAAGGCAGGATTAGCCGGGAGACTTCTTCTAAACGAGGGCACACTTCCAACTTTGCGAGGAATACCTGCAGAACAGGGACATGGAAGTAGTTCTTTTGTAGATTAGGGTGAACTAGTGTGTGTTGTAGCAGTGTTTTGCCATTGAGAACGAGCTAGCATGCTAACGGTTAGCCCCCTAGGCCCCTCGTCTCGTCTAGTGACGTAGAAAGCCGTGCAGATGTTGACCAGCTCACCCGGAGACTGAAGGCAGGACACATTCAGAAACCGGATCTCACTCAGAACAGCATGGATGGCTTTTTTCAAAGTTTGTATGTGTGTGGAAGCACCAGAGACACAAAATAACACCCCAAATCCCAGAAAAAGTGATTTTTTTTCATAATTTGGGCACTTTAAAGATTTTAATTTTCACTGTAAATGCAAATCGGTTCCAAATATCGGTTTCATTAACTACTAATGATCGGTAACGGTATCGCCTTGAGAGAACGGTATCGGCCGATCCCTAATTTAGATGACAAAAAAATCCAGTCACTGGCTAACTACCCAATGCGGAGCGTCCTCAGGCTACATGTCACACTTTCTATACCTTTTTATTTTTTTATTTTAGGCCTTTATTTTTATAGTACAGCTGAAGACATGAAAGGGAGAGAGAGGGGGGAATGACATGCAGCAAAGGGCCGCATATATGGGTGCCTGCTCTACCAACATAGCTATCTGGGCGCTCACTTCATATACCTTTTGTAGAAATCATGGCATGGTATCGCACTAATTCTAACTCAATTACGCCCTGGATTCGTTCTCTCCTGAGCCCCGGGCTTAACCTTATCTCAGATAGCCATGAACCATAACTGATATAATCATAGTAGTCCCTGTGTGGATGTGTTAGCAGCACATTATCAGATGTAGTAAATCAGTTTGTGAATTAATCAAATTTAGGCCCCTTTAAATAGCAGCCCTCCCTTCCTCCCTCCCTGCGGTGGAATCAGCTGAGCGCTCTGCCTGTTTCCAGAGCGTTCAGGTGTGGCTCCACCTCCGCACTCTGTTAATAAGAACGTACTCTGTTAATATCTGCTCCCAGGCCAAATGAATTGAATCAGTTCCACCGTGTGATAAGGACTACGGAGCCGGTGGCCTGCGCGAGGCCCCCCTTATGATCTAGCTTTGGCCCGAGCTGTCGTTGTTTAGCGTCGCTGAGGGGGAAAAGGTCTCGGGCCCCGAGCTCGCCGGATGCTCGGAGCACCTGCCGCCGCTCAAACACGCATGATCAAAGCAGCTCGGCGAGAGACGTGACTGCAGAGTCTGCAGGGAAACATTTTCTGTTATTTTTAATATGGGAAAGTCTATTTGAACCAGTGACACAGCCAAGTAATGAGGTGATTAATTAAACCCATATTGTCTTGTGAGGGAATTTCTAATGTGAAACATACATCTTTCACATTGGCTGTGTGTCTTTTTCACACAAACCAAAAGAAATCAGAGTCGGTAACCTCTTTTTTTTTTTTTTCATTCACGCGTCTTCAATATAAAAGCAGCCATCATCTCTCATTTTTCCGCGTTGTAATAATACAGAAGGCATACAAAGCAATGGCACACAACCAGCCACCTAATTAAGAATTTCTGTAGGCAACGGCCATAGATAACAAAGGAAGCGAGGGTTGCTGGGAATTGGTTTGACAGCCTTTTCTGCGGTTCTTCCCTCCCGCAGCACCGTCCTCCTGCTCCTCTGTAAATACCATTGAGATAAATTAGCGTCACTGATAAAAACAGACCCGCTTCACAAAAGACGCCGTAAGTGACGGTAATTGTCTTTCTCAGATTACATTTCTAACCTTTGCACCTCTTTCCCCTCCTCCTCTGAGTGAGCCGCGCTCCTCTTAAGCACAGCAGCATCGAACTGACAGCTTGTGTTATTCACACATACACTGTTACTTTGTGGAAACTTAACGGGCACTTTCTCTCCTTTTTCGTTCTCTTTAACTGGCTGTCATACACTCCAGCGCCGCTGATGGAAAGAGCCGTCACTCGCTGTCAGAGCAGAGTGGACAAATGTGACACACACCTTTTTGGTGCTTTGATCCTTCTTGAATTGCACATCTCTGCCGTGCTCTTCAAACAGTAATTCATACTGCATCGATGCAGCCAGATCATCACATACCGATGCATGTACGACATTCACAGTAGAGCTGCAAAGACTCACCGATTAGTTGTCAGCTATTAAATGAATCGCCATCTATTCTGATAATCAATTAATTGGTTTTAGTCATTTTGTATGAGGAAAAAATAAAAACTACTCTGATTGCAGCTTGTTAAATGTGAATATTTTCTAGTTGCAGCCTCTAATTCACATTCGATGTTGTGTTTTCTTTTGTGAGGAAAACAAAGCTGTAGCAATGCTCCTGGAGACAAAGTGAAGTGATGGATACAATAAGGCAGAGAGATGTAGGGGTGGGTGAAAAGATAAAGAAAGTGAGCGAGGGAGGGACTGAGAGCGAGGGAGAGAGGGAGAGATGAATAACTGGTTGACAGGTGGAATGAAAAAGCCGCAGAGGCTTTTTTGGAGCAGTGTGGCAGGAGTGTGTGCGGTGTGGTGTGGCGCAGCGCTGCGTTTGGGTCATACATCACACTAATACAGCAGGAGGACATAGCCTAGCGCAGCGCTATGCAGAGCAGGGGGAGAATAATGTGCTGCGCTTGCACCCGCTCAATCTGATTGAAACGCACGGCACACGGGCTACATTTACTCACCCCACACATGCACACTTTATAAATCTACTCTCAGGCCTGTACATTCTCCTCCGAGATAATCCCCGAAAAACAGAAACAGAAAACTGACACATAGGTTCTCCATCATGGTGGGGAGGAGGGTCTACCGCATAGTATCAACGAGCTACATGGCTGCTGCGTAGAGCTGCTTTACCAAGGCCAGAAACATGAAAGTACAGTGACATGGTGGCTGAATAGCAAGGTGTGCAATTAAAGAAGCATTAGGTCGCCATTAGGAATGGGGTCGATTGATCAGGACTGTTTATTAATTTATAAAGAAAGAGAACGGCGACATAATAGCAGCACACGCATTTCTTTTCTATTGTGCTCGCAGTACATGACATGCTCATTTATCTTGTGTACATCTCTGTGTTGCTTTATTCTTTCCTGTGTTAGCCTTGACACGTGAGTGTAAGGGCCCCAAATTAAGGGTGGAGTCTGAAAAGCTTGCTGAAACTGGACAAAAAGTCATCATCGTAGATGGCGGTGGTATAAATGTTTAAGCTCTCCCCCCGTATGAAGTAATCTAACCTTCCGTTAACTGGGCCTGGCTCTGTGCTGCTCCCTGTGCGTGCCTTTGATCACTGATGCAAGATTCAAAGCAAATCTGATGAGAGCTCAGAGCCGCTCTCTCGTACTCCTGACATTTACATTATCCAGCCTGCTCTTTCTTCAGCCCTGATAATTACCTCCATCACTACACTGCAGTGCTGCGAAACAGAGAAGTATGACGATATCACCTCTGGAAGGATGCTATAAGCTCAACAGTGTGGTTCCAGAAGTAAAAAAAATCCTGTTCCCGATCCCATTTTCTCCATAAGGATTTTGATTATTAACCAAAATGTCTAAACCGTCCAATGTAGACTGATCGCAAGCTCCGAGATTGTGCCCACAAGTCCGTATGAAATCAACCTTGTTTTTTTTTTAAAGATAATTTTTTGGGGCATTTTAGGACAGCCGAAGACATGAAAGGGGAGAGAAAGGGGGAAGACATGCAGCAAAGGGCCACAGGTCGGAGGGGTAAACCTCTGTATATGTCAACCTTGTTTTAAGAAAAACACGTTTTTATTTTCTGTGGAGAAGTACTACATGAGTACACAATCCTAAGCATAAATGCTGTTGCTCACTGTTACCATGGAAATGTTTACCTCACCTGCGAACGGCTAGAGCGAGTCCATGATCGTTTCTGTACACAGTCTTGTACCTTTGCCTTTTCAGCCAGTTACAAAGTGTTGTTTTGCTCTGAATCAAATGTTTAATGGTCTCAATTCATCTCCTAGCTGGTTGACTTGGTTCCAGGCTTACAATTCTTTATATCAGCATTTAATGAAACGTCAATGGAGATATTGGACGGGGTAAAAAATCACTTCCGGAACTAGATCTGTTCAAAAAGTGGGCGGTCACTGTTGAGCTCTATAAGAGCTGCTTGTTATCATCGGGCAGCCTGTCACACAAGCTCCTGAGCCAGGTGGGTGACGGCCCACATGCCAATCGCACCTAACGACATGCAGCAGACAGGAGATGTGCTATTCATGCCACGACTATTAATATTGCCATGCATTCTGCGTGTGCATCTAATTGGCCGAGGATTCAGGTTCTGGGAGCCTGCCACCTGCTAACGCTGTCATTAGCGTGGGGAGTGTGCCGCTTTACACTCATCACCTCTCACCTCCTTCAGGGAGCCGTGGTGTCAGGTGGGCCGAGCGCGGACCCTTTGCTGTTGTGCCACACTGGCCTCAGGAGGTGATTAATTAAGGCTGAGGGCCAGCCACAGGATCGCACTTACAAAAAACACATTCAGAGGTGATGATGAGGAGCGTTTAGATGTCCCACCAATCCCCCCCCCCCCCCCCCCCCGCCCCCCCCATCCAGCCTGTCACGCTTTCTCACCTCCCGGCCACCGAGCTGATGGAATAGAGTCATCACCGACCGACCGGGAACCGCTTCTTCAGATGTGGGTGGTCTACTGGGGACCTCAAGGTCTGCCTTGGACGCAGAATTGGATTCTCTCCACTAATAAGGGTCTGTTCACCAGGGAGTTAAACAAATGGATGGAGGTCTTTGAAAGCTGTGCCTGTAGGGGTTGATAGGTTGAGATATAGAGGTGGAGCCCACTGTTGACGAGGATGCTGTTTTCATTATTGTCCTGGACTCCTCTCTGGCTTTGTTCATTACAGTTCAAGGGTTGGTGTGCACCAAGCTTCAAGCTTCACAGGGGATTGAATTGAGTGTTTCAAGGGGTGTGAGAGGGCCCCTCAGGCGGTGAACCGGTCTTTTGGAGCGTTGTGGTATTTGACAGGGCAGCTGTAATTGCTCCTTGGAGACCAAGAAGAGTCAGCATCATCAAAACGAGCACTTCTGGAAAGGGGTTCGCTTCCAAAAGGTAAGAAATGCTGCACGGGAGGAGGGAGGCCTTTAAAAGAGCCGGGCAGGAAAAGCCATTTATTTTGTTTTAATAACTTTTATATATGTGGATAAATTATGTCAGATGTCTTCCTTGGGTCCTTTGGGACATTGACATCTCCTGCCCCTTTTACTGCCACGTCCTTTTCCTCTAAACAATCTTTTTTTCTTCTCTCAACTTTATTTTTCTTTTCATTTGTGTCAGTGGTTGTGTAAAGGAAAACATGAGAGAGTGAGGCCAAGGCTCAGGGTCCCCCAGGGCCGGCTCTGAGGCTGTTCAAAGGCTCCTCCGGTTCTCAGCCCAGTTGAAAGCCAAGTGTTTAGGTTGGTTCACAGTAATGGCCGTGTCCTCTGCTGCGCTGGGTCATGAGAGCGGCTTGGGTCATGGGCGGATGAGTTTTTTTTTTTTTGTTGTTGGACGGTGCCGTTTGAGGATAACTAGCCTGTAATAGTCATATTCACATCTGCTGCTAGGAGATAGTAGTCATGGTGTAGCTCTTGGATTTAGCCTTTCTGTGTCAGGTTTGTCATAGTCTTGCATTGCCAGACTTTAAAGGCCTGGCTACACCACAGATGCATTCTGGGTTAGGAGAAAAAAACCCGCTCTGGGTTGTTTGCATTTCTTTAAACACTAAGCTCCAGACACAGCGACGGTGGCTCTGCTAAACAGTCTCGGGAAGGAACTTGTTTTGGTGGAACATTTGCACCCCACATAAGTGTATACCAGTGTATCTCCGTGTGTACTTCGTCCACAGCAATCCCACCAATCGGTCCCAAAACGTCCCAGTTAGAGAGGAAACGACCTAATATTCTTTATAAATCTTTATAATCATTCCCAGAAAGAGCCAAGCAGACCTGCCATCCAAATATTCTTCAAATCTTGACATGTTTAGCTCATTGCTTGCTAGCTCCATTGTTGTTGTAGCAAAAGGGATTTTCAGAACGGCAACACACAGAGAGTGGAAGGTGAGGGGCAAAGCCTGACATCATGACAGCCAGATGTCCAGGTTTGTCTGAACGCGGTGATAAATATACCTCTGTAATTGAGCTCTGAGTGTCAGAGAGTGAGTTTGTCTGGATTCAGTGGATGCTGGTTTATGACTGAAGGGCAGAGACAGCTGCAGAAACAGTGTGGCAGCATCTGCTGTCGTGTAACCATGCCTCTGTGTTGTGGTGGGTGTGAATTTTCCAGGGTCAGATGGGTCACCACTGGAGTGATGGGTGTGTTTTTGATGGCTGACCTAACTGCCTCACCCCTTCACCTGCCTCCTCTCTCTTCCATCCTTCACCCTCGTTCTGTCCTGAACATGATGTATCGCAGAAGAAATACGATGCTTTAATCTCATCAGTTGACAATTTTCCGCCACCTCCGCTCTATGTAATGCAGATATATTTGTGCATTAATAAGAGCAGAGACTCACTGCCGCAGAAAAAAAATATCTCTTTCCATAAACAATTGCTGGTATCCTCTTGGGCGGGACCCAGCTGTTGACCCATGATGAACTCCTGACCAGAGCTGCCATGTCCTTCTTAGTGCGGTGACACTCTGGATTGTGAGCAACAGACAGCGAGAGTGACAGACAGTTTGACCCAGACACACAGGAATGCAAATATGGATATCTATAGCGATTCTACTGCCTGCTTTCTTTAAATAGACCAGCAACAGATATAACCAAATCCAGATCCATTTATCATGTGAGGACTGGAATGATTCCTTGAAACAAAGGAAACTAAACTCAATGTTCCTCACAGCAGTGGAAGAAAAATAAATGGCTATTGCAAATAAATGTAAATACAAAACAAACCACTGATTGCAATGAAATTGATGTGAAATTGTAAAAAGGTCATTGAAGGTACAGTATCTCAAAACCACTAACGTACATTTGTAATCTGTTCAAACTTGTAAATTTCCAAACAAAATGACAATAGCTAAAGTTGTAGCGCTGTATCGAGAGCCAAAGTCACGCCCTTCTACTTCCGGTCCATGGGACCTATCGAAAAAATATGAACGGGAGTCAATGGAGAGATAATAATAATAATAATAATAATAATTTTTTGGTACGGTTCGAATTGTGCCATGCATTTCACAAATTATGTGTGTAAATTTAAAAGATAAGTTTACATATCAATAGATAAACAATTTGACGTAAAGAAGTTGAACATTAGGTTTTGTGTGAGATGGCTTATTGAACTACATCTCTGGTCTCTAACAGTATACGTCACCATAGAAATATTGCTGTCTCCTTGTCGGGCTTTACCGTCTTCTTCCAAGATGAAGGCAGAAGTATGAAACGAGGTGAAAATCATTATAAATCGGGTCATGTCGAGAGCTGCAGATACTCAGAGGGAGTTTTGGTCGGTTCCGCACGCGCCAGCTGTACGTCAGGTAAGCGACTTGGACTTGTAGGCACGAGTCGATCGGGACTAGAAAATAGTTTGTCTTTCGCCATTGACCAACGTTAATTTTTTTTTTTTTCCAAAAATAGGTCCCATGAAGGCAAACGTAAGGGGTGGGACTTCGGCTCTCTATTAAAACTGGCGAAATGCATCACTTTACAAATTACAGGCCTGTTGCTTACTCTTACTTCCACAATTCTCTAAAATTCCAGAAAAACTAGACACATTTTTAGATAAACATAATTACCTTTCTGACAGTCCAAATAGCCTTGGTCGTTCAGTGTGCTGCTGGAGAGGCCTGGTCAAAGAGAGAGGTGCCTTTTCTTTTCATTACGTGTTGCAAATTGTAGTTTAACTGGAACTGATTCTTTGTCACAACCAAATTATTTTCTTTCTTTTTTTGGTAGTTTTTTTTAGGCACTACTTTCAGCGGGGCTGAAACAGAGTGCAGTGCTAAAAGATATACTGTTGGCCCTTATCTTATCCTCTCTTCTGTTTGCCTGCAGTCCTAAACCAGCTGCCTCTTAACTACCTTTGCCCCCTTATCCTTTCATTCTCTCACCCTCTCTCTCTCTCTCTCTCTCTCTCTCTCTCTCTCTCTCTCTCTCTCTCTCTCTCTCTCTCTCTCTCTTTCCTCCCCTCTCCCTCACCTCCCTGAATGCCACATTGAGATGGTTTAATGGAAATTATTCAGAAATGGAAAGAAATAAGAAAAAAGTCCAAGGTTCACTGGCTCTTTGTCAAACCGTATCTGTTTGAGTCAGAGAAGGCACAGTAGCAACTGGGGCACGTGTTTCTTAACTCTGCTGAAAGGCCATTTGTTATTTAGGCAGGGTAAGCACTGCCTTTCTTTAGCTTTGCAGTGGAGTCTTTCATGACTGTATAGCGCTTTCTTCCCCGTTAACAATGAGGGACAATGTCCTGAATTCACGTACTTCATATGTTATTCCTTGGTTTTATTTATTTAAAACATCTGCCTGACTTTGGGCTCTTTGGGGAGGGGGGGGATTTAGTTCCTCTGCAGACAAACTATTTAAGGTTACAGAGCATCATCATATTGAACGGGACCAGATAACCGAAATCCATGAATCACCAGGGGCAGATCTAAATGCCTCGGGGCTACATGACCTTCTATCATTTAAGGAGCCTTCGTGATTTACTTCAGCTTCACCGTTTGCTCTCTACGTGCCTTTGAAAGTCTTTTTAAGGTCTCGCTCTTTCCCAGTCATGTCTTATGAACTCAGTTTTGTCAGTCGAAGAATAATGCTAACATTGCCTTTTCATTGTTCAATTTTAATGATTGGAGTAGAGCTGCAAAGGTTAATCAATTAGAAGTCATCTATTCAATTAAAGGTGCTCTAAGCAATGTTGGGTGACGTTACTTCTTGTTGACGTTTGAAGTGATTGTCAAACAAAACGGAGGCTAGCTCGCCCCTCCCTCCTCCTCATCCCGTCTCCTCCCCCTCCCTTCTGTGCTTCTTGAAACAGTCATGAACGCGCATTGTGGAAGTAGCCTACGATCTAACGCTGCTGCGGTGATGGCTCAACCAACTCCTTCTTGTCGGTTATTGGCTGGAACACAGTTTATGTTTGGTGGTGCAGGTTGGCCAGTTTGTTTTTGTTGCCGTTTGTGGAGCCTGGGCTGTCTGCAGAGACCGCGTTTTTTACAGTGTGTTCAGGGGACAGGCAGCTAGCAGATAGTGAGGAGATGTTTTTTACAGTGTGTTCAGGGGTCAGGCAGCTAGCAGATAGTGAGGAGATATTTTTTACAGTGTGTTCAGGGGACAGGCAGCTAGCAGATAGTGAGGAGATGTTTTTTACAGTGTGTTCAGGGGACAGGCAGCTAGCAGATAGTGAGGAGATGTTTTTTACAGTGTGTTCAGGGTACAGGCAGCTAGCAGATAGTGAGATGTTTGCTGTATGTGACAAACAATGTTGTAGCCTAAAAAACGTGTGACATCGCTTAGAGCACCTTTAAAAGCCAACTGTTTTGATAAATGTTAATCAATTTGTTTTGTTTTTTTAAAGATTATTTTTGGGCCTTTCCGCCTGTAATCATTAGGACAGCCTAAATATGGAAGGGGAGAGGAGGGGGGGGGCGCTCTGGAGGAACAAAGCTCCACACATGGGCACGCGCTCTACGAACCGAGCCACCCGGACGCCCAATGTCAATCAGTTTTGAGTCATTTATTATGAAAACAAGTCAAACTTCTCAGCTTATTAAATGTGAATATTCTCTGGTTTCTTCTCTCCTCTGGGACAGTAAACTGAATATCTTTGAGTTGTGGACACAACGAGACATTTGAGGACGTCATCTTGGGACTTTTGGGAAACACTGATCCACATTTTTCACCATTTTAGAACAAGACGTACAACAACTCATCCATTCATTCAGAAAATAATCCACAGATTAATCAACAATTAAAATAATAATTTCTTGATTAGTTGCATCCCTAGAATGAAGAGGGTTTTGACAGTTCATCGGTGTTGTAGTAAGTAATTCTGTGAATTGACTTAGTTGTGCTCATATTTGGAGGAGCACAGCAGTCTTTTAAAACAATCATTTTGTGCAAATGGGTATTGGAGATGTTCTTGTGCATCAGTGGTACGAGACATTGAAATGTCCTTCTCCAAACCCTTCCCTCTAGTTCCGAGATGTCCCCGTTCAATCACAGGTAGCTGCGGAGCCTGGGACTTCTCTGTAAGCCCGGTGTCACTCTCCCAGAGCCTGAACACAGCGAAGAGAGGGGGGGGGGGGGGGGGGGGGGTGGGATTTGTCTTCCTTTCCCCTTCACTTATCCCTTTTGTTTGTCCTGGTTTCCATAGATGAGCAGCAGCCCTCCATTCTCTTCTCAAGCGAAACTAAGTGCTGCCGCTGCTCTCGACCTGCCAGCTCCAAATTGGCAGCCTGACCTTCTTTTCCTTCCTCGGGGCGTCTGCACAAAGCCATACCTCTACCGTGGTGGTGGGGGGGAATGCAATTAAGAGGTGACATAAACACTGAGCACCCGTTGTAGCCGTGCCCAGGAAGAAGGAGGGGGTACGGCAGCTGCCATTGTGACACGCACGCATAGATACCGGCCTATTAATTGGACTTTACGCATTGCAGAGTGACAGTGGGGTGAGCAGAATAGATCCTGAGCAGTGCACTCGGTGACTCGGTCTCGCTGAATGAGCCTTGGCAGCCGAGTGGTGTCAAACTTTGACCTGGCTGGTGTACGCATTAAGTGCGGCTGCCCTCTGACCTCGTGTTTTGATTCGTTGTAAGCAATTAGCAGCTAATGTTTCTGCACTCATGACAAAGAGAACATGCAAAGCAGGGATGCAAATTTCCAGCACCGTCCTAGCTGATGCAACAGCCAACAGCGTATCGTCTGATTTTACAATCAACTCAAAGCGTGTGCTAAGATCATTGGTCAACCTCTTGCACACTCCTTTCAAATGACCCACAGAAGAGCATGCTCAGACTTGCTAACAGCGTCTCTTCTGACTCCATGCATGTTTTAAGTTATGAATAACAACTTCTGCCTTCTAACAGGCGATTTAGAGTCCCTTTTTTTAGGCTACGTTCACACCGCAAGTCTTAATGCTTAATTCAAATTTTTTTGTTTGGCTGTTGACACCACCTTTTAAAACGTGGCCTATATCAGATTCCAGTGTGAACTGTTTGCGGTTTCCAACTGACCCACATGCGCAAAAGACCAATACCAATGACATCAGACGCAGCACGCTGTCGCACTAAAGTTAGGGAGGTTATGGAGGAAGGAAGCATTTTTGCTTTTATTTCAAAATGTTTGTGTGATGGCAGCTTCTTTAAATTTAGCTTTAAGGCTCTTCACCTTCCTTTGACACTGCAGCCACGTTCTCCTGTGTCCCCGTTCCTCCATTTCGTTTGCTATTTTTTCAAAAACGGAGCAGTTACGGTATGGTCCTTCTAGTTTTGACTGAATTGAAGTATCTCCCCGTACACTAATGAGGTCTAACAGTTCCCTCTCCCTCCATTGACTTGCTCCATCACTCTTCTCCATGTTGTAGGCCTAGTCAAGCTTTTAATGTTACCGTCTGTGTCTAGGGCTAACTCCCGCCGGCGCATAATTGTGACAAATGTCGATTGACGTAAAAGTCGCATCAAATCCTCCTCGGTTGTTCACACTGCGGCCGCATTGAAATAAATCAGACCTGGGTCTGATTCAGGACCACATATGGAAGTGGTCTAAATCAGATTTAAGTGTTCACACTACTTCTGAAGAAGTCTGACCTGGTCACTTGACCCCAAAAAACTCAGGCTGCTCAGGAACGCAAAATGAATGTCAGTGTAAACTGACTAAAGATAGATTATCGGGCAGTTTGCAGATTATCTGTATCGGCGTTTTAAATTTGCCTGATAACTTTCATTAACTACTAATCATCTGTATCGATATCGGCCTTGAAAAACCAGTATGGGTCGATCCCTGTATCTGACAATAAAGTTGTATCGTAAATTATATAAACTACGGCTGCAGCTAATCATTATTTTCATTGTCAATTAATCTGTTGGATTATTTTCTGGATGAATGGATTAGTTGTTTGGTCTAAAAAAAATTCTACAAGTTTGAAAATGAAACAAATGGGAAAGAAGTGAGCTTACCAGCCTGTTCCTCACCTCATCTCTCGGGGCTACATTAGCCGCTACTAGCATCACACATCACTTGGGCGGTTGAGTTGATTTGTGGGTAATGTAGGCGCTGGGTTTTGACGATGAAGACGATGCATCTGGTTCGGCTGCATTTTTAAAAAAACGTTCTAGGGCCGCAACTACCGATTGTCGGAACCGTCGATTCATCTGTGGATTCTTTTTTTTTGCATGAATGGATGAGTTATTTGGTTTCTAAAATGTCAGAAAACGGTGAAAAATGTGGATCAGTGTTTCCTGATGCCCAAGATGACGTCCTCAAATGTCTCATTTTGTCCCCAACTCAAAGATATTCAGTTTCCTGTCCCAGAGGAGAGAAGAGACTAGAACAATATTCACATTTAACAAGCTGACAGCAGCAGATTCTGACTCTGACACAGAGAAGAGTATTCTAAGAAAAGAGAAATTAAATTGTATTCTTTGTGAGCCATTTAGTCCACATCTTCTCTTCCACGAATATGTCCGTGTATATCCTTCCATAACATACATTTACACATACAGATCAATATCCACATGCATAACCACATTTTTGCAACATATAATCATATACTTACTTGTACTAAAATCTGTCAACAATTTTCTCACCTATTAGAAAAATAACTATATACCTGACTCTCTTTATGTCTTCTAAAAAATGACTTAAACCGATTATCAAAATAGTTGGCGACTATTTCAATCGTTGACAACTAATCAGTTCATCTTTGCAAGTCCGATATAAGCTACATGTTTTTTCTCAATGAAAACGTCATGAAACTGTTTGTCATGTTTTGAAATAGCTTAAATTTCAAAACACAGTTTGAAAGATTAAACATAATAACTGGACAACATTAATCGGAGAAACCTTCAGGCGCACAGCACTTAAAACCGAATCCATTCTTGTAGCGACAAAAAGTGCTCCGCTGTAGCTTACAAGTGTCAGTCAAAATATAATGGGCTGCCTGTATCTCCTGGTGAACGTGTTATATAATCTTTGATACAATACAAAGGCATCATGTCGCTCTAATTGAGCTTAATAACTTGAGAATATCTGCAAAACAATGTATGAGTTACGCTCCATTGAAAACACCCTTTTACTGTAACGTGATATGAGAATACCTGGTGGTTTTTATTTCAGAGTGGATGAAGCCCATTAAAACAGGCGCTGAGGGAGAGGGGGGGGGGGGGGGGGTTTAATTGCCAGCTGAGGTGTGTGACATTTGAAGCCGCACATCGAATCTGGCCCCCAAAGTCCAAAAGGTGTTGTGAGCGAGTGAGTAATTACTCTGCTCTCTCCAGACTACGCGTTTATTAACATGACTCAGTGATAGAAAGGGAGCACACACACACACACACACACACACACGCACACACACACACACACAACCATTTTAGAGAGATTACGTAGACCTTTGTGGTGGCACATTGAGGGCCCTATTTTAACGATATAAGCGCACAGCGTGATGCGCCTGGTGCAGGTGCGTTTAGGGCTTTTGCTATTTGCTATTTAAAGGACGCGGGCGCTGGACGGGGAACTGACAACTGGGTCGGTCTTAAACTAGCAAAGACTCTTGTGTCGGGCTTCACGCTGCTCCGGATAGGGCCCGCTGTTTATGTCTGTGTTTTTGTGTTTGGTGGAGAGGATTTCAGCAAATGTATTAGGCTGATTTTATAACCATTTAACCATTTATGGTGAGTTTGAGACTGGAGCTGCAAAGATGAATCTGTTTTCATTTCCACTGAGTAAAAACATCTCAAAGTAATGTTCATTTAAGCAGCAGTTTGTCACAGTTAACCTGTGTCCCGAGCTCACATTTATTTCTATCTGTAAGAAATTAAGGTTCCAGCGTGCTAGATACTGTAATTATAAATGTGTGTGTGAACATATCTTCTCTCTCTGAGAGTGATGAGTCGGCCCGGTTAGGCTTGTAAACAGACTGCCGCTCCACCATGTCTGTGCTCACCATGTTTGTACAGTAGATGAGTGGTTCCCCGGCCCTCTCCTCGGGATTGTTTAGCTTTCAGACCCCTGACGGAGGGAGGAAATCTCTCCTGGGGGAACATGAAGCACTACAGGTTGAATGAAATACTCTCTGAAACCCTCCAAAGCTCTCTTCATCTCCACAGGCTCCGGGGAAAAAGCAGCAAAAAAAACAAAATAATAATAATCATTTTTAAAAGCAGGATGCTTAATCCAGCAGCACCGAAAACCCATAGTAGCACATGGACTCTTTTACTTTACCCAAGAGAGAAAAGGCTTTAAAAGAGGCCCAGCATGATCGGCCAGCATAATGAGCCATCACCGGCTCATATTAGGAGGTTTATTCATAGAGTAGCACGAAAAGATGGCTTAGTGCAGCATGTTATCTTAATGCCACAACGTGATAAATGATGCAACGAGGAAATAGTTAGGAAATACGCTGTAACATATTTTCCAGCACAGAGAGCACTATCACATCAAGCAACAAAAACAAAAAGTGTGCTTTTGTTGTGTAACCCTCGCAAACTGCAGGTAAACAAAGTATTAAACCCAACTGGTGTGATAGCCGTAGGGTTGGGTTTTTGTTTCCTTATCGTTTTTTTGTTTAGTTTTACCAATCCCGTTGTTTAACGTGCTCATTTTCTGCTCATCTTCAGGTTCATAATTGTATTTAGAGGTTGTACCAGAATAGGTTTACATGGTTTCATTTTCAAAAAACACCATATTTTTGTTGTACTGCACATTGCTGGAAATTCCCGCGGTGCAAAGGTGCGCAAGCGTGGAACAGATCGGGCAGTGTCGTAAAAGGATCATCATCTGCGCACGCGCGAAGATGTTGTGCATGTCGGATCGTGCAGCCAGCACAGATCGTGTACCTACAACCAGTATCAGAAAACACAAACGATTGATAAGCCCAACCCTAGTGGGACCCTGTGCTCATGTTTTATAATGACCTCAGTAAGCATGATATAATATGCTTCAATATCTGTATTGTAGTGAAGTAATAGAACATCACTCATACACAGTACCATCTAATGATAAGTTATGAGAGAGAGAGTCCTCCTTAAATGGTCCGAGTGTATGTGTGGGTGGGTGGGTGGGCGTGTGCAAGATATGGTCTCAAGCAGGGGCTATTGGCTCAGTAAATGATAGCAGCGGGGTTGGTTACACATGGACTGGGGGTCATCACTCCCTGGTAAGCCTGCTAGGTAATTCATACACCTTTGCTATAGCGGGCTGGTCAGTGCCTTTCCACCATTTATCACACCACATCTGCTCCTAGAAAAACCCAACCCTACTGGTTTGCGCTCAGGCAAACTGTTGCTTTAATACAGAGGGATGAGAAGTGCAGTGCAGAGAGACACAAAGTCTTAAGAATCATTCCACTTATTAGCCAAACTGTGTCCTCGAGGCATTGCACCGCAGAGGTTTGAGTGCAGGCCGGGCAGATCCGGACAACGTGCTAATTTGAATTAGCTGGTTTGCCGATGTTCATTTGCAAAGTGGCATCGCGGACCTGCACCTTGCTCGGGGTAACCATTAGCACGAGGAGGAGAGAATTTAGTATACCGCACAGCTGAGGCATTGACATCCAGGGGTCCCTGGCTTCTGTTTCTATTAGTGTCTGGGCCTGCGGGCGACTGCACAGCCAACACTTCAACGAGCGCTTTCTCAACGCGGCGTGGCCATTTCTCTGCTGTTGCAGCTGCTGCCCTTCTAACTCTGTAGCTTAAGGATAGAAAGAAATATGACTCGAGAGAGAACAGCCATAGATAGTATTCTCATGCCCTAGCCCTCTGTCTTTTCTTCTCTACTCCGCTCACGATCCCACAGCCAATTTTCTCATCGCCCAATGACGCCCATTCCCCTAAGACCCCCAGCTACTGCGGGATCAGTGGACTCCCCTGAAAGTGTGTGTGTGTGTGTGTGTGTGTGTGTGTGTGTGTGTGTGTGTGTGTGCGTGCGTACACTCTTGTTGATCAGGGTTGTGTCCCTGTGTCTCTGGGCTCCTGCTGCTGTTATCACTGCAGAGTGGAGGGTGTGGAAGAGGGAGCGTAGTTCACAACACTGAGAGCCTCAGGACTGTGTGTGTGTGTGTGTGTGTGTGTGTGTGTGTGTGTGTGTGTGTGTGTGTGTGTGCAGAATGCACAGCCTGTTTCCACAGTTTTGCCTTTTCTCTCCTACCTCTTATGTTACAAAAGGCCAAGCTAACCTGGGCTCGTTGAACAACAAAACAAAGCTTGTGAAGGCTAACCTAGCTCGTAACGTTAAATTATATTGTCTCCTGTCCCTGCGTGTTTGCATATAACGTGAGAGTGAGACCTAAGCTTGCCTGGCTGAGTGTATACTTTCCTAGCTAAAGCCGCCTAAACACGATAAGCGATTTTCTCTCTGCGAACCGCTGGGTAGGGCTCAGAGAGCAAAGCACAGCGCAGGTATTCGTCATCAAGGGTGGCACGGAAGCTATTTCCTGTTGATAGGTAACGACAGCTGTTATCTCATTGGTTGCGCTTTCGAAAAGGTCAGCAGCAGCTAGGTCAAAGTTGAAATGATTTGAACTTTGAGCGCAGCACAAGGGCGGCAAATCCGAGCGCGACTCCATTGTTTAGGGGGCACCGCTGGATGGAACGGCCAGCGCAAAGCGGTTTTTCCGCCTATCATGTGTAGGCGGCTTAAGAGGAGTTTGTGCTGCGTTAAACTGACAGGGTGAGACGTGTTTCCAAATGTCTCCGGTTTAGGAGCTCTGAAACGCCAGAGCATGGGGAATTTGAGGTTCAAACGTAGCAAAAGATACAAATTTTTAAACCACAATGGAGGCCCACACACCTGCAGCTGCCTGGGTTAAATCAGCATCCACGAGCCCCCCACCCCCCCCCCATGTGTCATGTGTCAGTCTGACCCAGCCATCAGCTAACCACGCCCACTTCTCTAAAGACACTTCTGATCATAACACTTATTTTTGCAACAAGCACCACAATGTAAACAATTAAACTAGCCATAATGTTTGCCTGTTTGGTCCGACAGCAAAATAACTGTCCCGCAGGAGAAAGGTTAGGAGAGTCCAGGAGGCGCTAACGGAGAGTATACACAGGAGTGTAAGTTTAAGAAGGAGCAGGGTGTCTAATGTGCTAAAAACAAGACCGCTTTTAGATTCATCTTTCAATTAAAAACTGTTTGTGTGAGCAATTAAAATGTAATGGATGCAAAATTGGTTTTAAGGACGTCGCTGAAACACATTTTTCTTTTCAGAGAGAGTGGGAGTGAGGGATTTCGAGGGAGGGAGGGAGGGAGAGAGTGGCTGTGATGAAACGGAGAGGAATGTTGTTTATTTCATCTTAGGGAGAAGTAAGTTACCTGCAGCAGAAAATATATGTCCTTCCTTTCACTCAGAGCAAAGTGAAGGTGAAGGAAGGAGAATTCTTCCTTATTTCCCCCCCTTGCCTCCTTTATCCATAGGACTCGTATGATGGATTGCACTACTGGCCCTCTCGAGTGCATGCATGTGAATAAATGGGTGCAGTGTGCGCATGTTCCTCCCTTTCCCTCCCTCTTTTTCCACCCAAAGTTTTGCTTGCCAACCTGCTACATCATTTCCCCGCACTTTAGCTGTTTTGGACCTCTGTGCAGAAATGTATGCTGGGACATGCGTATGCATGTACTTATACTCACATACGGCTACAGACGCACAAACCCACTCAGCAGAACTGCGTAGCACTCAAGGCGCCAGTCCTCCGTGGCCACAGTGATTAATTACTTTTAACAAAGCAAACCGAGTCCTGCTTGTCCGGATCAATCTTTTCCCTGTCTTAGTGCGACGCTCTGTCACCAGTAATTGCCAAACTCTGTGTAGTATGAAATGAGGGCCACTTTCACCTCTCCCTGGTCCTAAGCTAAGCATTGCCTCTATTTTCTATGCTTGTGCGTCTGCTCTCCCGGCTCCCATGACTCCTCCCTCCTCTTTTTTTTTTTTTTTTTCTCCTTCCTCTGTATATCCTCCTTTATTTCTTGTAATATAACCCCCTTCCTTTGGAGCAATAGTGTCGTCAAATACTGACCCTTGGTCAGTGGTCCTAACCCCTATGTTCCACCAGGCGCGTCTGCACCGCGTTTTGGAGGTATCGCCCTTGATCAAGCATTCGTGTCTTTTTAATCATTGCTTTATTAGCCTATTTGGGTGGGGAGAGATACATGCCTCTCCAGCTTCTCCCGTAGCTCTGGGTGTATGTCCTGCACTGACTTGAGTGGGAGGTAAACTGTGCTAAATTGTGTCTCCCCCATCTGTAGCACTGTCTTCCATAATTGTGCAACCAGGTCAAATTGTTTAAGATATCTCACGAGTCCTTTAGCAGCAGATATGGTCTCTCCTATACCCGGCGCGTTGTCGGCCAGTGCGTCGGCATGCAGACCGTGGCGAAGGACAGTATTAATTAGGTGATGGAGACCAGAAAGTCTCCTATATGGTCCCAGGACTTTGATTATGTTGCTGCCTTCATCTGTTCCCCTCACTATTAGGCTGAGGGAGCAGCTAGGGTCGAGGCTTTTTTTAACGTTTCTTCATTCGGATCCATTTGCGATCCGTTCTATTCTGACTAAACTAACAGCAGTTTACATGCTTCGTCCTTGTTGCATTATTCATTAAGATGATTCTAAACAGATTTCTACAGTTCAAACAACTCTGAATTGTAGTTGAGAACGTCAGTTATAACGGCCCACATATTAAAAAATTGTCTGGTTTAAATCGGGCTTGGGCTCATAATTACAGTTAATGTGTCGGGCCGGGCTCGGACACAACGTGCACGGGCTCGGGTAGAGTCGGGCTTGATTTTTTGGGCCCGATCTAAGCTTAATTTAGCGTCAGGTGCCGACACACAATGCACCCTTCAGCGTCTGTATGGGAAGCACCGCGCGGAGCAGCAGCTTGACCGCGGCGCTGTAAGATGACGTAGTATTAAGAGCGACAATAGTAGGGAGAAGTATTAAAGACTGAAATTGAAAAACACGCAAACAACACCAGACTTTCACCCAGGAGGGCTTTGTGTCCCATTCTTGTCCTGTGTGTCACTGGAAGATACATCTTTGTAACCCCCAGCCACGATCTTTTCCTAACCCTAACTAAGTGGTTTTACTCTGCTCGTTGAAAACCGACACCAAAGGGGTCCTGACCGAGCTGGGGGTGAGAAGGTGTTAGCACGAACCCTCGCCTTCTGGGTGTGAGTCCCGTGTTGTTTGTGTGCGTGCCGATTTTGATCTGTCTTCACACTAAGTCATCTTACAGAGCCGCAGCCGAGCCGCTGCTCTGCCCGCTGCTGAAGCGTTCTTTGTATCTGACGCTGAAAGCTACCGCCCAAGCTGCCACAAAGCTGTTAGAGCAGCACATACAGAGCATCAGGCCCCACGCCCTCCGTGTATATTAACTGGCGTCGCTCTGCCAAGCTGATCAAACACTATTAATCTAATTAATTTGTAGTATATATTTGTTACTGAATGAGAAAATGAATACATTCTGCCGCTACAGCCAGCTCGGTGGGGCGGGCCCCGTTGATAGTTGGCACCCACAGTATGACTCATAGCTCTGAGCAAGTCTTCTTGTTTGGCTTGCTGTGTGTGTGTGTGTGTGTGTGTGTGTGTGTGTGTGTGTGTGTGTGTGTGTGTGTGTGTGTGTGTGTGTGTGTGTGTGTGTGTGTGTGTGTGTTTGTTTGTTTTCTGGCGGTGGATGACTTGACTATGTTGAGACCAGTTGGCAGACGAATTTCAATTAACATATTTACTTCCTTTTTTGAACGTATAACGTGCCCACAGGTGGTAGGAAACCTGTTCCCTTTATCTTATTACCGGACCGGCCGCGGAGTGACGCAGCGTGCGTCGAGATAGATATCAAAGCCAGGGAAACACAGCTAACATGATTAGCAGGCGGACACAATTAATGATGCATGGTGATGGCCAAAGAACGCGGAGGGAACTTGCTGTTTAATGAGCTAACACAGAGACTGTGCAGATGTGGTACAGGACCGCTCAGTGTTATCAGAGGCAGACACCTCCTTTCAGTGCAACTCTGCCAATTAGCCTGTTATGGGAGTTGACTGTCAGGATTTCAGTCGAAAATAGTAAGTACTTGTTGCTAATATGTGCATTAGCAGCATTGGGCTCGTTAAAATGTGTGGGGCTGCAACTAACGATTATTTTTATTGTCGTTTAATCTGTTGATTATTTCCTCGATGAATCGATAAGTTGTCTGGTCTCTAAAATGTCAGAAAAACGGTGAAAAAATGTGGATCAGTGTTTCCCAAAAAGCCCAAGATGACGTCCTCAAATGTCTCGTTTTGTCCCCAACTCAAAGATATTCAGTTTACTGTCACAGAGGAGAGAAGACACTAGAACATGTTGACATTTAAGGAGCTTGAATCAGAGAATTTGTACTCGTTTTTCCATTAAAAAAAAAAAAATAAAAATGATTCAAACCGATTATCAAAACAGTTGGCAATTAATTTAACAGTTGACCACTAATCGGTTAATCTTTGGTCTACGTGCTGGGTGTGACATCTCCCTCGGAAACGGTTCTACTGCTCAATTACATCTGGGGTTGACTGATAATTCTCAATAGAGAAGCAGCCCTGAAAACCACTCTCCTCATTAATAATGAAAAATCCACACTGGTCCACCCATAAAGTTTTTTTTCCCCATCTTGTGATAGGGTCCCTTTTTGCAGCAATGTGCTGGAGCATGTCATATATATGATAAGTAGAGGAACCTGTCGGCGTGGGACTCATCGCACACTTAAATTGGTGCAGCATGGAGTTCATATTGCAGTGTGGCCGCGGGGGAATTAACGAGTCTATATATAAACCCCAGCCGCATGTGTTGTGAATTAAAGTGCATTTATCTGGTAATCGCTGAGGAGATCTCTGTGTGCACAAGCATGGCAATGCAGTGGCTCTGCAGCCACAACAGCCCGGTATAGTGATGCTTCTCCTGCACTGGGCGAGGGGAAGGAGAAGCAGGTCAGACTCAATAAAGAGCTCTGATAGGCTGGATGGCAGCTGACATGTAGAGTACACTTGGAAGGAATAACAAGAGGCATCTCTGTGTGTCCTTCACGTGGTAACCTTTATCTCTCTTTGTCTGTCTTTCCACCGCCTCCTAGTTGTGAGTGTAATGGTACGTGTCCACGGGAGATCGCCCCGCTTCTCGCCACTAGCGGTTATTAATTTCTCTTCACTGACCACTGACAAGCAAATAAAACAGGCGGTGGAATTTCCAGAAACACCATGTTGTCAGACTGATCTCATGAAATGGCGTATGTACGACACGCCAATTCATATGCCATTATTGGCGTGTTATCAAGACACTGTTTGACCTCCAGTGACTTACATTACCTTGCGATTGCGTATGAGTTTACGCCGTAGCGAGTAGTATGAAAGAGCCTAACCCTAACCCGGATGGGTCAAACAACACAGGACTTTCACCCAGGAGACCGGGGATCGTGTCCCGCGAGTCACGTTTCCTAAACTCAACCGTCGCTTTCTTCTTTTACTAAATCAAACCCCGTTGGTCTTTTCCTAAACTCAATCGTCGCTTTCTTCTCGCGATAACACGCCAAGTGACGTGTATGTTTACGTCTGCTGTATACAGAGTAGACATACACGCGGATAGCTCAAAATGCGTACAGATAACACGCCACTTGGCCTAAGAAAGTGGGTGTGTATGTTTACACAAAGTCATGATGTTGTCATAAACTGAGACAAAGGCAAAACCACATCCGGTCATTCATAGGCCACAGGTGAGGGGACGAGAATATTCAGCCAGTCTTGAATAACAAAAACCTGTTCATGTGTAATTATGTGTAGTGTGTAGGCAGCTGCATGATAAGAGAATGCATTGCCCGGCTGCTCACATAGACAACGAATGGGAAGTGTGGAAATGACTCTGCCCGTGAACACATACCATAACCCTTTGGCTTACATCACCACCGTCTTTCCTCACCTTGCCCTCTTCTCTCTCCAGTCTCCTCAGCCTCGCGGCGCCTTATCTGTGATTCAACTTGCCTTTGAGTCCATCATGTATGACTCCTTACTAGCAGAATCAAAAGCACCGGGCTCATGCCACGCTTTTCATTAGAACTCTCCATAAAGGCTGAGTGCGAGTCTTTTGAAGTATTGCACGGCAACTCTGGAGAAGTCACACCGTCGAGCAGCCTGCGGGGCTGACTCCTGTTTGATGAAGCAGCTTCCCACCGAGGCCAGAGCAACATAATGAACCCAACACCAGCGCCGACACTGCCGAGGAGCCGGGCCTCCTGAGTGGCAGTGTGAGGGGGGTAATCAGTTGGTGGACTCGGTCTCTCGTTGGGAACTCAACAGGCAATGATACTCAAGCTCAACACAACCACCTCAGGCTCAGAAATCCTGATTTTTCACACCTCAGGAAATTCCAGTTCCAACATTTTGCACAGGCTAAATGGTTTTGTGAATAAGATAAGTTCAAAAAGAAATGTTGCACAGCATATCGAGTTGAAGAAATTAAATTTTGCATTTATCTAAATATGACTCATGAGGTTGGTCCCGCGTCCTTAAATTGAATCCACGATTCCTTCACGTGCTTCCCTTTCTCGCGTCTTAGTCCGTCCCGCCGAGGAAGCACGGGAAAGACCTCATGTGAGGAGAGAGGAAATGTGGAAATGTGTTTCTAGAGGGCTGCTCTCTGTATCCTTGCTCATAGCTCCTCCCAACTCCATCCTCTAAAATCGCTCCTCGGGGCAGGAATAAGAGCTTTGAGACGGCCTTCACGAAGGAAGGCCAGAACAACTTCCTGAGGAGCGAGGAGATATCAAATAAGAGAACTGAGATTCAGCCATGGTTTTCAAAACAAAACGTTGAGCATGTGGCTGCAGTTCAGGGTGAGAATTGTAGGCATAGCAGTTGTGATTTAGATATATTATTGGCTCATTATCATTCCTCACGAAGCAGAGGAGAAATAACTGTTAGGGAGGGGAAATTAAATCCATTACATCCACATGGCCAGTCATAGAATTTAAATGCACTTGCAAAAGTGTGAACTTTGAAGCCTTTGTCTCCCAGATGGCAGCAAACGTTTGAGAGGTGAAGCTGCTTTGAAGAGGCGTTTAGAGAGGGTCAGTCGGACATGACTACCCATCCTAATGGCTAATGGAGATGCCTGGTTTCCCATGTTGAGAACATGTGTCTCTCAGCCTGTGTTTACTAAGAGGAGGGTATTTTTCAGCCATGCTTGAGTTCACTGTCAAAGCCAATTAAGGGAGTACAAATGAAGATGGAGGATGTGGAGCCTCAGGCCAGGAGAGTACAGCAGCACCGGGGCCAAGTAGCCTCTTCTGTCGGCATTGTAGGGCTAAAGACATCAGGGACGCATATGGCCAGGACTGCTCATTCAATTGGCGTTGGCTTTGCGTAATCATTACATACAATTCGTATTAGAAAAAGGGACTTTTAGTTTTATTGTGAGCTTATTTGTTGCACATTTTTTAATCATTGGTGAGAGGTTCAGTTAAGAGCTGCAACGATTAATCAATTAGAGCTCCTGCACACTGGCTGTGTGGCGTGAGCCTGTCAGCTGGTGGCGTGAGCGTGTCAGCTGTGTGGCGTGAGCCTGTCAGCTGGTGGCGTGAGCGTGTCAGCTGCGTGGTGTAAGCGTGTCAGCTGCGTGGTGTAAGCGTGTCAGCTGGTGGCGTGAGCGTGTCAGCTGCATGGCGTGTCCATTTTTATTTCGGCTCCCATGTTAACAGGTTAGAGTGTCAGTCTCTCTCTAACCTGCACTCGAGACTCGAGCTGCGCCTGACACGCACGCCTCAGGCGCAGCTTGAGCCACGCCGAAAACGCGTGCATGCTAGAAATAGGACAGACGCCTATTTTTAACGCGACACCCAAGCGTGTTGGAAGCGTTTCCAGGCAACATAGAATAGGAAAATATGTGTATATGTCATTTTGACACAAATACATATTAATAAAGGGGGTTTTGACATAAATGCAGATATAAATGTAATAAATTAAAAAAAAACTAACTAGAACTGCAAGCAGTTATAACGGGGCCCAAGCCAGTCGCCCACGACGCCCCGGGGAGCGCGCAAAAGCGGAACCCGAAGCCTGGCGGCGGGGAGGCAAACTACGGTAAATATCAAGAGACGCGAGCCGCGACATCTGCGGTACGTCGCCGTTGCAACAGTAGCGGTCAACAGTTCATCTCCATGCATATACAGACCACCTTTAAGAATTCTCTACAACACACACACTTCTTAACCCCCCTGACCACAGGGGACAGCAGAGAGAAATGAGAGCGTGACTGAGAGGGTGGAGGGGGGAGGCAGGTGTGGTGGTTGAAGGAGCAGGGGAGGTGGTCAAGTTGTTGCAAATGGCATCATAGGTGCCGATCTATGTTTTCCTCCGTGGGTGCTTCGTGGGAAATTAAGAATCATAGCACGGCCTAGGACGAGTTCAAAAAAGTTGGTATTGCGCAATATTGCGAAAAAATATTTAGGCAGAAATGGGCGTGGCCTATATCATGTGATTCAGCTTGATTCAAGGAACATGTGGATGTAAGGATTTCTAATGTGTGATGTGTAATGTGGGAGTTAAAGGCAAAAAACATTATAGCGCCACCTATTGGTCCACATGTGTAATTTTTGGTAGGTGTGGTCCATTGTCCATCTACCCTGTAAATTTAAAGTAGTTCACATTAGTGTAAGTGGTGAATCTAGACTTGGGTCCCATAGGCCACGCCCACTTTGATTCCTCAGTACCCCACTCTAGAGTTGGCCTCAGGAGTGGTACCCATCAAATTTTGTAAAAATCGGATGAGCGGTTCATGAGATATAAACTTTTTGTACTTGTGGCGCCCCCTAGTGACCAATTTACATAAACCGCGTGGGGGACCTCCAGAAGGTCATCGTAAACAAGAATCTAAAGTTTGGCGTTGATAGCTTTTATTTTGGCCGAGATATGGCAAAGTTGGTGTTTTAATAGTTAGCTACACAAATTTGTTTGTGCGTAATATGCGCAATTTTTATCCTATCAAAATTCCTTTTATTAACTTTTTGTCAGGTCGGTCTGGAGATGCTACCTGCCAAATTTCATGAAGATCGGTCGCACGGTCTAGGAGGAGGTCGAAAAAGTAGGTTTTTGATAAATAGCGATTTTTCACGCATAAAAGTCTAGGCGGAAATGGGCGTGGCCTATATCACGTGATTCAGCTGGATCCAGCGACCGCGTGGATGTATGGTTTTTGAATGTACGGTGTAGGAGTTATAGGGCCAAACACGTTTCTTTCTGCTATAGCGCCACCTAGTGGTGGAAGTGGGTGAATTGTTGCGCCTGAGGTCCTTGCGGAGATTGGGACCAGTCCTGAAAATGGCAGCCCCCCACCATGTACGGTTTAGGCTGTAGTCTGAGTTTTAGGCGGGGAAGAAGAATAATGATGACGATTAATCAGTAGAAAAACAATAGGGTGTACGAACGGCATAGCGTTGCTATTACCCGTTCTTACAGACTCGGGCTTGGACCCCTAATAAAAACCAGTAGAAAAACAATAGGGTTCCACAGCTCCGCTGGAGATGTGAACCGCGTTGCCTTGCATTACGCGGTTCCCATGCCCCCTAGGGCTTGGACCCCTAATTATCGATTTCAATTGGATTCTGGTAAAACAATAACATGGACTTTATTATCTCAGGAAAGGGAATTGAAATATATATGAAAAAAATATATCGAAATACATGCAAACAAATGTACAAACACAAAAATATTGACAAAATAAAGTTGAAGAACACGCTATTATTTCATTTTATCAATGGAAAACATATATGTGTACAGACAAGGCTAGCAGCAGCAGCGCCGCTGAAAAATGACCAGAAACGACCAGAAACGCGTCAGACATAGAAAACGCCACGCAGCCGCCACGCAACTGACACGCCACGCAGCCAGTGTGCAGGAGCCCTTAGTGTTTAACTATTAAATTCATGGGCAACTATTTTGATAATTACTTTATACTCGTTCTCGAGTATAAAATCGGTTTGAGTCGTTTTTCATGAAAACGAACCAAAACTTCTCTGATGTCAGCTTGTTAAATCTGAATATCTTCTAGTCTCTTCTCTCCTCTGGGACAGTAATCTGAATATCTTCTAGTCTCTTCTCTCCTCTGGGACAGTAATCTGAATATCTTCTAGTCTCTTCTCTCCTCTGGGACAGTAAACTGAATATCTTCTAGTCTCTTCTCTCCTCTGGGACAGTAATCTGAATATCTTCTAGTCTCTTCTCTCCTCTGGGACAGTAATCTGAATATCTTCTAGTCTCTTCTCTCCTCTGTGACAGTAATCTGAATATCTTCTAGTCTCTTCTCTCCTCTGTGACAGTAATCTGAATATCTTCTAGTCTCTTCTCTCCTCTGACAGTAAACTGGATATCTTCTAGTCTCTTCTCTCCTCTGGGACAGTAATCTGAATATCTTCTAGTCTCTTCTCTCCTCTGACAGTAATCTGAATATCTTCTAGTCTCTTCTCTCCTCTGGGACAGTAATCTGAATATCTTCTAGTCTCTTCTCTCCTCTGACAGTAATCTGAATATCTTCTAGTGTCTTCTCTCCTCTGTGACAGTAATCTGAATATCTTCTAGTCTCTTCTCTCCTCTGACAGTAATCTGAATATCTTCTAGTCTCTTCTCTCCTCTGGGACAGTAATCTGAATATCTTCTAGTATCTTCTCTCCTCTGACAGTAATCTGAATATCTTCTAGTCTCTTCTCTCCTCTGACAGTAATCTGAATATCTTCTAGTCTCTTCTCTCCTCTGGGACAGTAATCTGAATATCTTCTAGTCTCTTCTCTCCTCTGGGACAGTAATCTGAATATCTTCTAGTCTCTTCTCTCCTCTGTGACAGTAATCTGAATATCTTCTAGTCTCTTCTCTCCTCTGGGACAGTAATCTGAATATCTTCTAGTCTCTTCTCTCCTCTGTGACAGTAATCTGAATATCTTCTAGTCTCTTCTCTCCTCTGTGACAGGAAACTGAATATCTTTGAGTTGTGGACAAAAACAAGACCTTTGAGGACGTCTTCTTGGACTTTTGGCGAAACCCTGATCCCCATTTTTCACCATTTTATAGACCAAACAACAAATCGATTAATCTAGAAAAATAATCGACAGATTAATTGACGATGGATGTTAGTTATTTCAGTTGTGACGATCGGCACGTAGATTCAGCCGAGATCACAGCTCCTTGCTTGATGCCGCAAAAAAATAAACGGTAACACTTTACTTGAAGGCATCTACATAAGAGTGACACGAACACATGACACTGTCATGACACATGAGCCCTAACTCTAACTCTAACCCTAACATAACTTGTCACGACAAAACCAAATGACTTAAGAAGCGTTATGTCATAAACGTTTATGACTTGTTTATAAAGTTTATGGCACGTTCTTGACAGTGTTATGTCACTCTTATGTAGATACCTTCAAGTAACCAAATAAACTATAAAATGTTAGCCTTGTAGGTATTTTGCAGTAAAGCCTTTTATGGCCACCTTCAGTGTAGTCGGGGTGGAAAGCACTTCTGCAGCCTCGAGATTGCTCTTTTTTCAGGTTCACCATCTGGCTTTGATTGATTAAAGCTCCTTTAAGTAATTAATGCCCACTTTAATTGAGAGTCAGCCCCTGTGGCTGTGGGGTTCGTGTGCAATGCTCAGGCAGAGCAGAGCCAAGGATCTAGTCGAGAGGGGCACGGAAATCTGTTTAGCACCCTGACCCTCTCAGCCTCACATCTCAAGACTCTTAAGATGCTAATAAGAATGCACGTATGCTAGCTGCATCCATGTGACAAATCGGGCTATAAATCATAGTGCAAGAGTGTCACACGGTTATTCTAACATTAGTATTATCGTGCTTGGAATGAGCTGAAGGCGTATTGCCGTTTTATCTGCTGTTTTTACTTTCCATTGGTCTGTTTCCTTTGTGAACACCCCTTAGTTGTGGTGGACGTGCACGTAGCGGAAAGAAAATTGAGTTCCCCTCTGCCAAACATTGTATTGTGACAGCGTGTCACTGCACGACCCCACAGCTTGCCGCTATTGTGCCGTTTCATCTGTTTGTGAAAACCGAGCAATATCAGTTTTTCCCTTCCATTTCGCTGTGACTGTCACAACGGATGTGCGCCGCATGTCGCTTCCCCGATCACAATCCCTGACCTTCTTTATTGAAGCTTCTCGTTGTCTTTTGGTAATTGTTTTCAGAAAACGTTAAAGCCGTCCCCCAGCCAGATAATACCAGACACGGTGAATACAGAGTGCTCAGCATTGATTCCACATACCTGACTATGACCTTTTCCAATCTGAAGTCCGGCGCTGGCTGCCAGTTTGATGAGAGCCAGCTAATCGATTCCTCGCGGCCGTGAGAGAGTACTTCAATGTCTCTCACGCTGAAGTCGCCACCAGGCATTCTGGATTTTACCTGGGTCTTATTGTCGCCACTCACTATATAATGAAACATTTACCCTTTAATTGCTGGCTCCACAAAGAAAGATCAGTTTAATTTGCTCTCATTACAGCCGTCTAATCTAATGGGCTAATTAAGGGCTTTGGATGGAACAGCAATCGGCAGAGTCTACAACCCCCTCAGGGAGGTATACATCAATGGATCATAAATATTTGACTGCGTCTTCCTACATGCACATGGTGCAACATTCACCTTTGGTGAGGCTGATGCTGCTAACATAAAATCACTGTGGTCTCGCATAGCCAGCACAATCTCCACAGCGCTGTGGAGTACAGGTCTGGCTACACCACAGGTGCATTCTGGGATAGAAGAAAACACTATGGGTTGTTTGCATTTCTTTAAACCAATCTCAGTTGTCTTGGGCGGCGCTAAGCTCCGGACGCAGCGACGGTGGCTCTGCTAAATAGTCTCAGCAAGGAATTTGTTTTGGTGGAACATTTGCACCCCGCAAAAGAAAATGCGCACATCCAATATTAAATGAAGTCAACTGTTGACACAATACAGTAACGTGAGATATTTAAATTAGCTGCTACATGGTTAAACCTCATTGGCTCTTACCAGTGTATCTCTGTGTACTTCGTCCACAACAATCCCACCAATCAGTCCCAAAACCTCCCAGTTAGAGAGGAAATGCCCTAAACATATTCTTATAAATCATCCCCAGAAAGAACCAAGCAGACCTGCCTTGTTGCCCCATCCAAATCTTCTTCATAACTTGATATTTTCAGCGTGTAGCTCGCTAGCTCGAAGGTTGTCGTTGTTTGACGAAAGAGAACGGAGTTTGAGAGCGGCGACACGCAGAGAGCAGACACGCGCCGGATATCAGGCTTTATCCTGGAAATGTACTTCCGTTGATCCAGACCACTGTAGACTCCACCAAAGGGTTTTCTACAAAAGCCCCCCTGGTCAGCATAAAGGCCAAAATCCTGAAAATTCATCATTTTTCATCGATCGGCTGGATTAATGTAGAAATCTTTCACTCGGTGTGAGGAAAAATGAGTCTGTCACTGGTTTTTCTCCACTGACACGACACACACACACGCACACACACACACACACACACACACACACACACACACACACACACACACACACACACACACACGATCGATGGATGCAGGTCATGGGTGTTTGGTGCTTTAGGGTTAGGGTTTATTAGATTGGGAAGATGGTGATAGACAGGCAGCTGTGTCATGATTCGATCCCTGTGACCCCGAGGCCAGAGCTTCATGTTTGGCCCGAGGTGATGGGTGTAACGCTGCCCCCCCCCCCCCCCCCCCCCCCCCCCCCACCGCAGTCTCTGTGAGGACCGACCTCGTACCTTTTTGGTCCTGTGGGGGGAGGAGATCTATACCTGCAGTAAGGCACGGGAAGATGGGTAGAAACTCACCGACTTGGCTTCAGAAATCACTTTAAGTTGCAGCTCCTTTGTGCTGTAAGGTGGCTTTCAGCTTGTCAAGTTGAAGGGCAGAAGGCCCAAAGAAGCAATCATTCCATTTCACTTTTCTTTTTCTTTTTTTAGCTGTTCTCCCAGCTAATTTGTCATAGCAGACTATTATCCCTGGATATTAAATTAAGCAGTTGACATTTTGTGTACCCAGCGAATCGACTGTGTCACCTTGAAAGTGTAGTAGCAGAGATTTGCGAGGGATGGTGGCGGCACATGTCTGAAACCCTTGGTCGACACATGACATTTCTGGGTCGCGTTGGAAACCAGGCAACAACACCTATAGTTAAAGAGGCCAGAAATGGAGGCAGCAATCCCTTTGTTCCTGTCACACCATTAGTGTTAATCTGATTCCAGCGCCCTTGCCTGTGTGGAAAGCTGATTTTGAGTAATACGTGTTTGTTTGAGACAGATGGGTGGTTTCTGAAGGAGATATTGATGTATTTTTCTTCAGTTTGTATTTGTGTGCGCGTGCAGTGTATTTGCAGCCCGCTGTCCCTGTTTGATGGTCTGATTTTGGTTCCATTATGTTGGCAGCGGGGGGGGGGGGGGTTCTGTTGAGAGTCGTCGCATTGGCTCCAGCTGCCCTGTGGGTGGTCAGAAACCATCTGCAGCGGGCCGATCCTAAACACACCACAGCAGCGAAGGGTGTGGCACTGTCTAAACGGAGCTTATACGCGTCTTATATTGATTTCCACATTTGAAAGTGTCTCTATTATTGCTGATCACCGATCAGGGCACAGCAAGCCGCACAAATCCTTGGGCTGCTGGAGCACAGCTGGAGCAGGCGGTTCGATGACAGGCTGGCGGCATTGTGGGCAAGGAGTTATGCCGTTTGTTCAGAGAGACATCATTGCGGTTGAAATTTTACAACTCTGAAAGCATGGCAGGAAACAGCTTCAGCTGCCTGTAAATAACTGACTACTTGGGCGTGTTTCCAGCCCCATTGCCCCTGATACAAAGGATTTACAAATTACCTCGGCAATTTGATTTCTTGCTGAAAATGACAGATTCAGGATAGGATAAACAAATAGATTTGGCAGTCTTTAGTAAGGGATTTGTCTTGGAAGCACTCTCATACTGCAACCTGGGGGAATCAACTTAGATGTAGGAAACCGTTGGCAACAAACTATTGATCGAACAGGATTTTCCAACTCTGGGAGGCGTGTGTGTTGTTGTCAGCATTCATCCTATTTTAAGATGTTAGATAAGGAACTTTGTGCATCTACCTTTCCGTATGTTAAACCAGAGACTGTAAAAGTAATGGATGTAGCCGCAGGGACATCACCCATTAGTTTATGGACTGCCGTTTTGAAGCCAGTAGTTTTCATTTTTGGTCGTCGCCATCTTGGTATATTGGAGCCAGAAGAAAGGGGGGGAGCTGGGGAGGATGACGCTGAGGCAGTGTTGTTCATGTTTTCAATGGAGCTGCGCTAAGCTAAAAGCTAAAGAGGGACAGTGGCCGATTTTCAACCCTTCTGACGCGAGTCATCCAGACCTCTGTGTAGAGAGCTGGTTGAAAATCAGCAGACTTTCTCTTAAGTTACCACCTAACGCTATAGCGCTATCTTGCTAATTTGCTGGAAATTAGATAGAATGCAGGTTTAAGGGAAATGTTTGCATTGGCTTCACTTATAAGGCACGGACGTTGCCGCTGCTTGGTTCAATCCTACTCCTTTTGCTCATATCTATTAAGCACAGCTTGTCTGAATATATAATTACAACGAATCCTTCCTTTAAGTAGGCCCAGATTT
This sequence comes from Zingel zingel, assembly GCA_023566125.1. Taxonomy (NCBI): domain Eukaryota; kingdom Metazoa; phylum Chordata; class Actinopteri; order Perciformes; family Percidae; genus Zingel; species Zingel zingel. The sequence continues at coordinate 3,148,610 of CM042314.1, read as the reverse complement.
TGAACTTGGATAGACAAGTGCAAACACAGACATGCTCCCAGGGGCTGATGGCACCCCTGGGGTTACAGTGGACTGAAGAGGAGCCTACGAAGGGGGCGGGGACATATGTCGAGGCATTAATCTGCTAATAGGAAACAGCTGGTCTTGCGCCAAACTCCCAATCTTAATCTTGTCAACTTTCTGTTCAGCTGCTCTGACTGTGGGCCTTATTGTGAACAACTGAGCTGTCACGGAAAGAAAATTGTCCATGTTTCATTTTAAGTGTCTTGTTAGTGAGAAAGGGAGCGCATGTGACTGGTGTGCATATGCTTGTTTTGGGCATATGTGTGCCGAGAATGTTGGATCCCCGCAGTGTGCAGCACAGTGTACCAGAGTGAATTACTTTTTTTTTTTTTTTTTTGCATCATTTACCTCTTCCTCCAAAGCATAAAAACATGAATATTTAAAACTACATCAAACAAGCATTCATGAAATATTAAAATGTTTGAGAGACAAGAAAAGCTTTTATCCTCTCTCTTACACATACTGTATGTGCTTTCTCTTTTTCTCTACCGCTCTCTTTTTCTCTCTCACACACACACACACACACACACACACACACACGCACGCACTGAAACACATGCGCATTAGCGCTCCCAGAATTTACCCACGGGTGAGAAAGACAAACCTCCCCACTCGATCCACTCCTCTGTAGCATCAGCACATTGCTGCTTTAAATAGACGAGGCAGAAGATGCAGGAAGGTTCAATAATTTACCCTGGATTGAATTTCAGGCAAAAGACATGATCAGAAGTCTTAGGTTTGTGGATGTCATGTTGTACAAGATGCCTAACGCGTCACATTTCAGGAAGGCCTGTGTTCTGTGAGAACTTTGCCTTCTCTGTTATGCATCCTGTTTAGGGAGATGGTTTTTGCACTGACTTGTGCCATTTGGTTGTGTATGTTGACAGGGCAAAGTTAATCCGTGGAGCCCTCTCTCTTTTCCTGTAATACTTTCTCTCTCCCCCCCCCCCCCTACTGTACCTCTCTCTCTGTCTGGCTACGAGCTAAGCGAGGCTGTGCTAATTAGTGTAGCAGCAGCAGCTGCTGTGTTTTTAGAAAAGATCCTGTTATGCGTGAATAAAAAAAAAAAAGGTTGTGTAGGGGTAAAATCTTGCTCACCCCTCTCTCATAATGCCTCATGCCAATAGTGTAGCTAACCAGTTGGTGTCATTTCTGCAGCATTGTGCTCTAGTTGATGCTCCCTTACGCTGGTATTCAGCTACAGTAATGTAAATTCAAGCGAGCCCTCTTGTTTTATGAGCCTCGCTGGTTGAATTGACTTGTTGGATTATGCAAGGCTGAGATCCTGTCGTGTGTGTGTGTGTGTGTGTGTGTGTGTGTGTGTGTGTGTGTGTGTGTGTATGTCTTTGTGCAGCTATAGGATGTGTTTTGAAGGTAGTGGGAGATTAATGGAAGAAAATAACAATCCCATGAGGCTTTACGGCACATTGATTTTGTCATTTTTGCCGCGGCTCGTTCGTTTACACATTTGTACTCATGCTTGTGTTTGCAGTGTTTTAATGCACCCTCTGCACAGTCTGGTCTTTCTGCCTCCTGTATGAGAGCATAGGGTAGAATAAAAGGATTAAAGAAGATTGCAATTTTTCCTTTTGAAGCGAGCCTTATTTTATTCATCTCCATCCTCGTCCTCTCTCTCCCTGGCCGCCTCAGTCCGGGCACGCCGCTCAGGAGAATAAAAGAAAGATCTCTGGGTGGGAGCAGTCATATTGTAGGCTAAATCTAATCAAAGGGAGAAGTGCTTTTAAATGTCTTTTGCTCCCCCGGGCGAAACGTTTGTGGGCCTCCCCGCTCTCGCCAAAAGCCTCCTGCCCAAACTCCACCGCCACAAGATGCGATTAATATTGAGCGGATACTTTGGCCTGCACTCCCCTCATATAATAACAGTGTCAGAACAAAGGTTAATGCTTTGAATCTAATCTCTGTCCTCGTCATTTTCGATGGAGTTGTGATGCGAGCGAAGGGATGCAGAGATGCAGAGAGGCGCAGAAGTCTAGAGAGAGATTGGTAGTCAGTGGGGGGGCTCGGGCGGAAGCAAAATTAATTACTGGTCTCTATAAATTCGATGTCATGTCTCATTTTCTCTAATCCTCTCCGCCTTCTTTCGCTGCCTAGCGGTACTAACAGAGAAGCTTGGGAAGACTAATGAAAAGGCCTCTTAGATGCTAATAGCAAATTAGCCCTGGTGTCACTTTTAAAGGCAGTGAGTGGAGTTGCTGCCTGCTCAGTGAGGAGGTGGCCACACGGCAGCCGGGACTGCCACGGTCCCACATGCACAAACACACAATAACACCAGAGAAGGAAAGATTAAGGCTGCATCCACACGGCTACCTTTTCATTTTTAAGCAGCGTTTTGAGACAAAAACGATCTCCGTCCACACAAGAGTTTCAGCTCCAGTAGCATAACTAATCTCTGTCCATATTAACACGTCTGACATCACATATCACATGACCGTTCACACATTCTGGGCATGTGCGTGCCGGTGTAAACAGGAAGCAGATTGTCTGACGTTACCCTGCGGTTGAAAATCATGGATGTAGAAGTTAAAAATACAGAAACTACTTTGGAGAAAGAACAACAACGGTGAAAAGTAAGAGCAGGGAGTTATTATCTTGGAGCGAGGACGAGGTGGAACTGTTACTGAAAGGTCTGGAAGCTCCCTGACAGATAAGACTGACTGACTGACGTGCTGCATCGTGTCTAAAGGTCTCCGTTTGTGTCCGTCCAGACTACAAAGCAACTCTGGAGTTTTTAATCCAAAACGGTGGTAGCAGTGTTTCCAAATGTTAAAGTTTTAGGGGGGTCAGTTCCCACATTTCTAAGATTTTTAAAATTAGGCCCTATGTCAGGGTTAGGGTTACATTCCATCTGTAGTTCATTGCTGCTGGATAATAGCTTGGGTGTAATTGGCTACCAAATTGGGAGAAATCTGATACAAATTTATGAAAAAGGAAATGTGGGAACATAGGGCCTAATTTTGGAGAAAAAAAATCTTAGAAATGTGGGAACATAGGGCTGTGGGACCATAGGGCTGTGGGAACATAGGCACGCTCTCGTTTTAGGGGCTCAGAAATGCCATAGTGTGGACGCGAGGCGTAAACGCAGCTAAAGATATTCATTTTTATACTTATAGTGTAAGTTTAGCCTAAGACTCCTGACATGACATATTTTAGACACATTCTGTTGTTTCTTCGCTTATCTACTCTTCTGACACACGTGCCCAGATGACTATTCTGAGAGCGTTTGCGTTCTCTTGGGGGGATTTAGTGGTTTGGATGGTGAATAAATGAGCTGGATCTCTTATTAGACTGGACCAGAGTCAGGTTTAAACAACTCACTCAGATTATTTTCTGATCAGGCATCAGACACAAACATACTGAGTCACAAACTTGCTTGGAAACAAAAAAAAAAAACCCATCTCTTTTCTCTGGTGAGTCCAAACAGACAGTGTGAAGATAAAAACGCGTATTGATGGAGCTTTGGATCTCAGAGGCCGCGTCTGTTTTAGTTTTCAATCTGAAGGAATGTTCCAAAACAATTTAGTCTCTCACAGAAAGATACAGTATGCCGCCAGTCACATGCAGTTTATATCTCAGCGGTGCTGAATTATTATACTCGCAACAATGTGACTTTCTCAGCTCTGTGAATAACTGACTGGATGACAAATGCAACTAATGCACTGTCTGCTTGAAGAGCCATTCACGTATCCAAAGCATGACATAATCTGAGTAGTATGGCAAAATCACACTACAGCCAGTTGTGTTATTATTTTACAAGTGTGCCCCGACAAAGGGAATACACAATCTGAAGTATTTATGGGTGTTCTTTTATTGAGCTACAGAACGACTTAAGTAAGTAGCTCTTTCTCCTTATTCTTTCTCTGTACTTTTTTTTCCCAACACAGCCCAAGAGAAATACCAGTTCTCCACTTGTGTGCACTTCGCTCCCACAGCAAACAGGAGAACAAAATATTAAAAGAGAAAAACAATGAGCTCCTGAGAAAAGCAGCCAGCCAGAGTGTAACATGTGCATTTATGTTAAACTTATAATCCAATTAACAAGTACAAAAAAAGCCAGCGATCACTCTATTATGGGAATACAGAAAGCAGAGAGGTGCCATGTTCCGAAAACTGCTCATGTGGAAAAAAATGCAAATGGCGTGAAATGAGTGTGTCTGCTAATGTGTTTGTGTAAAGCCCAACACTGTGGCTCTAGACCACAGCCCTAATGACTCTTGCCTCTCTGTTTCTCTCTCTCTATCTCTCTCTCTCCAGGCATACTTCCGACAGGGTGTTGCCCTTCAGTACCTTGGCCGCCATGCCGACGCACTGGCCGCCTTCGCCTCCGGCCTGGCCCAAGACCCCAAGAGCCTGCAGCTTCTGGTGGGCATGGTAGAAGCCGCCATGAAGTCGCCGTTACGAGGTAAGACATGTAGTAGCTGAATGGGAATTTTTATGACAGTTGTTTTAGTAGGACTGTACTCTGGAAATCCTGGAGTTCTCGCAAGAGCACAATTGTAATTTGCTCAGCGAGTCACTCTGGCATTCAGTAATGATGCTCATTAACTATGCCCTTGTAGCCGAGCTGCACCAATCACATCGGTGTATCTGATATAGGCGGGCCAGAGGCGAGCTAAACAGATGACGACATCGCTGTGACGTTGAAGTCGTTAGTAAACATTGCAAGATGGCTACGGATGAACACCAGTTGTTTGAAAGAGCTTTGGCCGCTACAATGAACGAGTTAGACTTGGCTTTTCATCTAAAAGAGGAACAGAAGACGGCGCTCCAATTGTTCCTTTGCAAGAAGGACGTTTTTGCTGTTTTGCCGACCGGATACGGCAAGAGTCTAATCTACCGGTTAGCTCCTCTGGTAGCTAAGAGTCTAATCTACCGGTTAGCTCCTCTGGTAGCTAAGAGTTTAATCTACCAGTTAGCTCCTCTGGTAGCTAAGAGTTTAATCTATCAGTTAGCTCCTCTGGTAGCTAAGAGTTTAATCTACCAGTTAGCTCCTCTGGTAGCTAAGAGTCTAATCTACCAGTTAGCTCCTCTGGTAGCTAAGAGTTTAATCTACCAGTTAGCTCCTCTGGTAGCTAAGAGTGTAATCTACCAGTTAGCTCCGCTGGTAGCTAAGAGTTTAATCTACCAGTTAGCTCCTCTGGTAGCTAAGAGATTAATCTACCAGTTAGCTCCGCTGGTAGCTAAGAATTTAATCTACCAGTTAGCTCCTCTGGTAGCTAAGAGTTTAATCTACCAGTTAGCTCCTCTGGTAGCTAAGAGATTAATCTACCAGTTAGCTCCTCTGGTAGCTAAGAGTTTAATCTACCAGTTAGCTCCTCTGGTAGCTAAGAGTCTAATCTACCAGTTAGCTCCTCTGGTAGATAAGAGTTTAATCTACCAGTTAGCTCCTCTGGTAGCTAAGAGTCTAATCTACCAGTTAGCTCCTCTGTTAGCTAAGAGTTTAATCTACCAGTTAGCTCCTCTGGTAGCTAAGAGTCTAATCTACCAGTTAGCTCCTCTGGTAGATAAGAGTTTAATCTACCAGTTAGCTCCTCTGGTAGATAAGAGATTAATCTACCAGTTAGCTCCTCTGGTAGCTAAGAGTCTAATCTACCAGTTAGCTCCTCTGGTAGATAAGAGTTTAATCTACCAGTTAGCTCCTCTGGTAGATAAGAGTTTAATCTACCAGTTAGCTCCTCTGGTACACATGGTTTAAAGTGGTGCTTTTGCATGATTCAGTTTTACAGATCTGTCGATTTTAAATCAACTGATTAAAACTGAGGGCGAATAGAGTCAAGCGTCCCACACTCAACTTTTTGACGGATTTGAGTGTATCCAGGTACTCGTAGTGCACAGCATTAACATTAGATTTGGTGCCTAAACCTAACCAAACTGCGACCCTTTCACAACATTAGCGACGTGTTTAAAACGGCGACCGTAACCTTCTCTGGTTTAGATATGAGGACGTATTTCCTGCCACCGCTAGGGGCGCTAATTTATGAAACGCTCCTGTGAGTCATATTAGGGAGGGGAGGGCGAGAGGGGAGAGGGAGGGGGGGGGCAAACGACCGATACCGCTGTATGGTTTGGAAACTGCAGTCGACTAAAATCATTTTTTTATGCTTTTTCATGCTTAGTGATTTATTTTCCGGGAAACTTAGGAGCACATTGTAAACCCAAACACCAATGGTGCTTTTGCATGATTCTTTGTGGAGAAACTCAGTTCCACAGAAGGCAAATGGTCTGCATTTACTACACTGAACAAAATTATAAAAGCAACACTTTTGTGAACTCTGAACGCTGAACTCAAAGATCGAAGACTTTGTGTACACAAAAGGCCTATTTTTCTCAAATATTGTTCACAAATCTGTCTAAATCTGTGTTAGTGAGCACTTCCCTAACCATAACACCAGATACTGTTCTTGGACCCCCCCAATACAGTAAAACTGCACATTTTAGAGTGGCCTTTCATTGTGGCCAGCCTAAGGCACACCTGTGCAATAATCCTGCTGTCTAATCAGCATCTTGATATGCCACACCTGTGAGGTGGATGGATTATCTCGGCAGAGGAGAAGTGCTCACTGACAGATTTAGACAGATTTGTCAACAATATTTGAGAAAAATAGGCCTTTTGTGTACACAAAGTCTTCGATCTTTGAGTTCAGCTCATGAAAAATGGGGGCAAAAACAAAAGAGTTGCATTTATAATTTTGTTTCGGTGTATATTGCTACTTTTCTAGTCCTAACGACCACTCAAAGCACACAGATCTGTCGATTAAATCAACTCATCGATCAAGTTGACAAAATCATATGTGCGTTAGTCGAGGACAGCCCTATTTCACAGTGTGTCACCGTCTGTCTGCTTCACCATCTCCACACGTTTTGTCCCACAACTGGCGTCTCTGAAACAATCCTCGCTCTGTCAGTCAATAAGCGTGTTGGGGGTGACTTTACCTGTCAGTCTGTTTTTACCCATTCGGCAGGCAGGCAGGTCATCTCTCTATCTGTCTGTCTTTCCGTCTCTGTGACTGACTGTTGGTGTCATGTACTTACCTCCGGACTCTGAGGCCTGACGCCTGCAGCTTCAGCATATCTTATTGTCAGCCGGGCTGATCCCACTCCCAGATAGCCCCTTATCTTAATGAGCATCCAACAGTGATGCCATTGTCTGCATCTGGCCCTGTGTAGGCCTTTTTTCTAAAGCTGAGTGGATTTATAAGCAGCTCATTCAAGCCAAGAGTGTAACTAAAATGTGTTTCTGTTATACATTATTATCTGTCGTATCAGCCAATCTGCAGTAACCTGATTGTCCATGAGTAATCAGTGTGGGCCGGCCAAATGAGCCTCAAAACAAACCTGGCAACAATTTTACTTCAGATGACCGCTGCGGAGTATTTAATATTCTTCAGATCTGGATGCCACCGACTGCCAACAAAGACTGAGTCATCCTGCAGTCCTGCTTGGTCATCTTTTTCTTTCCCAAAGTGTGCTGAAAATTGCGCCTGTGAATAAATGCGGCCTTGTTCAAGGAATCCAAAAAAAACTGTACAATGAGATCCACAGCTCTGAAGGGCTTTGTTCACTGAGGAATCAGTTTTTTCTTTGATTGAATACAGCTTCTCTGAATATGTGTGTGGAAAAAAAACTGCAAAGAGAATAAAGAATGGAGAGCCCATCTGAGCGACGTTGAACATATAAGCCTGTCACTGGAGCCAAAATAAGAAAAAGGGTTTGGGTGCGAGCCCAGACCTGAGCATTATGGACCAGAATGGGTCCTCTCTGTTGAGAAAAAAAAACAACATTTAGCCCAAGCCATTTAATCTCTTAATTGTTTACCCCATTTCCCACAATGCCAGGCAACCAGCAGAGGACCTAATCCAAGGTGTGTTGAGGAGAGGTAGCTAGGTCAAAGGATTAAGAGCAATGATCCTCTCAGAGGGGGACGATAATCAGTGTAACGCCAGCAAACAGGGAGGATAATCAGTGTAAGTCAAGTCCCCTGATAGATGAGCGCTAGGCAACGCGTTCCTGCCAGCCGTGCTTGTCGACCACTAGGGGTGCAACGGTACATCGATCTGGATCGATATATCAATTATCAAGGATTACAATATTGTCGATGCAAAGTGAAAATATCAATATATGTCACGCGCCTTTTATTTAGAAATTCCCATTTTATATCTAGTAACAAAGAGCTCAGTAACAAACTTGTCAAATCATATTTTAGTGATTTTTGTGAGTTGATATAAATGTAACTGATAGTGTTAAATGGGCTCATATCGATCACAGGCGCCTGAATTTAATTGAATCATATCGTGGCAGACTTTGTGATATGTATATTATTTATTTGTTAGCAAATATCGTATCGTTGTCCAAAGACTCGATATAATATCGGAGCAGGATGAAACCTGTGATTTACACCCTTACCGATCACGTCTGCAGAAGGGAACTTAACAAAAACAGCTCGAGTTTCTTGATTGAACGCAGCATTGCGTCCAGTCAATGTTGTTTCTCCGGCAGTGTCCGCGGTCTCTCAAAGGTCAGCTAGTCTCCTCTGTGTCTTTAGCTGCAGACTATTGGACGGCCCACTGTTGGAATCCTTTCCAGTGAAATACAGCCACGTGTTAGACCGTTTAGCTGTCAGCGTTTTAACCGTGTTTAAGCCAGCTACTAGCTAACGCTAGGCTAACGTTACCTGCTGTCAAGTGTAGAATTAACTAGCGTTACATGCAGCGATGCTTCTGTTGCCTGTAACGTCTGTTTCGAAGCACCAGGGGGCAGCAAAGGTGTTACAGTGGCACCGAAATCTGTGATGTCATTGGTTTAGGGCCCATTTTGGCACCAGGTCCATAGTCCATGTACTTGGCTGGTTTTCCACCTTGTTGTTTTTTGTGTAACATTGTAATTACACGTGTAATCCTTTTGTAATTACACTTAATCTCTTATAGCAGTTCTGCAAACACATTTTATTCCCTTCTGTGTACAAACTCAAGTTTTTCTCCCATGTTGCCAAGAAAGAGCTGATTGTGTCTAGATGTGATTGTGGCGTTCACTTCTCTAAGTCGTTTATCTCACCACAGACATCTCGACACGCTGTGATGTTTACAGTCTTCCCAAAAGCACCCCTATGTTTTATCTTCTGCCACAGAGCAAAGAGATCCATCCGAAGGCACCCATACCAAATGAGCAAATGAATAACTCAGGCTAGAGGAAGGCAAATAATGAACCTCAGAGAATGATTTCAAGGCATATGTCTTCAAGGGACGCAGTGTGAAGTCAATTCATCAAAGCTTGCTTTGTTTCCACAGTAAAGTTAATATTATATGTATAATGCCCCAATTCTTAATGTGTCATTTACAATTCAACCCTCAGTACCTGACACACACACACACACACACACACACACACACACACACTCTCTCTCTCACTCCCACTCCTCGGCGCATAGATCGTTTCCTCATTATTCTGGAGTCAAGCAGCTGTTGTGCTCCCACGCGATTCGTACTGTATTTCACAACAAAGGGCTCTCACACAGATGGAAACTGGTGCAATCTCACCTCCCTCTTCTTACTGTATCCGTCTCTCCCCGTCTGCCACTTCCCATCATCCCCACACCAATCTTTCCTCCGATATCAGCACTGTCCCTCTGTATTATTGAACAAGCTGTGGGAAATCAGCGTCTCACAGTGTGTTTCAGTATGTATGTAATCACATGGGTAATGTTTTAACTATTTATCCCGTTCCAGTTATTTCGCTGCCTCAGCTGCCTGGGGCCAGAGAGTGACAGCGGTCCGTTTCCCGAGGTTTTGGCCGCTTTATCAACACTTTTGTTAAGTTTTTCAACCTTTTGTCACTTTTGTTAGTTTTCTTTTAACGCTTTTTTGGCGCTTTTTCCGAAGTTTTTATCGCCTGTTTCGACATTTTTTCGTTGCTTTTCACTATTGTTTATCACATATGTTAAAGTTAAAGGGTTTTTCACTTGACCCGTTTTTTAATAATCTTCATCTTCGGTATGAACCAATGGACATACACTACCAGTCAAAAGTTTGGGGTCACCTAGAAATTTCCATTCCCCTCCATTATAGACAGAATACCAGCTGAGATCAGTTGCATTGTTTTTTAACCAGAGCACCAGTTTTCAGATTACATTGTGTTTACATAATTGCAAAAGGGTTCTCCAATGTTTTCTCAGTTAGCCTTTTAAAATGATATCAGATTAGTAAACAGAATGGGCCTTTGGACCATTGGATGAATGGTTGCTGATAATGGGCAATGTAGATCTTGCATTAAAGACCAGCCACCCACTCAGATCAGCTGGTATTCTGTCTATAATGGAGTGGAATGGAAATTTCTAAGTGACCCCAAACTTTTGACCGGTAGTTTATAAAGAATTGGAAAGTCAAAGAGACGGACTAACTCATTAGTCAGATAGAGGAGGGAGAGTGCATCATATGTTTTTATTCACACAAGATGTCAGGCAGAATAACTCTTTGGTGCATCGCAGATAGAGCTGCAAAGATGAACTGATCAGTGGTCAACTATTAAATGAATCGCCAAATATTTTGATAATCAATCGGTGTGAGTCATTTATGACAAAAAAGTAACTATTCTCTGATGTCAGCTCGTTAAATGTGAATATGTTCTAGTCTCTTCTCTCCTCTGTGACAGTAAACTGAATATCTTTGAGTTGGGGACATTTGAGGACGTCATCTCGGGTTTTTTGGGAAACACTGATCCACATTTTCACCATTTTCTGACATTTTAGAGACAAAACATTGAATCCATTCATCCAGAAAACAATCGACAGATTCATCAACGACAATTAATATAATCATTAGTTGCAGATATGTATTTCTGCCATAAGTATGCAGTCGTTACAGTAAAGTGTGGCCCCGGCTGCAGAAGCACCGTTAAAAAGCCTCTTACAAGACTAAAGGGGAGAAAGATGGAGGAGAAATGACTGTTATGACTTTCTGTTAGCTGTGTGCATATCAATGAGGTAGAGGTTGTAATTCTTGCTTTATATCTTGATACCAGCCTCAGTACGACGTACAACGTGTGTGTGTGTGTGTGTGTGTGTGTGTGTGTGTGTGTGTGTGTGTGAGAGAAACAACACGTGAGATGATGTTGTCATAACTACCTGTTTATGAATGCAGCAGCCACGACACCTTTTTAAAAAAAGGATTCTCTGCGTGTTTGATTTATGACTCAGCTCTCGGTGTCACTCTGAAGGCAATTACAGGCTATGAATGGATATTATATGCACGCAGCGACGCTGTAAGCATGACATTCTGCCAAGTGGTGGAACAGAAGCAACGCTCTTGAAAGAGCATCATCAGTTATGCTTTTGACTGCTAGTGTGGGGAAGCATCTCATATTGTGTGTTCACTGCTGTGCCTAAATGTTTGTCTCAACAAATGAAAGCCTGTGCCTTCTGCTGAAATGTAGACACACGCTAGGGCTGGCCAATATATCGCTATTACATTGATATATCCTGATGTGAGACTAGATATCGTATAGTATAGTAATATGGTAAGTTTTGTCTTTGAATGGATTTAAATGTATAGTAAGTTATGTTAATCTAATACACTTTTTGTCAAAGTCAGTGAATATCTCCTCACGGTCACCTAGCGCTCTATTTTCTGTGTGTGACGTATTTTTTTGACATCAGTCACGGCATTCTACGGTCAGTTCTTTCTGTATAACAGACCGTTGCTAAGTATAACGGACTCTGGCAGACCTTTTTTAATTAAATAAATAGTTGGTTTTTTTTCGGGGCATTTCCGCCTTTAATGGACAGGACAGCTAGGTGAGTAAGGGGAGAGAGAGGGGGGGGGGGGGGGGGGACGTGTAGGAAATCATCACAGGTTGGATTCTAACCCTGGACCTCTGCGTCGAGGCATAAACCTATGTTTATGTGCGCCTGCTCACCGGGGCCACCTCTCTTCAGCCGGAGAGCCGTGCTCATCGGCGGTAAAGTTAACCGTCCCGACCGGTATCCTCCGTATGAGTAGCCGTGTAATAAACCATGCAGTACGCAGTAAATTAGAACCCCTTTCAGGCTAGTGCATTACCCCTTAATATTTTTTGAAAGCACCAATTGTGTCAACCCTACAATATCGTCTCAATATTGAGGTCAAGAATATCGTTATATATCTGATTTTCTCCACATGGCCCAGCCACACGCAGCCAGTGTGCAGAGGCACAGTAACACCATGCAGTCTTCTGTAAAGCGCTTTGACCTAATTAGTAGCAATCCTGCTCAAAATATTCCCAGATACAGGGCCATGAGAATTCAGCATCCCCCAGAAACACTCCTATACTGTACATGCATGCAAATATACACCGACACACACAAATGCATCAGTCCTTTGCACCCCCACCCCTTCCTGTTGTTCGATGTTGGTGTCTGCCAGAGGGCTTTGTAATGTGGAGGTGCTGTGGATCCTGAATCCCGCGCGGCCCACCATTGATTTATGTCATTGTGTGCGTTTTTAGCCTCTTCAAAGGTCACCTTGAGTGTCTCCTTTGCTATGCATTCCTCCGCTGCTGTGGAGCATCAGCTGCATTAGCTTCCCCATCACTCATTAAACTCCATCTCAAAGCCCCACTCAGCCCTCTGTACATGTATTCTCTAACAACCGCATGGGCTGACACGGAGAGAAGGCAGAAATGTGATTTTGTTTGTGGTTTACAAAGACAAGCGTTGATAATTGCCTGAGGTTACCCCAAACAGAGTGGAGGAAAAAAATGTCTCATATGTTGATTTATCGTCATATTGTCAGTGTAAGCCGTCTCTCAGCCGAGCTACAGGCCGGGGGGAGTGCTGCCGGAGCGCACAGGAACGACGCTCCGCCACTTGTTTTGTTCTCCAAGTGAGGAAATAGAATAGTTTCAGTTTACATAATCCGAATCTGGGGTCTCATTTATAAAACTGTGCGCAGGATCCGTACTAAAAGTGTTCGTACGCCCAAAAGCCAAAAATGGAGTACGGCAAAAAAAAAATCAGTTGTATGTAGAAGCAGTGTTCCCTTTATAAATCACAGATTACCCACAAGTGTGCGTACGTGAATCAGCCTCTTATCCCGCCCTGTACACGCCCATTTTTATCCATAAATAGTCAATCCAAAGCACCTCATGAATGCTGATCAGTATGTTAGTGTCCCTGGCAGTTGTTCTTTTCTTATGCCGAATCACGACGACTGCCGGGGAACAAGCAAAAAACTTCTCAGATGTTCAGGAATTGCTGCAAATTGAATTATAAATTCGGCCTGTTCTCGTGCAGTGTAGGGAAACCTGATGTATAGACTACCTATATCAATAATACCTTCCAAAACGGCAGGCATTACGGCACTCAGGGACAGCTTCGATATACCAGACCTAGATTTAACAGAACTATATATTATATCCAAACAAGCCTTAGTGGTAAAGTTGAAGATTATATGTAATATGTATAGAAAACACTTAACTGTCTGACATTTACCTCTGGAAACAGCCGGTTGCCCCCAGAGTGGCGAGGACCTGTATTTGGACCGGGATGGCATTGGTCCGGCGCGTTGCCCTCTCTACTGGACCCAATTCAGTACATAGATCCAAGAGCTCAGCTTTAGGGAATTTAAATCGGCATATTACCCAGTCATCGTCATGGTTCCTGAAGTCTCTTTTTCTCCTGATTCGTCCATTGCTGTAGTCTTCCTGCAGGGCCAGCAGTGCCATCATGCAGCATTACGCACGGGTTCACCGCAGTATTTCTATGTTTACAACATATTGTGATTGTTAACACCTTACCAAAATCTCAGCATCAACTAGTGGTACCCCCAACCCCACCCAGAGATACAATTTGAAGACGAAAGTCTAACAGGCAAACACACTTTTCTTCATGCAGGTTTTGTAACGAACCGTATTAAAGTTCGGACTGATAACGAGGTCATTAAGGGTAACGATTGCGCGAAAGCTTAACTGCTGTATTTCCAGACTTTGACATTTGATGATATATGCACAGTATTAAACACAGATATTTAGTTATTTACACTGTGTTCTGCCGTTATATAATGCTAGGGTATTTGATGCTATCCTGTATTCCATGCAGTCGGGCCATCTCCTCCTCCTGCGCTCCGTAGCGAACAATGTGACGGCAAGACAGCGCCGATTAAACATTAAGAACACATTATTATTAAAGAGTTGAGTTGGATTTTACAAGGTGTTTATGAAACAAGTATCACTCAGTACAAGCAGAAATAGCACTGCTGGATTTAATCTTCATGGTAACGTGGGTGATATGGAGTGAAAAATGTGCGTGAGGCATCAATACTTGAACATATTACGAGTAATCGTTATTCCCACATTTACTTTCTGCAGTCTGACTTCAGTTCACCACCTCACCATCTGCGTCGCCAACTCCCATTGTCTCCAAAATGTGCGTACGCATGGGTCAGAGTTTGCATGGAGGACCGCACATCCTCCCGTCAAGTTTGTTTTTTATAAATCACAACCTTTGCGCGGGAAGTGGCGTACGCACATTTCCAGCCCCGTTTTGTGCGTACGCCACGTTTATAAATGAGACCCCTGAATACCTCTTCCACCGCTGCTACTACAGGCAGATAAAACACAACCACTCACGGAGAAAAGTACAACCTGAATTGAGACAGCTGTCCTGTTTGTCAGGGTTGGTAAACAGTAACTGCAATCACCGTCCAATATTGTTGTCAGTCACCACGTCAGCACAAGGTTATGTTTTGGCATATTCTGGAGCCTGTTTCTAATCTCCGTCTTACTCATGTCTTCCCCTGCACAGAGTCTCTGGAGCCCACCTATCAGCAGCTGCAAAAGATGAAGCTGGACAAAAGTCCCTTTGTGGTGGTGTCTGTGATTGGCCAGGAGCTGCTGACAGCGAGCCACCACACCGCCTCTGTTGTGGTGCTCGAGGCCGCTTTGAAGATCGGCACATGCAGCCTCAAGCTCCGCGGCTCGGTCTTCTCAGCCCTCAGCAGCGCCCACTGGTCCCTGGGCAACACGGAGAAGAGCACTGGCTACATGCAGCAGGACCTGGAGGTCGCCAAGACCTTAGGTAAGAGGCCTGAACCGGGGGAGAATAACAACATAGATTAGTGCTCCAGGGGTCTTCCACGTCCTTTAGGCCAGGGACCCATTTGCTGAAAGAGAGACCAAGTAGGGACCCCCTTCTGCATATACTGTATACAGTTGAGTTGCATATTAAACTGGGCCGAATGGATGAAAATAAATGTTTATTATTTATACATTATGCTTTAATGTTCTACATACATGTGACAGATACAGTAAGTCCTTAAGCTAAACTGTACTGCTATCAAAGTGGCTACCTTACCTATAGTAAGCCTATCTTCAATATGTAAATATATTGTTTTTTTCCTGAATAGGCCAAATTACCTTTGCTACTGATATGTTGGACTAATATTAATTTTAGCTCAAAGCATCACTGTGCTTAAGTAGAGCATTACAGAGCTGCTGGCACAGCTGCACACTCTCTGTCTTAGTTCTTGTGTATCTTTAAGGAAGCGAAATATATAAAGTATTTATTTTTTTATTTTTTTTGCTCCAAAATAGATGGTACTAACTCTTAACTGTAGATACGCGGTGTGGTTGTTAGATAGGGGAGAAGGCTTGAGAGAAAGACGGTTAAGAAAAGAAAAGTTAAGATGATAGGAAAAAAAAACTAAAAACGGAGAGTAGCACAGACTGGCTCCACTCTTCTCTTTCCCCCCCCACACACACACAGTTTGACACATGACTGGGCAGAGCAGCTGGAGATAAGGAGCTGTGGTTCTCAGGTGGAGTACAGAGACTCGCGCTTCACTCCGGCCCCTGTCTGTGGGGCCTCTCTGTCAGGCAGAAATAATAAGGCTTTCCCCTCTCACCCTCTGGAGCATTGAGATCAGCACTAGCAGCTGTCAAGGAAGCCACTCTACTGTGGAGAACTCAGAACGGCCACTTTTCCCTTTTAAGGCTGCGGTAGCACGTCACTGGCACGGATGTGGTTCATCACGTCGCTGTTCAACAGTGACGGTGGGATGATGCGAAATAAACACCAGCTGCTCTGTAATCACGTAGGCTGAACTATAAATGTGGCCACTCTCTGTCCTAGGTTTTAAAATTGGATCTGAGTGTTCTGATCACATTTGGACAGCTTAAGTACAGATGAAAACACTCTCAGGACACATTGAGATCAGATAAACTGTCCCCCAATTCACAAATACAGTATGTAGGATGTTACAACAGACATTCTTGCTATTATGTTGCAACTTCTCAATTTGTCATGTTTTAGTCACACATTGCCAGAGCTATCTCCACAGCGCTGTGTACACATGGCAGCGGCTGTGAAACGGTTTCATTTCCTATACATTCTTCACAATAATGGTCCCCAGCTATTTCCCTCATACTCTGCTTCTGACTGGCTAGTAGTCCTTTCCTAGGTACTGTCAGGTCACGCCCTCATACTCTGCTTCTGACTGGCTAGTAGTCCTTACCTAGGTACTGTCAGGGCCCTCATACTCTGCTTCTGACTGGCTAGTAGTCCTTACCTAGGTACTGTCAGGGCCCTCATACTCTGCTTCTGACTGGCTAGTAGTCCTTACCTAGCTACTGCAGCATGTGCGACTCCCAACAAAGATGTTACAGCAGTGAGAGGTCTCACTCTGTAGCTAAAACAGAGAGCTCAACACACAGGGTGAAAAGAGGAGCTGCAGCAATGTGCAGTACAACAAAAATATGTTTTTTGAAAATTAAACCATGTAAACCTATTCTGATATAACCTCTAAATACAATTATGAACCTGAGATGAGCGTAATATGAGCACTTTAAGTTTGACTTGGTGAAACCTGCAGAAACTCTGTTGGAGCTGTTCACTCAGGACAGATGTTAAAAACCAGGTCAGAACAGGCCTTTTGCTTTGTTTGCTCTTTTGGATTCTCTTCTCATCTTCTCCCCCACCCCCCTTCAGGTGACCAAACAGGGGAATGCCGTGCTCATGGGAATCTGGGCTCGGCATTCTTCTCCAAGGGAAACTACCGTGAAGCGCTGACCAACCACCGCAACCAGCTGGTTCTGGCCATGAAGCTGAAGGACAGAGAGGTAAGAAGCACGCGCTTTGAGCGCAGTTACAGGCTAAGACTGGGTTCAAAACAATCGATTGTACGATTTATGAATGGATTTTTAATTGAATAACTATTCGGAAAATACAGAATCTATCTTTGTCTTTATCATCACGTGAAACTAAGGTTGCTGTCCCATCTGCCTCGTTTGGTCCGTTTAGTCGGACAGTCTGGTTGGTTTGGGCTGGTGTCTAAGCTCATCCGAACAAACAAACTCTGGTCTGCTTAAGAATGGGAGACTAGGGGGCGCCCGGATAGCTCAGTTGGTACAGCGGGCATAAGTAGAGGTTTACTCCTCGACGCAGCGGGCCTGGGTTCGACTCCGACCTGCGGCCCTTACCCCTCTCTCGCTCGCCTTTAATTTCTTCAGCTGTCCTGTCAAAAAAGGCCTAAAAATGCCCAAAAAGAATCTTAAAAAAAGAAAGGGGGACTCGGTTCACTTCCATAACGTGATCCAACCCAAATACAGCAAGTGAACCAACAACGGAGCATTTAAAAGCCTGCAATTTCAATCTTGCACATGATTTCGGACTTATATATGATTTAAGGGATGTTAACTTTCAGATCCATGAGCTATTGTGACCACACATCGCTGGTCACCTGCGTGACAACACATCATCATTTGTCGAACCAAATTAAAAATGCAACAATGCTGCAACTTCACCCCCGAGTCGCACCGAGTCCACCGAACTACAGGTGTGAAAGCGCCCGTAAGGAGTCCATTGGTATGTCATGCGAGCTCCTCATGAAGGGGCATAAAAATGCTGTAAAGTTAGGGCTACATTTTGGCGAGGGAAAAACTGGTGTGGCCATTTCATTCTTTCTCTAACCTCTTTATATCTGAATTAAATCTCAGTGACTGTGAAGTCTGTAGAGCTGCACTTTATTGTGTGTTCATATAAAATAAAAAGGACATCAATTGTACCTTTACACTTAGAGAAGAGTGACACGACAATGTCATGAACGTGTCATAAACATAAACAAGTCATAAACCTTTATGACATAACGCTTCTTTTAGTAAGTGTCATTTGGTTTTTGTCATGACAAGTTATGGTTAGGGTTAGGGGTCATGTGTCAGGACTGTGTCGTGTCACTCTCATGTAGATACCTTCAAGTGTTACCAGTTGTACAATTATAGAATCTCTTCCACATCCACGCAAAATTGATTTTGCACCTGGAATATCCCAAATCAATCAGGAAATCAGTGACGATTCCCTGCCCTAGTTCCAGCTGTCTTTAAATTGATGGAGGGGGGCGAACGGTCTTTGCAGAGGACAATGAATCGAGGTTAAAAAGTTCTTTTTTTTTTCGAGTCTCTTATCATGTCGTAGGTGTGGGATTGTGCTGTGGCCAGCATTCCTCTGTTCTGGCTGTTTGGAGGGTATCTCAAGGAGGAGTGTGAAGGACGCAGAGATGCCGCTGCGCTTTGCCTATTTTAAAAAACACAGGTGTCAAGTTGGTGCGGAGAACAGATGCAGGTAATGGGGGGGGGGGGGGGGGGGGAGGGAGTGAGGCAGTCGAAGGAAAGGCCAACAGGATAGCCTCAGCAGCTGGTTCACCTTATTACCAATGCAAACCATTTATGCAGATATTACGCAGATGTTTATCTGGTCCATGTAGCAGTAAGTCTGGGGCTTTGAAACATACGCCTGTTCGGGAATGTAATTTGCACAGATTAAGTTGTTTGAATATGGGGCAGAGTAAGGAAAAGAAGAGTGGGGGGGAAAGACGAAAATGAATGAGAGGGAGTGAAATAAGGCTACGTTCATACTGCAGGCTTTAATGCTCAATTCCGATTCATTGCCAGGTCCGATTTTTTTTTTTGTTGACTTTTCACATATATATTTTTAAATGTGGCCCGCATCGGACTCAAGTATTTGTTGTTTATTCGTAGCCTTTTTTTTAACATCCAGGCCAGAGGACTACAGACGAAAAACAGCCTTTTTGGCTAATTCTGGCATTTGTTACCCATGTAAAACCATGCATTTTATTAATTTGCATTGTCCCCTTCTTAAATAAACTGAATTGAATTGAAAGTGTGAACTGGGCACAGCTGGAAAGTGACCCACATGCGCAAAAAAGAGTGATACAACGTCACGCGTCGCACACGTGACGCCGTCATACGGAAGTAAACATGGAGGCCACAGAGGTTTTTCACAGAGGCGTTTAACTTTTCCCCAACGCTGCAGCCGCGTTGTTCTGTTTGTTTGGATATGCCTTCAAACCCAGACGGTTACGATATAGACCTTCAAGTTAAGTGTTGTTACCCGCTGTTGTCGGTTCTCGCTAGCGCAGAATTGCGCATGGAAATAAAGCGCCAATAAAGGTTGAACAAAGCGACGAAAATATTTGAAAGAAGAGCCAAAAACGCGAGTGGCCGGATCTGGCCCACAGGCCTTGAGTTTGACGTCTAAAATGACGTCAGAGTCGCTTGAATTCTGATCTGACCATCCAGACTGAGGTCACTTTTTCTTTTTTCTTTTTTAAATCAGACCTGTAACGGATCGGGCTGGGTATTGTTAAAAAAAAATCAATACCGGTACCAATACCAATACCGTGACTGCATGACCGGTTCCTAAATGATACTTTTTTCAATACTAATTTTATAAAAATAAAAGAAATTACATTACAGCACAAATCTTTTAATTTCTTTCCCAGCTCCTACTACGTGAGTCCGTCTCTGTGTAACGTAGAGTTTTTCCTGCGTGTCTCTACGACGTGTAACGTTAGACAGCCAATCACAATCATGCTGCGTGCTTATTGGCTCACTGGTGCTGATGAGATTTACTCCTTAGCAGAGGCGGAGGCAATCGGGAGAGTCGGGACTTTTCCCGGTGGGCCGGTAGTGTTTCGAGGCTGCGAGGGCTGGTCTGATAGTAGTTATACGTTACAAGTTCTTAGCACACCATCTGGCGGCCTGGTGTGCCGCGGCCGCACCGCTGCCCGCCCGCTGGTCAAACTGTGCATCCTCTGCTCAACCCCTACGGCGGGCCGATAGTCTACTACATGTCCCAGTAGATGGTTTGGTCCCACTCCGCCGCTGCTCCTTAGGTATTGAATGACGAGGCATTTTTTTAAACTCGATACTTTAGAGGCAATTCTGTCGGTGCCTAAAAAGTAGCGAATTCGGTACTCAGTCCTAGTGACGGACTTGTGCTACATAAGAAAGTGAGAAAAGATGAGTGGGAGGGACAGAAGAAACTGAAGGAGAGGGAGGGAAACTTATCCACTTTTCTTTACTGTCTGGGGCTCTCTCTCTCTCTCTCTCTCTCTCTCTCTCTCTCTCTCTCTCCTCACTCTGTCTCCTGCATCTCTCTTTCTCTGCCTGACCTCTGTGGTCATGGTTGGGGGGGTGTGGAGGGGGACAGGTGCTTGTTCCAACACAATTCCCATCCAACACGAGGAGAAGAATGGCCTCCGCTTCCTCTTCACTCCTTATCCTCCCCAGCAGGCCTGCTTGTTTCCCTGATATCAGCAGACATTTAAACAGTCCAGTCAAAGGCAGCACAATGCGCCAGGATGAAACCAACGGCTGAAGAATGAGGCCAGAGGTCCCCTCCACATCTCTCCCTCCCACAGTTTTAAGGATATGTGCCGAGCAGACGTATGATTGTGTGTTTACAGGCACCGGTGCCAAAAAACCTCTGTCATGTAATGTTAGAGAGAGAGAGAGAGAGAGAGAGAGAGAGAGAGGGGTGAGAGAGGCCACATGCAAAGTCCTTACTGTCTGCTGGGAGGATTACTGTTCTGCACATGGTTGGCTGTGGCTGTAACTGGCCGGCCAAATGTCTGATTAATTGTTTGGTTACTTGAAGGTATCACACCATGCTTACACACAAAAGGCAATTGGCCCACTCATGAGTGCCAGAGTGTCCTGGGGCCCAGTGGAGGTCTTTGAACACCACTGAAGGGCTTAGTTAGCCTGACAAGCCAGACCCACATCAAGATGTTGGGTCTGGGGCTCAATCCGAGGGGCGGGATAAACGGTTGTCTTTCAAATTCCCTCTGCACGCAATAGGACATCACTACAACCAACCAGAGCAACGAAGAAGGTGACGTCTTCCTTTTTTAAGAATGACTTCAGTGCCGTTCTTTGTTCTTTTCTCAAAGAAAAGCTGAACTCCAAGTCTTCCAGAGTCGCGGCCAAAGACCGCTGTTCGCCAGCAGCAGCCGCCATCTTCTTTGTTTTCAAGTAGCAGGGAATTCACGCGGAACCGTCTCACCTCTGCCGTCATTATGTTAAGCCCCGCCCACCGACTCTTTTCACGATGTGATTGGCCTGACCAGAGTTTGTTTTTTCCAGCTCGCAAGCCAACAGAGAGTTGCTAGACGACCCTGGCTGCAAATTACATTTTGCTGCCGCTAGGATGGTCTAGATTTCTAGGCTAGGGCTCAGTCTCAGGTCGTTTAATTGCATCTACTGTCCTTCACTTGCTTCGCTTCCTCGCGTTGTGGTCCGTCCCACCGAGGAAACATGTGGGAGACATGAGGAAATCATGCGAGGAGAGAGGAAACGAGGAGATGCTCTCTGTATCCTCGCTCCTAGCTCTTTAGAGATCCATCCTCCATCCTAGCTCCTCGGGGCAGGAATAAGAGCTTTGAGACGGCCTTCATGAAGGAGGACCAGAACAACTTCCGGTTCAAGCGAGAAGATATCCAATTAGAGACTTGGGAAGCAGCCATAGTTGCATCATAGAGTAAACTGTCCTGATTGGCCGTGCACGGCCCACCCTGCAGCCCCCCTCACCCCTGGCTCCTCCGAAGGCCCCCTAATCAGTCATGTGTGTGTCACACCACCTGGCTCCCTCAGAACACACTGGAGCCTGGCGCAGAGCTCATTACGGCTGGCCTGATGTTTTTGTTTCTGATGCAGAAGCTTTATCTGAAGCTGAGGTCACTTCCTAGAGGCCGGGGACAGGATGTTGATTCGGACGGGATTTCTAGTGAGCGGTCTACAGATGACGAGAGAGAGAGAGAGAGAGAGTCGGAGAGACTATCTCAGTTCTCTTAAATTGCATCCACGCTTCCTTCACTTTGCCTTCCTTCCTCGCGTCCTAGTCCGTCCCACCAAGGAGGCGCGGGAGAGACAAGCGAGCAAAGCTTTAAAAGACACTTAAACGATAACATTATTTAATCTAACTGTGGTGGACTATAGTGACACAGTGATATTCTTTAACTTACACTATATGTCTTGTTTTAAATGTATGTAACATTTGGTATTCTTATGTTTATGTTGTGATTTTTTTATGTGGACCCCAGGAAGAGTAGCTGACACATTGTCAGCAGCTAATGATGATCCGAATAAGGGAAGAAATCATGCGAGGAGAGAGGAAACGAGGAAACGTGTCTTTAGAGGGATGAGACGTCCTTGTCCTCTGAAGTGTCTCGTGAATTCGTCAGCTGTGTGGGCGGAGTTAGCAACGGCTTTCAGCTGCACAGCTTCCAGGAAGGCTGCTCTCTGTGTCCTCGCTCCTAGCTCTTCAGAGAGAGAACTTATGTGACATCTCTTCGCTTATACCGGGAGTTGTCCTGGCCTTCCTTCTTGAAGGCCGTCTGCTTCCTCGGTGGGACGGACTAGACGCAAGGGAAGCGAAGTGAAGGAAACGTGAATGCAATTTAGGAGCAAGTACTTGCAATTTAAGTACTAGCATTGATTCCAGTCCTCTGTGATGAAGGAATGTGTCATATGTGTTTAATTGAGAGTGCATTGCAGTTACCGAGACTTTCCTGCAGACATTAGTGAAATCATATATACATGGTGACATGTTTGACGTGATAAAAGGACCTGGTGGACCATGTGGCTTTGATATGACGTGGGATGTGGCTTTTTGGATTCTGCTGAGCTTCAGGATTTGATCATGTGGGTAAAAAGCTTGGAAGATGATAACAGACACATGAATAAATTAAGTCCTGTGAACTTGTTAGTGTGTGTGTGTGTGTGTGTGTGTGTGTGTGTGTGTGTGTGTTTTGAAGGAAAACTTTGTTAATTGCAACGCTTGTTTTTTCATTTCTATCTGTTATTTGTGGATATCACTGGCAAGATGGTCTCGCATTGTCAGCTCTATCTCCACAGCGCTGCGGAGTAAGGTCTGGCTACACTACAGATGCATTCTGGGATAGGAGAAAAAAATGCTCTTCGTTGTTTGCATTTCTTTAAACCAATCAGTCATCTCTGCTAAATAGTCTCAGAACATTTGAAACCCGCAAAAGAAAACTCCTCACACAATATTAAATGAAGTTAACAGTTGACACAACACAGTAACGTGAGATATTTAAATTAGCTGATACATGGTTAAACCTCATTGGCTCTTACCAGTGTATCTCTGTGTGTACTTCGTCCACAACAATCCCACCAATCAGTCCCAAAACCTCCCAGTTAGAGAGGAAATTACCTAAACATATTCTTATAAATCTTTACAATCATTCCCAGAGAGAACCAAGCAGGTCTGACTTGTTGCACCGTCCACATCTTCTTCAAAACTTGACATTTTCAGCGTGTAGCTCGCTAGCTCGGATTTTTGGGAGTTTGTTGTTGTTATTCACCCTGGAAATGGACGTCGTTGATCCAGACTACTGGCAAGGTGAACTGTCAGTTGTAAACATCCATCATTGCTACCTGTTCTGATGCACTCAGTTCAGTTTTACCTCCAAATGAAATGGTTTAGATCAGTGGTTCTCAAATGGGGGTATGTGTCCCGATTTGACACCGGAGGACTCTGGAGGACTGCAGGGGGTACGTGTCCCCCTAGGGGTACTCTGGAGGACTGCAGAGGGTACGTGTCCCCCTAGGGGTACATTGGAGGACTGCAGGGGGTATGTGTCCCCCTAGGTTGTACATTGGAGGACTGCAGGGGGTACGTGTCCCCCTAGGGGTACTTTGGAGGACTGCATGGGGTATGTGTCCCCATAGGGGTACTTTGGAGGACTGCAGGGGGTATGTGTCCCCCTAGGGGTACTCTGGAGGACTGCAGAGGGTACGTGTCCCCCTAGGGGTACTTTGGAGGACTGCAGGGGGTATGTGTCCCCCTAGGGGTACTCTGGAGGACTGCAGAGGGTACGTGTCCCCCTAGGGGTACTTTGAAGGACTGCAGGGGGTACGTGTCCCCCTAGAGGTACTTTGGAGGACTGCAGGGGGTACGTGTCCCCCTAGTGGTACTCTGGAGGACTGCAGGGGGTACGTGTCCCCCTAGAGGTACTTTGGAGGACTGCAGGGGGTACGTGTCCCCCTAGGGGTACTCTGGAGGACTGCAGGGGGTACGTGTCCCCCTAGGGGTACTTTGGAGGACTGCAGGGGGTACGTGTCCCCCTAGTGGTACTCTGGAGGACTGCAGGGGGTACGTGTAATTTTTTGCTAAATGTTTTTCAGTTACTGAAAAGGCTGTAGTTACTAATAGTTGAAAGTTAAAAGTTTTTGTCACTATTGTCGACCTGTTCTTGTTTTTTTCATCATCATTTCAATGTTTTCCAGGTCCAAGGCTGTGAATCTATCGCTGTATTCTTCCTCTTTTTTTTCAACCAAAAGTTATTTGCGCTGGTTAGGAGGTACATGGCTTATAAACGCTGTTCAAAGGGGGAACATTATTGAAAAAAGCTTGAGAACCAGTGGTCTAGATAACGGGACTAAGCTGTCTGATCATGTGACCGCCCGTGTTTCTCACCACGGTGCACTTTGTTGTAGCATTGTTTCCAGATCTCAGCAATTACATCCGTGAGTGCAATGTTATCATAACTAAAAGAACTGATAGCTAGAACTCTGTGTAATAATCATCATATAAGGCAGTGTTTCCCAAATATTTTCTTTGTATATAAGAAACATTTTCAGGAGAGAAAGTGATTGGTGTATATGTAAATATTTGTTGAACTTGACCTATTTCCATTTATATATTTGACAACAATGTTGCAACGTGACACAGCTCTGTTTAATCTTTATGTTATTAGATCTTTACTTAGGCTATTGCAAGCACATTTTGTTTTTACGTCACACTTGATTTTGCAATATAAACGTCCGTTTCCCATGTTATTAAAGCCCCTTTGGATTGAATTGAGATCAGCTGTTTCTCCGTGATGGAGGGAGGGAGAGAGAGTGCGATATAGAGAGGGAGAAAGAGATAGAGGGAGGGAGAGAGACACAGAGGGAGAAAGAGAGAGAGAGAGATAGGGAGAGAAAGACACAGAGAGGGAGGGAGAGGGAGCGAGAAAGATGGGGAGAGAGACACAGAGGGAGGGGGAGAGAGAGAGAGACAAAGAGAAAGATAGGGAGAGAAAGACACAGAGAGAGAGAAAGAGAGGGGGATGGAGGGAGAGAAAGCTCCTGTTATAACTCTGGGGCCGCCGTCTGGGAACCACTTATTTAAGGAATTGTCCCGTAATCCCTCAACGGTGGCAATACAATGCTGTTTGTCACTAGTAGGTATCTAAAGTATCATTCAATACCCAATTTCAATACCTAAGGAGTAAATCTCATCAGCGTCACTGAGCCAATCAGCACGCAGCATGCTTCTACCAAGATCTGACGATGTCTGCAATTGTCTTAACGTTACACGTCGTAGAGACACGCAGGAAAAACTCTAGGTTACACAGAGACACGTAGTAGGAGCTGAAAAAGAAATAAAAATGTGCCGTAATGTTGTCATTTCTTTTCGTTTTTTAATATTGGTATTCGTTCCAGAACCGGTATCGTACAAAAAGGTTCGAAACCGGTGCCGATCCCAGTACCGGTATCGAATCTTTTTGTACGATACCCAGCGCCCCCTAGGCAACATGTACCTTATGTGTGTGTCTGCTAATGCTTATACTGATAGCAGCATTAATGTAAGTAGTAGTAGTCTATCTCAAAGCTCCAATTTACTACAACAGGGAGCCTGTGTGTGAGAGAGAGAGAGAGAGAGAGGGGGGGGAGAGAGAGAGAGAGAGAGGGGGGAGAGAGAGAGAGAGAGGGGGGGGAGAGAGAGAGAGACAGAGACAGAGAGAGAGAGGGGGGGGAGAGAGAGAGAGAGAGGGAGAGAGAGAGAGAGAGGGGGGGGAGAGAGAGAGAGAGAGGGAGAGAGAGAGAGAGAGGGGGGGGAGCGAGAGAGAGAGAGAGAGAGAGAGAGAGGGGGGAGAGAGAGAGAGAGAGAGAGGGAGAGAGAGAGAGAGAGAGGGGGGGGAGAGAGAGAGAGAGAGAGGGGGAGAGAGAGAGAGAGAGAGGGGGAGAGAGAGAGAGAGAGAGGGAGAGAGAGAGAGAGAGAGGGCGGGAGAGAGAGAGAGGGAGAGAGAGGGGGAGAGAGAGAGAGGGGGAGGGAGGGAGAGAGAGAGAGAGGGAGAGAGAGAGAGAGAGAGAGAGAGAGAGAGAGAGAGAGAGCGAGGGAGAGACCAGAGATTTCCAGATGAGTTTTGTCTATAAATCACGAGGTAACGCAATACCTAGATCAGTAAAGTAGCCATGCATGGGATCTCTTTTCATCTTCAAACTACCAGGGAAGAACATCTCTGTTGTGGCTCTTTACGGCACAACACAGCAACAAAAATACAAAGAGGCAATTCTAGTGTTGGCCAGCTGCCTGTAGCTGACCACCAGACTTCTTGCACCCCTCCTTTGTCTTCCGCTGGAATTCAGCATACAGTACAAGATCCTGTTGATTACCTCCAGAGCATTACAAGAACCCCCCCCCCCCTTGCTACATTTCTGAGCTCCTCATTCCTTACTCAACAACACTCCCACTCAGATCCTTAGATCTTGGTCTTTCATCCATTCCTCGCTCCATCTACGAGACCAAAGGTGATTGGGCCTTTGCCATTTCAGCTCTAACTCTTACACATCTTCTCATTCTCATTCTGTCAGGTCCCTCGGGGATCTTCGGACTGTTTCAACTGCCTTTTAAAAAAACAACTTGTATAGACTAGCCTTCTTATAAAGAGCTACACCCCCTTTATGCAATATTTAATTCATGTTTATTCTTTTTTATTCATATGTATTGCACGTGTGTGAAGCACTTTATAACTGCGTGTTTCTAAGTGCTATATAAATACATTTTTACTTACTTGCTTGCTTACTTATTACATACTTACTTATGTACTTAAAGACTTAATTACTTATGCTACATACCTACTTACTTACTTACTTACAGACTTACTTAATTACTTACAGACTTACTTACCTACTTACATACTTACTTAAACAAACTTACTTACATACTTACTTGCTTGTTTACTTACATACTTATATACTTACATACTTACTTACATGCTTGCTTGTTCGCTTGCTCATCTTCTAACAACCAGTGAAGAAAGTCTCTGTTGTGGCTCTTTAGGGCACAACGCAGCAAAAAAAAACCAAAATAAAAGGCAATTCTAGTGTTGGCCAGCTGCCTGAAGCTGACCAGCAGACTTTGTGTCACTAATAAATCTGCCTGAAACTGACCGGGATAATCATCCGTAAAGACGCAGAGCTAAGAAAGAAGGAAGAAAAGGAAAACAGAAAAGAAGGCCGAGCTGGGGAAGAGTGATTGCTCTGTCATCCCCGACTGGGACTGGGAGCTGCGGTCCAAACCAGTGAGGTCATAGGCTAGCCTGAAGTTGGTGTTTTTCTTTAGCCTGCTGCCTTTTGGAAATATCCTTAGCAGATTTTCTGCTGTCATATATACTGCAGATAGAACATAAACACACTCCCATGGTCTTTCTATAGCTGTGTGTGTCTTTGGACATTTGTTTTTCTCCCAGTTTCCACACTTGGCTTTGGATATGTTCTAGTTTGACTCCTCTGTGACAGTAAACTGAATATCTCTTGAGACATCGAGAACGCGTCAAAACAAAAATATCCCAAAAAGCATCACAAAAGTCGGACAACGGTCAAAAATATCAAAACGTTGACGAGTGACAAAAACACTTTGAAAAAAGATGCCAAAAAGTCGATGAATTGGTTTGAGTCAAACTTCTCTGATGTCGGCTTGTTAAATGTGAATATTTTCACTCCTCTGTGACAGTAAACTGAATATATTTGTCCCAGTTTCCACACCTGGCTAAAAGGCCTGCTCTGTCATTGTGAAACAAAGCTGTTAAACTGGGTCTTTGCTCTCCAAACTCCCATTTCCTGTTCTCCTCTGTCAGCCTGTGACGTTCTCCATCTTAAATAGTAGGTTTAAGTAGAAGGAGGTAACCCCTAATTTTGGGGTGTGAGTATTCAGGAGAAACTGAGGCGGGCTGGCAGCGGCACACTCTGTAATTATGTCTCGTGTGATGTTTAAAAGAGACTCCGCTGCTGACTCCCCCAACCCCAAGTTGAAATGGAAATCACGATCGGGGGGAAAAAAAGGATACAAACACAGGTTTTTTTTTTTTCTTCCACAGGCTCCACAGTTCTTCTCCGTCTCCTCTCCTACCGCCGTTCTTTTCTTTAACTCGGGATTTGTTTATCTATGCTCGCTCTCTCTCTCGCTCCATCTGCCCAAAGGAATTTACTCAAACGCTGCCCCTCGCTCTGCGAGTGACACAGACTATTTCATCATGAGTGTTTAGCTGATCTTGCTGCTAGTTTGGGGCTGTGTGGCTCCTGCTGGGCCGAGGCTGTAGGATTGGGACACACACACACACACACACACACACACACACACACACACACACACACACACACACACACACACACATTATAACTGGAGGGTCTGGGGGTCCCCCCTCCTTAAACTTTGAGCATCAAACACTTCATTTCCTGCATTCTGGTGGATTTTTATGCAACAATTTATGGTGCAATGTCTTAATTTATGTAAAGGAAATAATTACTCTCCTGTATTGTTCAAAACTTTCTGCATATTCATAACATCACACTGGTTTTGGGAGTTTTTCGTTAAAGCCAGAAGCTCCAAAATGAAAAGCTACATAAATCATTTTTCATGTTGCGTTCCCTTGTGCTGTCTTCCTGTCAACCTTGAAAAGAAAAAAGAAAAAAAATTTTAAGCCTTTTTTTCACAGTTTGTTTTTGCTTTTTCCAACATTCTTCTACACATTTTCAGCGCTTATTTCTACGTCCCATATTTTCTGATATAAAACAAAAATTGAAAACGGGTCAATGTGACCCGAAGTCAACACAAGGGTTAACCCCCAGACGTTGCAAACTGGACCCTGAACGGTTATTTTAACCTCTTTTGGGGAGTGGGTTGTCTTTCACATTTTTTAGAGCGGGGACAAATCAACCTCTTCTAAATATTGGAGGAGACACCCCCCCCCCCCCCCCCCCCCCCCCATCCCCCATCCCTTTTTGAGTTGTGGATAAAACAAGACATCGAAAATGCGACAAAACCCTTGAAAAAAAGCGACAAAATATTCCAAAAAAGCATCACAGAAGTCCGAAAGCGGTCACAAATATGCAGAAATATGCAGAAAAGCGTTGAAACATCGAAAAAGCGTCAAAAAAAATTTGAAAAAATGGTCGAAAGTTGATTCATTGGTTTGAGTCATTGGTTTATATATGAAAAAGTCTAACTTCTCTGATCCCAGCTTGTTAAATGGGGGTTAACGTTCATATTTTTGGAGCTGGGACAAATCTCTTCTAAATATTGGGGTCTACGCTCCCGTGCGGGACCCTTGCTGGTATAATGAGGCGTGGGGCTGAGGACGGGTGTTCCTCTTGTCAGGGTCAGTGTTTGTCAGCACTCTGACAGAGGACGGGATCATTAAGGAGTCATTAGGGTGTAGGCGTGTGCCTTCAGCGCCTTTCTTGGGGCCCACGCTAATGGAGGATGGCAGAGGGGAGGAACTTGGCACCCCTGTCTCCTTTCTTTAGCCTCCGCTGATTAAGGAGGAGGATTTTGGGGAGCCGAGATTTTGGGCCGCCTGGCTGGGCGGCAGGAGGAGAACGGTGTCCGACCAAATTAGCTGCAAATTAATCGATAAATCGGTTTGAGTCATTTTTTCTTGAAACATTCTCAGATGTCAGCTTGTTAAATGTGAATATGTTCTAGTCTCTTCTCTCCTCTGAGACAGTAAACTGAATATCTTTGAGTTGGGGACAAAACAAGACATCGAAAAAAACGGCGAAAAAAACTTGAAAAAAGCGAGTTTGTGTAATTTTTTTAATTAATTTTTTTAGATAATTTTTGGGGTATTTAGGCCTTTATTGTGACAGCTTAGACATTAAAGGGGAGATAGAGGGGAAATGACATGCAGGAAACTGCAGCAGTTTGGAATCAAACTTGCGACCGCTGCGTCAGGGACTGAGCCTCTATAGCCCAGGCACCCATTTTGCGTAATTGTTTTATAGAAAAGGGTAAAACATTCAGAGATTCCAGCTCCCTAAATGTGAATGTGTTCTAGTCTCTCCTCTGGGACAGTAAACTGAATATCTTTTTTTTATTAAACCAAAAGAAATTACACATTACACATGACTGCATTTTCATTTCTTTCCCAGCTCCTACTACGTGAGTCCGTCTCTGTGTGACGTAGAGTTCTTCCTGCGTGTCTCTACGACGTGTAACATTAGACAGCCAATCACAGACATTATTAGATCTTGGTAGAAGCATGCTGCGTGCTGATTGGTTCAGTGACGCTGATGAGATTTACTCCTTAGGGATTGAAATTGGGTATTGAGTGACGAGCAGTCTTTCGATACTCAATGAAAAATAAAATGATGGAATTGGGTCCCCGGCCCTATATGTGAGTGCACTCAGCTGTTGAGGTGACTTTTCTAGTAAAAGCACTATGAGATGTGTACAGAAGTACCTGCTCCTTCCCCTGCCGGTGTGACAGGCTATGCCGCGGCTCCGAGCCGGCGCTAACGGCATGTCCAGCCCGCTGTGCCGTAATGACACACGGCCCAGTGGTTCAGAACTGCTCTACAGCAGCTCCCTTAGCAATGAATCATGGGAAATGGACGGCAGGCATCAGCCAATGGGCCGTGACCAGAACATTCTGTGTGTGTGTGTGTGTTGTTCCTATACTTTGAATGTGTCATGGCCAGTTCATGTGCGCGTTTGTCTTGGAACAGTTTGTGTTTGCAAAGAAAGAATGTGTGATAGTAAAATGGTGCCTTCATTGGTATTTTTTGTTCATTGTGATGTCATTTCTTGGAGTATCTTCAAATACTCCATATCCCTAAAATCAGTACAGCCTCAGCTACATGGTTATGTAAGCCAATAAACCATAATAATCAATAAAAGTATCGAAATTGTGTCATAATTAAAAAAGGAAAGAAATCGGACATCACGTTCTGTTTAAAAAAAAAAACACCCCAACACACATTGATCCAAAAGATTTCTGAATATAGAAACGTGAACAAAATATTCCCTAACACTCCGTAAGTTATTTGAAGTGTGAACATTATTTAGATTTTGAGATATGCTCATTTTTACGAGCGTGAAGGCGTTTTGATAGTTTCATCTGCAATAGAAATGGTGTCACGCCGTTTTGAGACGGACGTCACATGACGTGACGATGTCGTCACATGACGTGACGATGTCGTCACATGACGTGACGATGTCGTCATGAGCGTAAATACGTACTGGCACGAAAGACCGAAGCCTGAGCTTTCTGCTGCACAAAGAATGAACGCTGTAGCTGCTCCGGTTTTTATTTTGGATTGATTGAAACACGATCATGTACGAGGAAATACTCCGTCACCGCCGCTAGTTTTCAGCCCGTTTTGGACCGAATGTCACATAACATGATCGCGTCAACACGAGCGTACGCCGTTATCACATGACAGACGGAAGTCTTAGCTTCCTGCTGTGACAAGAACGACT
This sequence comes from Zingel zingel, assembly GCA_023566125.1. Classification (NCBI taxonomy): domain Eukaryota; kingdom Metazoa; phylum Chordata; class Actinopteri; order Perciformes; family Percidae; genus Zingel; species Zingel zingel. Next base: position 3,116,719 of record CM042314.1, on the reverse strand, counting down.
GCTGCTGCTCTTATTTGTTTTTATTTTAGAACTGTTTAAACAGAATAATTTTTTTTGAAATGGTTACGTGACTTTTTTCGGGTTGAATGGTGGTCGTCTCGCTTCCCCCTAGCGCCTTTGAGCGGAAAAACCACCCCCGCAACTTTGGGTCGGCGAGTCGCCGGCCTCAGCATCAGGACGTATGGCGTGATATCACGTCACGATGTAACGAATCACTTCACTGCACGCATACGCCCATTCAGGAACCGGCTAACAAGGTAGAGATGGAGGTTTTCACACTATCGTCATGGCTGAGCCGGCTAAAAAGAAGCAGAAAGCTAGGAGAGCATTGTTGGAGGAACAGAGAAAGAGGAAACGGCAGACTGACCGGGCGAGGAGTCAGACACGAGGAAACATAGGAGCTGCCAAATATCTATTCTGAAGCTGTAGGGGGGGCTCTATAGAGACACCTGCCAGCAAAAAGTCAGAAAACAGAGAAGAAATGGCCAAAACTGCATAGCGCCTCTTTAAACTGCCTTTTGACATTAAAGGATCTAGATTTAAATTGCTGCCGCAGCACGTGTTCATCAGTCATTCTCAGCCGATACGCTTATACGTGTGCATGTGAGTGAGAGAGAGCCCACATGTGAACATGTGGTAAGGTCTAACATTGACCCCTGCCATGATGTGTGCTTGCGCAGGTTGCAGCGTAATGGAGCATGTATCGACTCTCTATGTCCTGCAACACACCGTTGACCCAGAACATGCAGCTCTGCGTGTGCACACGCATCAGAATCCACAAACATGCATGTCCCCCGTGTGTGCGTATGCACATGTATGCAGACGTGTGTGTGTGCACGCTGTGAATTTGCTGCATTGGAGGTGACGCAGCGTTGTGTCTCCCCCAGTGGAGCATTTGGAAGGCTGTCAGAGAGATGAATGACTGCCGGTATATCGACTACTGCTCTCTGCCTCTCTGCACCCTCCCTCCTCCTTTCCTCCCTCCTCCCTCCCTCCTCCTTTCTCAGTGCCCCATGCTCCATTTCTCCTCCCTATCCCTGTTTGTCTCATTCTTTCTCCATTTTACAGAACCGCTAGTCTCTCATTGCCAGCTCTATCTCCACAGCGCTGTGGAGTAAGGTCTGGCTACACCACAGATGCATTCTGGGATAGGAGAATAAATCGCTCTGAGTTGTTTGCATTTCTTTAAACCAATCACAGTCGTCTTGGGTGGCGCTAAGCTCCGGACGCAGCGTCGGTGACTCTGCTAAATAGTCTCAGGAAGGAACTTGTTTTGGTGAAACATTTGCACCCTGCAAAAGAAAACTCCACATACAATATTAAATGAAGTTAACTGTTGACACAATACAGTAACGTGAGATATTTAAATTAGCTGCTACATGGTTAAACCTTATTGGCTCTTACCAGTGTATCTCCGTGTGTACTTCGTCCACAAAAATCCCACCAATCAGTCCCAAAACCTCCCAGTTAGAGAGGAAATGACCTCAACATATTCTTATAAATCTTTACAGTCATTCCCTGAAAGAACCAAGCAGGCCTGACTTGTTGAATCATCCTTATCTTCTTCATAACTTGACATTTTCAGCGTGTAGCTCAAAGATTGTTGGCGTTTTCCATGGCAAAGGGATTTTGAGAACGGCAACACACAGAGAGAGCGCAAGGTGACGGCTTTATCCTGGAAATGTACGTCCTTTTATCCAGACTACAGTACCTCAGACCATGTCACCATATTGTGTGCCCTTTAAAAAGAGCAGACACAATCCACTGTTGAAAGAGTCTTTGCTATCGACGGTTTTGATTTTTTTTTTTTTATTGGCTCTACAAAGCTGAATGCTGGATGGACTCCTACATTTACTGATCAAAGCTTCGATACACGAGCATCCCAAGCCCTGCAGATAATACTACTTTAACAAGACCTTAATCTTAAGTCTGCAGTGTCGCGGGTGGATTGACCTGCTCACAGTCGGGGAGTTGAGTAATTTGTCTTGAATATTACACCTTGTCTATCTTTTTGCTCCCTCGCCGCTCCAATCAAGGGCGATACAGAGGGACAGATTAGATAACAAATAAACAGTGACACGGTCACAGGAGACTCCTTTGCTTCCTGATAGGCTGCCGCGCTGCACTGTATGATTATAGATGACAACCGACAGACACGTAGAGAGTGTTCATCAGGCGCCACGGGACCCCGAGTACGCCGCAGAGATTTCAATCATTAGAAAAATCAAAAGTCCAATCATTAATCTTGGCAGAGGGGTTTGATGTCACGTGGCGAGAGGGATGAAGAGGGAATGTGCCGACTCCTCTTCCCTAGACAATGGCTCACGACTAGGGTTGGGTAGCGTTTGGATTCCGGTTTCCTAAACCGATTCTCGAAAAATGACATCAAAGAAAGGCTCTTTTATGGAGGTTTTTTTTAAAATTGAAAATGATTTCAATTTAACAATATATTAACGTTTTAAAGTACTTAAATATATAATAAGTAAACCTAAGTCACCTTACACACAACTACAATAATTTAACAACAAAATAAATGTTGAGTTGGTATGCTAACTAAACCAGCTTCAAACTTTAGCAGTTCTTTTACAGAGAAATGACCATATTTGCTTCTCTGGCGAGATACTACACCTCTCCTGACTTATGGCATGTCCTGCACAGGAGAACCCTCTCAGATGGTGTCCAAGAGGCCTGGACACACAGGGAGGAGTTAGAAAGGGCTGTCCCACCTCCCCCACCACCAGGCTACAGGGTCTGGTCCTGAACGATAGACTAGCAGAGCCAGTGTAATATGTTTACTAGCGATCGCGTGCAGTGAATGGTTAATATGCTTTTACGTCCGTTTTGGTGAGCCCAGAGGGAAAATATGGCATTTTAAAAGTAGCCTACATTTACGGTAGCTAGCTAACGGTAGACTACAGAGACAGTGAGATATTTACAATACTGACTAAGTGGGTAAAGGCAAGTCATTAAACAGCTAGTAGGCCTAGTAAGTTCAGAAAAATGACATCACTTTACTGTAATGCAGCCTTTTAAAATGAAAAGACAACACGTGTCATATCACGACGTTACGATTAGAGATGGTCCGATACCATTTTTTGCTTACCGATTCCGATACCTGAACTTGCGTATCGGCCGATACCTGATCCGCTACCAGTGTGTCATATATTTGACTGTTTTAACAACTCTATACTACTATCCCTGTATGGATGTGATATGATTTCTATCTTTGTTGTTGCTCAGGTTAAACTTTTTGTGAAACATGAACAAACAATGAACGCCGTAGAACATTCTTTTTTTATCCAGTTTGACAGGGAGTCAAAATGGAAAAAGAACATAAACTACTTAGATAAGTCAATTTAATTTGGGGTTAAATAACGTGGTATCAGATCGGTGTATAAACTCCAGTACTTTCCGATTCAGATACCAGCTTTTTAGGAAGTATCGGAGGCGTTTCCAATACTGGTATTGTATTGGAACATCTCTAATTACGATATCTAGGCTCATACATCGATGTCGATATAATATTGTTATATTGCCCAGCCCTACGGCAACCTAGGTGTTATTCACCGGTGACTTAAGACGTCAGAGTCCAGACTCGGGGTCTGCTAAACCTAGCCCTCCGTTCCGGTGTGCGTCCAGCGCGGCCCTCATCCAGAGAGCCATTTAAAGCTCTGCCACTGCATCCCTTTCTCCAGCCCAATCGATAGCGGAACTGTCAGCAAGACGAATGGAAGCTTTAGAAAGTCCATTTTAATGAAGGAGAAGGAGCGATAGAAAGAGAGAGGTACTTGGAAGAAGAGGGAGGGAGGGTGGAGTGGTGGGAGGAGAAAAGAGAGAGCCACCAAAGGTAGCTATGAAGGGAATGAAGGAAAAGGCCGAGGAAAAAAAAGGAATGTGTGTATGTGTTTATTGAACGTGTGTGCAGAATGATGTGTGTAATAGTGCCGAGGGGCCGGGGTTGATTTAGCTACAGTGAGACCTATTTCCAGCTCTGCGGTGTGAAATGGCTCCTTAGCTACAGTAACTCGTAACGCACAGGCCAACACAGAAACCTATATTAGTGGACCGAGGGGGATTTCATCTGGCCGCCACACCGACACCACATCAAGTCCTCTGGCTCATGAATCTTGCCAGCAGCTCTGGGGTGAAAAGATATTGTTGTGACAAGAGAGCGCTACACATCCAAGGCAACTCCCCGCACAACTGCCCTCTCAGCGCACACACTGGCTCGGCTTGCTGTGAAACATTTGTGTATATTTGCATTTAGAAACACAAGATGTCCTCTGGAGCAGACGTTTAACTTTGATAGAGAGGGGGCTTATAACTTCAGAGGGGGATTACATTTGAAAAAGACCCATCTCAAAAGTATGTGCTGGGTCTGCACGATATGAGTAAAATATGTGATAACCAGGGCTTTACATTTTTTGATCACCAGCCAATAGATTTTTGAAGCTACCAGCCAATCAGATTTTCACAATCACAAGTTTTTAGCTGTGACTGTCCTTCCTTTGCCGTACCTGAAGTTGCTCCATTCTGGCTGCTGTCTGTAGATTCCTTCATCACAACTCGTATTCTTCCAGATGTTTGATACCAGATGTTGTAACAGCGGTGATGTTGTGTATTGTTTAGGGTCCTCGCCACCACCAGACAAGCCAAGCTGGTACTATGGTACCTCAGATAGTGACCATTGTGTTTTGTTTTTTTAAATGTATGCCCTAAAGCCGGTGTCTGCACAACACGTTCTCACTCCCATCGCGTCAAAAAGCTCGGTCAGGGGCCTTTGGCGTTTGTTGTTGACGCAGAAAGTCTCCTTTAGCGTCATATTTATTTTATTTAAGGAGCTACTGTATGTTCATTCTCAGGGTGCAGTATATTTCGTGCGTCCTCCCTTTTCTCTGAAACAGGATGCATTGTGAAGAAAAGCCCTTCCTCCCTTCTCAGCTCTTTAAAGAGTGAAGTCAGAGATAGGAACCAGATGAGTCCTCACTACTCACCCATCTGTAAAATAGAGATGAGCTTGTCCTCAGAGATAAGGTGAAACTCAGATGGTGCGGTGGAGTTGGACCTGCGTGTGTGTGTGTGTGTGTGTGCGCACGTCTGTGTGTGTGTGTGTGGAATGGTTTCTGTATTACGAGGGAACAAGGGGTCTCCCAGGGAGCGAGAGGTCAGCGCAGTTACAAGCGTTTGATGTTTGCATTATATATGTTGGCGACGGCACACACCGGGATGTAGGAGACAGCATTTTTGTGAGGAAATGGTCGTCTGCAAGACTCCCTGACATCACGCCAAAGACGGGGATTATAGCTCCTCCGTTTGGCTCGGCACGAGCCCCCTAACATCTCCTCTATACACCGAGACACTTGCTGTGTTCGAAACTGTTCCCTATCACGGAAATATTTCCATATATAGTGTGTTTTGTGCCATTTTGGAGCGTTGTTGGAATTCTCAGCGGTTCATTTCATTCACTATAAAATACCCACAATGCACAGCTAATTTGAGTGTACATACAATGAACCCTACATTTTACTCCCGTATCCCACAATGCAATGCGGCCGTGTTTTTCTGGAAGAGAAGAAGGAGCAGAAGCACCCGTGAAAACTGAAAAGGAAAAATGGAGCGGGCTTTTTGTTTCTAAACATTGGAAATTTAAAATGCAACATATATAATACATAGTGTACCTATATAATAACAACCTTTTATGTCCTCCTGAGAGCTCAGGTGTTTCAAATGATATATATTTTAAGTATATTTGTTATTTTGCTATGAATATATAAAGTAAATGCCCCGAATGCACCTGAACACACCTCCCTGTAAGACCAGCACGCCCAGAATGCACCTGAACACACCTCCCTGTAAGACCAGCACGCCCAGAATGCACCTGAACACACCTCCCTGTAAGACCAGCCCCCCCATGGGCCACAGATGGGTGCAGGTGCATTTGCTATTTAAAGGACGCGGGCGCTGGACGGGAAACTGACAACTGGGTCGGTCTTAAACTCGCGTCGGGCTTTGCACTGCGCCAGGTGTTAGGTAGGACCCTATATAGGGAATAGTGAGGGTGGGAGGGAGGGAGGGAATGGTTTTGAACACAGCTGTTGTCTTTTTCTTCTTCACGTCGTCCCTCTCCACTCTCATCTTTAGCTTTATGTCCCGAGTTCCAGCGGTGTCAGCATTCTCGTCCCGGTGGCCCGGTATCCAGGCCTTCCCCACTCTCTCCTGGACGAGAGCCCTGTGTCTGTACGGGGAGGTGGAATGTGTCTTTGTGGAAAGCAATAAAGTGGGGAGAAAATACGAGGCCCCAAGTGAGTGAAATGAAAGTAGTCCATCTTATGAGGAGGGGACGGAGGCCTACGGGTTCTGCTTATAATTGACCTTGCGGCGCACACAGTACGGTCTCTAAATAACCGTGGAGACAGAGAGACGGACCTTAGCTGGCTACACATCAAGCTCAGGAAAAATAGCTCCTGAATGGAGGAAGGGACCGAGTGGAATCAGGGTTGTAAAATATTCAGCAGAGGGCCCAGAGGCAAAGACTGCTCCGGTGTTTCATTGTAGCCTGACTCAATTTTTAAAAGTTAGTAGCTTTTGCTGGTGCTGTCAGCTAATTAAACTGCAGCCATTGGACTTAGGCTTGTGGCAAAGTGTGGCCATCACAGGTTGGTGCCACACACACACACACACACACACACACACACACACACACACACACACACACCACTTTGAGTGCTGTTTAGTGATTACCGACTAGGGCATAAGTTTTTTTTGACCTTGCACGACAGCTGGATTCTCGCTTCATCACCAGATAACGTGAGAATTGTGGGACCACATAGCACCAAAATCCATCTTGTCCGGCTTTATTTCTTGGTTAGTTATATATTCTAGTCTGTTGACTATGTGTTGAGGACGTTGACAAAAGGGGTTGGTGATGTAATGGATGCTCATGTTGTTGCCGACGATGGTTGTTTATATTGATTATATTGTGTCAACTTTTTAAGGTTAATATGCACTTTACCTATTTTACATAGGCTACTTTGATGCTGCTACCCACGCACCCTGTACTTGTATTTATTTGTACTCATACTATAACGGTTGAGTTCCTGTTTTAACTAGGGATGCACCGATGCAGATTTTTGGGGTTTGGCCGAATACTGAATCCACTGGTTAGGATTCTGCTAAATCCAAAACCGATAAACGAATTCTACTCCCATCCTAACCTGAAGTCAGCAGGGACTGTCCTTGCTTTGCCGTACCTGAAGTTGCTCCATTCTGGCTGCTGTCTGTAGATTCCTTCATCACAACTCGTATTCTTCCAGATGTTTGATACCAGATGTTGTAACAGCGGTGATGTTGTGTATTGTTTAGGGTCCTCGCCACCACCAGACTAATCAGCATTGCAGATTGAACATGTAGCTGGACTTGAATGGCCTTCTTTTGACTGAAAGTACTGCCAAACATCACTTTTTCTGCTCACGAGTTCCATTTTGACTATTACTGCCACTGTTCAGCACACCCCCAACCGTCAGACACCGCCTACCAAGAGCCTGGGTCTGTCCCGTCAGACACCGCCTACCAAGAGCCTGGGTCTGTCCCGTCAGACACCGCCTACCAAGAGCCTGGGTCTGTCCCGTCAGACACCGCCTACCAAGAGCCTGGGTCTGTCCCGTCAGACACCGCCTACCAAGAGCCTGGGTCTGTCCCGTCAGACACCGCCTACCAAGAGCCTGGGTCTGTCCCAGGTTTCTTCCTAAAAGGGAGTTTTTCCTCGCCACTGCCGCATTAGCCACTGCTAATGCTTGCTGTTGGGGAGAATTACTAGAATTGTTGGGTCTTTGTAAATTATAGTGTGGGGTCTAGACCTCCTCTATCTGTAAAGTGTCTCGAGATGCTGGTGTCTTTTGGTGTTTTTACTGTGTTCTTTTTATATGTTTTTTTATAGGGCTGTCAATCGATTAAAAAATGTAATCTAATTACATACTCTGTGATTAATTAATTTAAATTAATCGCATACATAATTAACGGTGCCTGAACCAATACTTTTTAAGAAAGTAAAAAAAGAAAAGGAAAAAAAGGGTACTAAACAACAGTCGGTGATATTAAAGAACTGCTTGTTTATTGCTAAGGCCATATGGTCAAAATTAAATGATTTAATAATAATGTTATAACAATAACTTATTTCACTAGTAAATTGCTGTTGAACGACAAAAACAACAACCAGATGGGAAAAGGACATTTAACAGTAACTTCGAATGCACCACGAGGCTGTAGTTTACCAGCTTCATTGAACGCACCGTCTGTGTTGTTTTTCCGACGGCAGCTGCAGATTGTTACATCCCGGTGTTGAATCCTCTACAGTAAAACACAGTCACACTTTACACCGTTTAGCGTTAGCTGTCAGCATTTTAACCGTGTTTAATCCAGCTACTAGCTAGCGGTAGGCTAACATTAGCTGCTGTTGAGTATAGTGTTAACTAGCTAACGGTAGGCTAACGTTAGCTGCTGTTGAGTATAGTGTTAACTAGCGTCACGTGTTTGTGTTGTCGTCTGTTTCAGAGCATCAGAGTAAAGTTAAACATTTAAAGTTCAAGTAAATGTACCAATCAATGATCCAGCAGCACATTCTCGTCTCCCTTCATCTTACAGTCCAATGGAGGCTAGAACGGCTCCGGGTCAAACGGCAATATGGAATGGATTAATCTGCGTTATTTTTTTTAACGCGTTATTTTTTCTCAGATTAATTAATCGAAATTAACGCGTTATTTTGACAGCCCTAGTTTTTTATGTTATCTTAGGTTGTACAGCACTTTAGTCAACTGTTGAGGGTTCATCATTTTTTTTGGGATTGGAATTAAAGATGACACATGTCACATGAGAAAAGTGAGGTGGACATGTTCTTCCTAAACTCAGTGGAAATTCAACCTTGACTATAGAAGTGATTCTGCGTTTTTTATAATCTTCCTGCAAAAAGGCCATAATTGGTTCATATTAGGCGTCACACCGGCTCCTACAGACTGCACATCGCTGCTTGTGTGTAATAAGTTTTGTGTGTCTGTGTTTGTGTGTTTGTGTAATGAGTTGGGCATCTGTGAATATGTGCATGGGCACGTTTTTAAATTCATCGCCATTCAGAGAGGCTTAGCGTGATTAGAGCACTGTGATCCTCTGAAGAGTTAATGATGAGAGAAGCAGTCGCTCCACAGAGGCCAATCACACACCAGCCTCTGACAGCACGCCGAGGCTTATTGTGCTCTATGTATTGTGTGTGTGTGTGTGTGTGTGTGTGTGTGTGCACCGCATGGATTTTAATGCGTGGGAACATATATGATGGGATTTAGGCTATAATTTCTCACATGAGAGTGTTTATCACCTACCCTGGACACCATTAGAATATGCATGATTCCTTTGTCTGCGTGTTTGACATTTGGGGGGGGGGGGGTTTATGGACATACAGAGCGGAATTTATAATCATACAGCTTCATTATGCTGGTGTCAAGCGTGGATCCAGCTCAGGAGGGGATCCTGGTACCTCCGGGGTCTAGTTCAGGGCGACGCGGCACGTTGAAGAAGGCCGATGGTGGTTTCCTCCTCATCACTCTCCAGGGGACTGACTGACAGGCTTAATGACACTGTCGAGGTTACAGCTCGTCTCCAACTCATTTTCCAATGTGATTGAAGTTCGCAGTGGGTAGCTTTTCATCATTGTTGAGCAGACAAAAGGGACCTTTTGAGTGTTGTCTTTGCGGGTGTGTGCAGTTTGTGTGTTTGCACACGTCCGCCTGCAGGTCTGAAGAGATGCACCAGAATAAAATCGCTTTATGGTTATTGTCAGCGCTGAGTTGGATTCTCATATTCCCAGAGATGAGTTTTGTGTGGGCTTGTCTCCAGTGTGTACTCCGTTTGTTTATTGCATACCATGTATACACACTCAGGTACTTCCACGCAGACACCGAACAAAAAGGATGCTCTGTCTGGGTTGGCGTGTCATTAAAGCAGGTTGCATTTGTGTTGCACCAAAGTAGCAACTTCTGTCTGAAAAGTTGAAGCCAACGCTGAAGCTCCTTAAAGCTGCGTTCTCTCTAACTTCCAGCAGGGGGCGACTCCACTGGCTCCAAAAAGAAGTCTGTTTCTATAGAAGTCTATGAGAAAGTGACCCACTTCTCTCTTGATTTATTACCTCAGTAAATATTTTCATAATGCCCATCTTTGCGTTCAGGTGCATTCTTGGCGTATTGCTATCTTGAGGCAGTGGGAAGTGATTGCACCATTGACCAACAAAAACCTGGTCTAAAGTCAGTAGCGCAGCATTTCATTGTTATTCTAACAGAAAATTAGTAAAATGCGCCTAGGCTTATGCACAGCGTGCACACACTATGCTTGTTACACACACAGGGACGCACAGCAGCACACACACATGCAGAAGATTACAAATAACAATATTACAGAGCAAATCCTCCATCATAACAGCAATGCTCCAAGGTCCAAACGTGCCTGGCTTTTAAAGGGAATGGGAGATGATCTCTGATTGGTTGATTGCATTTTACACCCACAAAACACAGCTATGATTAATGAAGACACTAAGTCCAACCCTTTAGAACCATGCAACCGGAGCACGGACCCCTTTTTTCCGCCGTCAAACTAGCAAAAGTGGATTCGTACACGCCCTAAAGGCACCTGCGCCAGGCGCTTCACGCCGTGCGCTTAGATCGTTAAAATAGGGCCCCCTGTGTATTACCCAAATTTACATTAAGACCTTACTGACCGTAGTGAAGCAAAATTCAAAGAGAGCATTGTCAGAGCCTTCTTGGACAGATATATGAGTAATGCAATATACAGAAGTGTTACGTAAAGAGTCTAAGACTTTCTTTAGTCTCCAGTGGACTTAGCAGTGAGTCCATTGGCTCACTCAGCTAGGCTCTGGTTACAGTCCACCGTAGTCCAGACCCGATCCCTCCGCGGCTGCAGATGTGGGATGAGTCATGTAATAGTTGTTGATGTTGGCTCTGCTGTACTTCTGACGCCCCCCCTCCTCCATCCCACCCTTCCTTTTCTCATTTCCGCCCCTTTTCTCCGCTCCCCTTCTCAGCTTTTTCTCAGGGCCTGTAAACTCAGCCGCTCGCCCTTTTGTTCCAGCAGCAGTTAGGCACATGTTGTAGCTGTGAAGCCTGCGTCCTCTCACTTAATGGCAGCGCATAAAGTGGCCTGTGATTGCTCCGTCGCTCCAGTGTGAAGAGGCCAGTCTGACAAAAACACAAATCCACAATCCCAATGAAGCCACACTGGTGTTTTTTTTCCATCATTCTCGCTCTCGACTGGTGGAAGTAGAGTTCGATTGGTGCTTATGCGTCTGCTTTGAGTCAGCTGACACTCTTCGGCTCTTGCTCTGCGTGCAAAGCGCCCCCTCCCCCCCCAACCTGGAGCACCTTCTTTTAGCTCCAGCTTGCCGTCACTTGGCTGGTTAATCCCCCATCTTGCATTGTGAGTGACCTGAACACAACATGCATTCCAGAAAAAACAGGTCCTCAAATTCCAACACACTCCCTGTTTGGTAAGCACACCCCCCCCCCCTCTCCAGAGGTGGAATATAACTAAGTACATTTACTCTAGTGCTGTACTCAAGTCCAAATGTTGAGGTACTTTACTTAAGTCTTTTCTTTTCATGCCACTTTCTACTTCTACTCCGCTACATTTCAGAGAGAAATATTGTACTTTTTACTCCACTACATTCATCTGTTACAGCTTTAATTACTAGTTACTTTAGTTACTAGTTACTTTAGTTACTCCACTACATTCATCTGTTACAGCTTTAGTTACTAGTTACTTTAGTTACTAGTTACTTTACACATTAAGATTACTGCTCACAGAACACATGTAGTTTATAACATCTGATGTTTTATTCTAAAGTAAACTAGCCAACAATATAACGGCTACAAGTCCAGCTGAGATGATCAGACCATTACACATACAACTGTTTTTAACACTTTTTTTGACACTTTTTATTTCCATTTTCTAAAAATGGGAGGATTTTTCTGCATTGAGTACTTTTACTTTTAATACTTTAACTACATTTTCCTGATGATACTTACATACTTGTACTTAAGTAACATCTTCAATGCAGGACTTTTACTAAAGAGTATTCTTACAGTGTGGTTTTATAGGAGCCTTCCAACAAAATCTGATCCCACGCCGCCTTGTGTGTTGTTCTGTGCTTAGCCAATCAGAGTGTGCTGCTCATGAATATTAATTAGGAGTGGGCTGAACATTCCATCTATAGCAGTGAATTTGAGCGTGTGTGGGAGGGGAGAAAAAAGGCTCTCAGAAAAGGGTGGGAGAATCAATCCAGCTCTTTTTTTTAGGTAACACTATTAAATTAGTGTTTAATAAACACATATAAACGGTATACAGATATAAGTTCAAGTGTCACCATATGGGACCTTTAAGTAAAGGATCTGAATACTTCTTCCACTACTGCCCCTCTCTCTCTCTTTCCAGCTCTGCGTCCTGAACACCCCCTCCATGTATCTTCATCCGTTTGTTAAAGTAGCCGAGAGAGTTTTTGGTGGGCACACGTTGGTGGGCGAGTTGTAGGAACAGAAAGCAGCTCTGAGCAACGTGCATCTCGGGTGGCTCGGCTGAGATGCCAACTTAATTTGTGGCTGAAGGAAGCCAATCACCCTTCCACTCTCGCATCTATTCTGCCAGCGGCGAGAGATACAATCAGGGCCCCTGCTAGAAACTATTTACCCTCGCTGTCAATCAGTCCTGCGGCTTGTTCTCGCGGCTGGAGGCACCGTTGGCAGGTGGCCCAGCATCTCCTGGAAAACAGGCCTTCAAAGACAATTTGCTGTTCTTCCGATTCCAGTCCTTCCAGAAAATGCGGAGTTTTTTTGTGATTGTTGCGGGCAAAAATCCTTGATTATGCGGCACGTTTTCTTAAAAAATTGCAGGAACTTGCAAACACTGCGGTTTCGTCATGGCTTCATCGCGGGGTGTGCAGCTTTTCGATGATGTTCACGTCGCGTAATTACATCACTTCATAACGTTCCCGTGGCAACAGGGGAAAATGGCTGCTCTTGTGTGAAGTAAACGCAACATTTTTCAACTTTCTGCTGAGATATATGTGACTTTTTTGCAACGAAAATAAGGGGATTATGAAATCATGCAAGCCCTGCATATGTTGCGCGGAAATCGGCAATTTATGCGGCGAAAGTGCGGCGTATTTGAAATAATGTGGCCCCCCGCATAAATATGCAGACTTTGGCTGATTATGCATTGAATTATGCGAGTGCATAATCACCTTTTTCTGGAGGGACTGGCTATTAGGGGTGGGTTTAAAAAAAAACAAAGATTCTCTGATTCAAATCGATCTTCATTTGAATGATCAGATATGGATTCTAGGGGCCAATCGATACTGGGTTTTTTGTTTTTTTTTCAGGGATGATATTGATACCGATTACTAATAGTTAGTCTAACCGATATTTGGAACCGATATGCATTTACTGTCAAAATTAAAAAATTTCGGTGGCCGGGTTGGCTCGGTTGGTAGAGCAGGCGCAGAGGTCCAGGGTTCGAGTCCGACCTGTGACGATTTCCTGCATGTCTTCCCCCCCCTCTCTCACCTAGCCGTCCTGTCCATTAAAGGCGGAAAAGCCCCAAAAAAAATCTTTAAAAATGTTTTCATTTTGGAACGTTATTGACTCCAACACAAAAGTTTGTTTAAATGCTCAAAACAATTATTTAATAAAAATGACTCTTTAAACATAATACCCAGTCAAAAGTGTTGCAGACTTCTTCCAGAGCCGTAGCAGATCCAAAGTAGTAGTACTTCTTAATTTATTAACTTTATCGGTAAAATGAAACACGGATAAAGATGAACTGCAAATCGCCAAATATTGGCCACCTATATTTGGTCGATCCCTAAAGGATTCCTAAAAACCCTGAGATCGATCTTTTAAGAGGCTCAGTTTGAAAGATATTGGTATTAAATGACCCGTTCTCATTTCAAACTTTCGACGTTTGGACAGTGGCCGTCAGCGTCTGATGCGACGAAAAAGGCGTCTTTCAGCGTGTTTGTGTAACGCCCCGGGGAGAGCAGCAGTTAGAGAGGATTTAGAGAGGAGTACGTAAAGGCCAATTTCCGCGTAAGGAGGTTTGTTGGGGGGTGGATGGGTCAACGCAGCCGTTCTGCAGTCAGTGGAAATCCACACACTGACTTTAATGGAAACCTAATGACTCCGCCGACGATCCGGAGCCGTTCCGCAGTTGGTGGAAATTGGGGGCGAAAGTACAAACACTAGAGTCACACACCAATACAGAAATCACAAACTTTCTCATCTTTACAGTTTGAGTGACTTCACTCTACTCAATAGTTTCTTTAAAGAAAAGATATATATATGTTATAATAAACCCATTTTTACGTAAGGTAAACAAGAAGGAATGAAAATCAGCAATTTGCTTCAATACAGTATTTTGTCTCTAGTAATTTATGGAATTACTGGAAAAAAAAGTAAAGGTACATAACAGTAACAAAGAATAGTGTGACTAATCCTGCCTCTCTCCAGCATCATGCTGCACGTTTTCTTCATCACACTGGATGTCTTCATCATCTCTAAATACTAATGAATGTGGTGTTTCCATTGCTTTCGCCGCCATTACTTTCTGAAAAACAGTAAGAATGCAATATTACTATCGTGATAAAGGGGGGTGGCAGTAGCACAGTCCACAGGGAGGTGGGTTGGGAACTGGAGGGTCGTTGGTTCAAGTCCACATACGGACTGAAATACGGAGGGCACTGCCAAGGTGCTCTTGAGCAAGGCACTGAACCCCCTCCAAACCGCTCAGGGTGCCTGTTCAGCAGTCGCAGCCCACTCACTCTGACATCTTTCCATTAGTGCATGAAAAAGGACGTGTGTGTGTGTGTGTATTTCAGGCCTGTGTGTAATAACAACAGAGTGTAAATTGTAATTTCCTTATTGGGAATCAATAAAGAGTATAAATTATTATTATGTAGTGTTTTTTTCACATTTTTCTTTATAGCTGTGTATGTAACCTCAGACATCTGACCTGGACATGTTGGTATCTTTGCTCTTTTACTTGTTTCTCCCAAACGGTACAGTGTAGAATTGTTTCCTTCTTATTTGGTGTTTGTGTACCAAAAAAAGGCTTTCTGAGCTTTCTCTATATACTGTAAATACCGTATATGTTCACTTACTAGTCTAAAACAAGACACCTGTTTAGGCTTCCAGCTGAAATTGCAGTCAGCAGTGTTTGATAGGCACCAGACTGAAATCTGTTCTGTTTTGAAAGTGTGGTTAACAGTTTGGACAGCAGTGTGTTAGCATTTGAACAAAGTGCTGTGACTCCACAGTGTTGTGCACGTTGTGGTTAGAGCCATGGGATAAGTGTGTAGACTTTTGAAAACTGTGTTCAAGCAATGAAAAACGAACTAGAGCTTGGTCCACATGAACTGCTGCCGTGCAGACTGGAGTTAGTTTTGCACGTGTAGCTCCAGACGCCGAAAAAAATATTATAAATAATGCACCAGGTCAGAGGGTTCCTTGTACAGTTTACAGCATTTGTTCTCTGAGAATCTCTTTAATGTCCAAGCTTAATTTTAAATGGAATCCCTCATCGAATTGATTTGATTGATGCCAAATTGGGACCTTGTGAATCCTAATTGATTTGGAAAATCAGTGGCGACACCCAGCGCTACTTCCTGTCACGCCCTGAATCATTCATCTGCCATCGTCCTTCTCTTTCTGTCTGCCTGCTTCTCCGTGGTCCACGTTACGTGCAAATGGAACGGCATCAGACGAGATCTGCTGTACCGTCGTCGGAAAGTTTGGACTTAAGGAAACTAATTAGGCGATTCTGGTTTTGATCCTTCTGCCTTTACACACACACACACACACACACACACACACACACACACACACACACACACACACACACATTGAAAATAGGGACACAGAGGCAGATGTGTCTTACATGGGACATGGAAAGGAATGTTGCTGGGATTTGGTTTCTATCATGCTGCACTAAGGGAGCTTACCATCCTCATGGTCCTAAATCTCTGTCACAGTGGGAGGTAGTGTGTGTGTGTGTGTGTGTGTGTGTGTGTGTGTGTGTGTGTGTGTGTGTGATCTTACAGCCCAGTAGCGAGAGCCTCTTTTTAGTCTTTATCAGGAGGACCAGTTCTGTCCTCCTGGAGCTGAAGCGATCAGCCAGCGGTGCTGAGCCCCAGGCTCTAGTCTGGCGTGGCCCGTAGGAGCCGCGCTCTATGGAGCGGTGAGGTGTGGAGGTGCTTTCTGGAGGGACAGGGACTTTCCTTTGATTCCACCACGTGCCGGTGTTGATGCTGTGTTCTGCAGGCTTCCCAGGCCGCAGCGGCCACCCTCACCAGGCTTGTAATTACATTTGGGGTATAAAAGCACACGGGGGGGGATTTAAATGGTTTGTGTGCTGGGCTGGAGGTAGAACGAGGTCCTTTCGCTCTCTCCCAATTTATTTTCCGCAACACTCCAGAGCATGATGACAAGAGTTAGGGCTCCTGCACACTGGCTGCGTGGCGTGTGCGAGTCAGCTGGTGGCGTAAGCGTGTCAGCTGGTGGCGTGTCAGCTGGTGGCGTGAGCGTGTCGGCTGCGTGCCGTGTGCGTGTCAGCTGCGTGGCGTGAGTGTGTTAGCTGGTGGCGTGTGCGTGTCAGCTGCGTGGCGTGAGCGTGTCAGCTGGTGGCGTGAGCGTGTCAGCTGGTGGCGTGAGCGTGTCGGCTGCGTGGCGTGAGCGTGTCGGCTGCGTGGCGTGTCCGTTTTTATTCCGGCTCCCATGGTAACAGGTTAGAGCTTCCACACTGCCTGCGTGACACGTGCGGCTCGAGCCGCGCCGAAAACGTGTGCATGCTAGAAATAGAACCGACGCCTATTTTTCACGCGACACGCAAGCGTGTTGGAAGCGTTTCCATTCAAAATAGAACACGAAAAGATGTTTATGTCATTTTGACACAAATACATTTAGTAAATGACATGTTGACGTTTGAAAGTCTCTAGATTTTGACATAAATGCAGATATAAATGTAATTAAAATAATAATAAATATCGATTTTCAAATATTGCACCTGTCAATACAGAAGGAAATATTCTGGAGCCTATTTTGCCGTCAATACTGCCGACGTTGTCTTTGTTATAATCAAATCAGTATATATTTATGTTTAACATTTCATTTTGAGCAACATTAGCCTTCATTTGGAGTTTAATTTCGCTTTACCTGACAATTTCCAACATCCACGTTCCTGTTAGCTCTGCTGTGGTCCCAGCAACTCCTGAGAAAAAACATGTGGCTCTTTAGTTTCTTCACCTAGTCTTTGTCCTGGTGGGGTACAGTAGCTTTATCGGAGCTTTTTTTGGTTGTCAACAGCTGCCTGCTGCTGCTGGAAGCGGGATTTATGAGAGCAGAATTTGTTGGCCAGGAAACGGCTCCAGTCTAGTGAGCTGAAAGAGGCTCCAGTACTTCGTAGAGCTGCAGAGTTGGATGAGAACTCTCTGGGAGAGAGCGACGACTTTCAAACAGTGATATGATCGATTGTTACCTTTATCCCTCCTGGTGTCCTCGGGTCAAATTTGACTCATTTTCAGAAAGTTTCTATATCACAAATTTGGGTTTTCTTTCAAACAAATTGTCCGAAAAAAATAACATCTATGGTTCACGACAACTCACTTAACAAGTAATATAAATAATCAGTTCACTACTTGCATTGGATTTGGGTGTTTTAGTCAATTTTATAGCATTTGAAGAAACGATTGAAAAAAACATTGAAAAAAGTGACCCAAATGTAAAAAAAAAAAAAAACTTAAAAACTTCAAAAGGCTCAGAAAAGGTCGACAAACGTTGAAAAATTTGACAAAAACATCGGGGGAAAGCCACTACAGTGTCGAAAAGGACGACCAAGACGTTGATAAAAGGTTTTTCATTTAAGATTTTGACTCAGAAAAACCAAAAGATGCAGGTCGACGGAAGACGACACGAGGGTCAAGTATGTTGATGGTAATAGGTTGCTGTGCAGATTTAGTTTAGTCCAGTTCACTCCTCGCCGCAGCGCTTTCTAACACATACTGTAATTAAAGCGCAGCCACGGAGAGACCTGGAGCCGCCACCGCTTTATTATGTTAACATCACCGCTGTTGACCTGAGGCTGACGTGACAGGAGGTGGGAATAAGTTAATCTGTTTACCACCGCTTACACACACACACACACACACACACACAGACAAACACACACACACACACACACACACACACACACACACACACACACACACACACACACACACAGACAAACACAGACACACACACACACACACACACACACACACACACACACACACACACACACACACACACACACACAGACACACACACACACACAAACAGACACACTCAGACACACACAGACAAACACAGAGACACACACACACACACACACACACACACACACACACACACACACACACACAGACAAACAGAGACACACAGACACACACACACACACAGAGACACAGACACACACACACACACACAAAGAGACAGACACACACACACAGACAAACAGAGACACACACACACACAGACACACACACACACACACACACACACACACACAGACGCAGACACACACACACAAACACAGAGACGCTGACACACACACACACAGACACACACACACACACACACACACACACACACAAACACAGAGAGACAGAGACACACACACACACACAGACACATACACACACAAACAGAGACGCAGACACACACAAACACACAGAGACACATACACACACACACAAACACAGAGACGCAGACACACAAACACACACACACACACACACACAGACACACACAGAGACACACACACACACACACACACACAGAGAGACACACACACACACACACACACACACACACACACAGAGACACAGACATACACACACACACACACACACACAGAGACACAGACACACACACACACACTTCCTGCAGATCTCATTTCAGACTTTTCTTAGATTTGAAAAGAAAGAAGGTGACCAAGGTGTGTGATTGACTCAGCACATTCAGCCAGTCAACGCTCCACCTGTTCTTTCTCTTCACTCCTTCCACATCCATCTGTTTCTTACTCGCAGCCATGCTGTGACCTTTACGTCTCACTGTGGTTGGGCATTGTTTTGATTTCAACAATTCTGATTGCGGTTCTTATCGATTCTCGATTCCGATGATTCTTTGAGGGCTGGAGTGTAAACGCGTCACATGCTTATTTCACAAATAAGAGGATTCAATGTTGATTTACCGGCTCTTTTGTTTCCTCCCCACTCTCCACTCCTTTCTTTTGCTTTCCTTTCATCTTGTGTCCTCACCTCTCCTCTCCTGTCCTCTCCTGTCCCCTCCCCACCTCTCCTCTCCGGTCCTCTCGTCCTGTCCTCTCCTCTCCTGTCCTCTCCTCTCCTCTCCTCTCCCCTCCCCTCCTGTCCTGTCCTCTCCTCTCCTGTCCTCTCCCCTCCCCTCCTGTCCTGTCCTCTTCTGTCCTCTCCCCTCCCCTCCTGTTCTGTCCTGTCCTGTCCTCTCCTCTCCTGTCCTCTCCCCTCCTGTCCTCTCCCCTCCTGTCCTCTCCTCTCCTCTCCTCTCCCATCCCCTCCTGTCCTGTCCTCTCCTCTCCTCTCCTGTCCTCTCCCCTCCCCTCCTGTCCTGTCCTCTCCCCTCACCTCCCCTCCTGTTCTGTCCTGTCCTCTCCTCTCCTGTCCTCTCCCCTCCTGTCCTCTCCCCTCCTGTCCTCTCCTCTCCTCTCCTGTCCTCTCCCCTCCTCTCCTCTCCTCTCCTCTCCTCTCCTGTCCTCTCCCCTCCTGTCCTGTCCTCTCCCCTCCTCTCCTCTCCTCTCCTGTCCTCTCCCCTCCTGTCCTGTCCTCTCCCCTCCTCTCCTCTCCTCTCCTGTCCTCTCCCCTCCTGTCCTGTCCTCTCCCCTCCACTCCTGTCCTCTCCTCTCCTGTCCTCTCCCCTCCTGTCCTGTCCTCTCCCCTCCTCTCCCCTCCTGTCCTGTCCTCTCCTTGTTTTTTTTTCTTGACTTTTTTTTAATTTATTTTTGTGATTGTGTTTCTTCTTTAAAATTGGTCCAATAAAAGGGACTGGTAGCTGGAGAGGTGCCAGTTCACCTCCCGGGCACTGCCAAGGTGCTCTTGAGCAAGGCACCGAACCCCCAACTGCTCGGGGCTCCTTTCCATGGGCAGCCCCCTCACTCTGACATCTCTCCATTAGTGCATGTAGAGGTACTGAGCATGTGTGAGTAATTCAGGCCTGTGTGTAATAATAATATAACAGTGTGAAAACATTGTAATTTCTCTTGCGGGATTAATAAAGTATAAATTATTATTATTATTGTTATTAGAGCACCTGCTTACTCTAGTGGCCGCTACGGAAACCCAAACCCACCACAGTTGGATTCGAAACCTAGTTTTCCAGTCGGTTCTAATAAAAAAAAAAAAAAAGATTCCTATTTTTGAAACGGTTGCAAGTAGGATCTGGCTCCCGATGCCCAATCCTACACACGGCAGAAGAAGACCACCCTTTGAAACAAAGCAATTGAAAGCAGCCATGCATCCTTCTATTTCACACCGCTGTGATTCGCTGTGAAGCCATTAGGCATGAGTAACTTTGTGTTGCAGATGGATTAGAGGAGAGCTCCTCTCTGAAAGAGAAGGGCGAGGTGCTGAGAGTCGGCTTGTCTCTCTTCATTTCTCTCATTGTGTCTCTCTGCTGCAGGCAAACGCTCCGGCCAGCTCGCATTGATCTGCGTCCTCAGACCTGAACCTGAGTTCTCTTATCTCCTCTCTCTCCTGTATCTCCTCTCCTCTCCCTTCTCTCCTCTCTCTCCTGTATCTCCTCTCCTCTCCCTTCTCTCCTCTCTCTCCTGTATCTCCTCTCCTCTCCCTTCTCTCCTCTCTCTCCTGTATCTCCTCTCCTCTCCCTTCTCTCCTCTCTCTCCTGTATCTCCTCTCCTCTCCCTTCTCTCCTCTCTCTCCTGTATCTCCTCTCCTCTCCCTTCTCTCCTCTCTCTCCTGTATCTCCTCTCCTCTCCCTTCTCTCCTCTCTCTCCTGTATCTCCTGTATATCCTCTCCTCTCCTGTATCTCCTCTCCTCTCTCCTCTCCTTTTCTTTCCTTTTTCTTTACTCTGATGTCCTTTCCTGTCTTCTCTCCTCTCTTTTCTTTCTTTCCTCTCCCTCCCCTCCTCGTCTCCTCTCATCTCCTGTTCTCTCCTCTGCTCTTGTTTCCTCCCCTCTCTCCACTTCAACCTTTCCTCTAATGCCCTGTCCTCTCTTGTTTCCTCACCTTTTCTCTCCTCTTGTCATTCCTCTCCTCTGCCACTTAAGAAATTGAGATTTCCCCCCTGTACCACTGAAAAGCATTGGACTATGTGTAGTCCTGTGTGTCCGGCCTGATGTGTCCAGCTGTATGGGCTGACCCAGTCCCTGTCCCTCCCAATCGCCCTTGAATACCCCTGGACTCGTGAGTCCTTGGACCGACTGCCGGCTTTCTGCTGGTGGCTCTCAGATGCAGGTGGGGGCCATGCTATATCTGGCACTGTGTCCTCAGAGCCAGCAGGACGCCATGACAACAGCTAATTAGCTCAGAATGGATAGACTTTGAGACTTTTTTTTGCTGAGGTTTAGACGATTTCTGCTGCCAACAGGTAGTCCTATGGATCATTTCTGATCACATTCAGCAGCGTTGCATTAAGAGTTATCCACTCGTAACAGCATTTTTTAGACAGCTAGACTATCTGTCCAATCTTGAGTTTTCTATTGCGCAACTAAAACAACTTTTGAATGTCTACATGTTCCACCAAAACAAGTTCCTTCCCGAAGCTATTTTGCAGAGGCTCCGTGGCTCCGTCCGGAGCTTAGCGCCTCCCAAGACGACTGCGAGTGTAGAGATGCAACTAACGATTAATTTAATTGTAGATTAATCTGTCGATTACTTCCTGGATGAATGGATTAGTAGTTTGGTCTCTAACATGTCAGAACATTGTGAAGAATGTGGATCAGTGTTTCCCAAAGCCCAAGATGACGTCCTCAAATGTCTTGTTTTGGGGGTGCCTGGGTAGCTCACCTGGTTGAGCTATGCGCCCCATGTACGGAGGCTCACCGTGCAGATCCACCTGGCCGTGCGACATTTCTGTCGCGCCGCGCTCCACTTTATTCCTATGGGTGACGTCGAACGACTTTAACGGGGAAGGCGGCATTTGAAAAAATGCTGCGCGTCAAAAAACGACGCGACTATCCAGGGGAAGTCTCTCGCGGGTCCTTTGTTCTAGACGTCCTACTACAAAAATGCTCAGGAAAATTTAACGAGACCACACTTCAGTCGTATCACAAAAGTGGATCCGCAGCATCAGTCCACAACTCAGATAT
>CM042314.1:2686774-3089274 GCA_023566125.1 Zingel zingel | reverse complement strand
CAATCTCTCCCGTAGCCTTTTATCTGCCCCTCTCCTCCCCCACGCCCTGCTCTCCCCTCCCTCCCTCCCTCCGGTGTGCAGTTCTGTGCCTGCCAGCCCGCTCCTGTTGCTGCCGGAGCCCAGCTCGTTAAGGGAAACACTGGTGCATGGTCTTCCTCACCTTCCCTCTGCACTGCCTTTTAATTAGACAGCTGTGTGTGTGTGTGTGTGTGTGTGTGTGTGTGTGTGTGTGTGTGTGTGTGTGTGTGTGTGTGTGTGGCTTATTTTTTTGGTCACAGTAAGAGTCATCTTTATGAAGTGATTAGACATCACAGTTGCCTGTTTGTTTCTCTTATGTTAGACCCGGTCATTAAAAAGCAGTGTGCACTCAATACAAAGGACACACACGCTTTTGGACACACACACACATTTCCCCTGGATTATTTTTGATCAATTTAGCCGTTTTTTTTTCTTAGTGCTGAAACAATTGATTAATGAATTAGTCAACCGACGGAAAATATTTGGATAACTGATAGCGTATTTAAGTTTTAGGCAATTATCAAGCAAAAAGTGGACCAACATTGGCTGGTTCCAGCTTCTCAAACGCTTCCGTCTGTTATACTACCGTAAAGTGAATTTATTTGGGGTTTTTTGATACATGGTCAGACAAGACCAGCAGTTTGAAAGTGTCCTCTTGGCCTCTAGGATGTTGCAATGGGCATTTGTCACTATTTTCATGCATTTCTATTGACTAAACAATTGATGGATTAATTCCAGTTCATTCATACTGTGAAGTTCAATGTGATATTTGTCTTTTTAACCGTGGTAATTAACGCACAATATAGAAATGTAAAATAAAAAATGGACAAACGTTTGCTGGTTGCATTGTCTTAAAATGAAGGTGTCTGCTTTCTCTGTGTTATACTACCTTAAAGTGAATTTTTTTTGACAGTTGGTCAGACAAGACAAACAGTTTGAAGATCTTGGCTTTTAGGATGTTGCGACGGGTTCTTTCTAGGGATGCACCAAATCCAGATTTTTGGAGTTCGACCGAATCCTGAATCCACTGGTTGAGATTCTGCTGAGTCCTCCTCCCATCCTCAGTCCATGAACTCAGTCAACACATTAATGAAGTCAGCAGGGACTGTCCTTCCTTTGCCGTACCTGAAGTTCCTGCATTCTGGCTGCTGTCTGTAGATTCCTTCATCACAACTCGTATTCTTTCTGATGTTTCATACCAAATACAGGGGGCATAAATCAGTCCACCCCTATGTTAAATTCCCATAGAGGCAGGCAGACTTTTATTTTGAAAGGCCAGTTATTTCATGGATCCAGGATACTATGCATCCTGATAAAGTTCCCTTGGCCTTTGGAATTAAAATAGCCCCACATCATCACATCCCCTTCACCATACCCCCACATCATCACATCCCCTTCACCATACCCCCACATCATCACATCCCCTTCACCATACCTAGAGATTGGCATGGGGTACTTTCCATAAGATCATCTCTCAATGCAAATCAAACCAGCTATTAGGCTAACTGGAATACAACCATGCCAGTCTCTAGGTATGGTGAAGGGGATGTGATGATGTGGGGGTATGGTGAAGGGGATGTGATGATGTGGGGGTATGGTGAAGGGGATGTGATGATGTGGGGGTATGGTGAAGGGGATGTGATGATGTGGGGGTATGGTGAAGGGGATGTGATGATGGGGGGGTATGGTGAAGGGGATGTGATGATGTGGGGGTATGGTGAAGGGGATGTGATGATGGGGGGGTATGGTGAAGGAGATGTGATGATGTGGGGGTATGGTGAAGGGGATGTGATGATGTGGGGGTATGGTGAAGGGGATGTGATGATGTGGGGGTATGGTGAAGGGGATGTGATGATGTGGGGGTATGGTGAAGGGGATGTGATGATGTGGGGGGTATGGTGAAGGGGATGTGATGATGTGGGGGTATGGTGAAGGGGATGTGATGATGGGGGGGTATGGTGAAGGGGATGTGATGATGTGGGGGCCAAGGGAACTTTATCAGGATGTATAGTATCCTGGATCCATGAAATAACTGGCCTTTCAAAATAAAAGTCTGCCTGCCTCTATGGGAATCTAACATAGGGGTGGACTGACTTATGCCCCCTGTATTTTAAGGAAGAATATTTTTTTATATACGATACATTATTCATTCACAAAGAAAATTGGTGTCCTTAAAGGTTGGATTCTTCCTCATTTTTTTAATTAAGGCATTAAGATCAATTTCCAAAAGATGATTTTTTTATTCCTCTTTTTACTCAACTTTAGCATTGGTGTCCTAATTTTTTCACATGACTGTAGCTGGAGTTGAATGCCTTCTTTTGACTGAAAGTGCTGCCAAACATCACTTTTTCTGCTCACGAGTTCCATTTCCACTTCCTCACAGCCTGCTGCATTGAACGCTCCACCTACGTGAACACCTTCCCGTAATCAACGGCGCCGGCATTACGGCGACCAGCGTAGCGCGCGGAGTGCAAATGTAGGGGTCGGTTCGGTGGGAAAAAATTCTTAGATTCAGCAGAAACCCAACAACCGTCAAAAAGCCCAATATTCAGCCCAATCTGAAGCTGGATCCTGGATTTGGTGCATCCCTAGTTCTTTCCCTTTTTTTGGAAACAATTCATGAATCAAATCCGATTCATTCATAGTGTGATATTTGTCTTTTTAACCATCGTAATTAACACATTACATAGAAATGTAACAACAAATGTTTCTTTGTTGCAGTGAATGCAGTTAATGCTAGGGCTGCACAAATAATCGCACTTTTATCAAAATCGCAATATGGACTAGTGCAATGTCCAAATCGCAGGATGGCGCAATATATGTTCAAGACTAAACGTGTGGAACCACTCCGTGTTACGTGTTGTGGTGCTGCAGAGACGTCCCGGCCTACGAACCCTATCCTACAGACTACAAAAACACATCTTTTGTTTGGTACCGTTCCTCGCAAAAATCACACTATAATGACTTAAATTTGAATATTTTTCAATGAAAATTATAATAATGATACACAAATGATCATTCCATCCAATATCGTGAACCGTATCGCAATATCAGACAAAAACAAACTCAATTAGATATGTTCCTCATGCCGTGCAGCCCTATTTAATGCATGTTTTAGATTAGATTCAACTTTGTCATTACAAGGACAACAAAATACAGTTTCTGTCCAACCAGAAGTGCAAAAAGAACAGAAAAGTGCAATGTTATATACAAAGTGAATATAGTGCAGTGTAGACAGTAGTGTACAGTTGGTTAACAGAAGGTAGTTTAGAGTAATAAATTAAATATAAATATGTGCAGTGTATTAGCAGTTACCTTTATAAGAGCAGAATAAATATGGCTATGTAATATGAACAATGTATGAACAACGTAATATATGTGCAATGTAGTAGCAGTAACATTATAATAGTAATAAGAATAAGATATATGCAGTGTATTATAAGTAAAACATGTGTCTCCATTCATTGAAGCAACGTGTCTTCCAGGCTAACAGCCTCATACATATATATACAATACATCTGTATTGGGACAGTGAAAGACTGCAGTAATGGAATCAAACCTGTTCTCCATCCCCTCTTGTCACGGGAGCGACTGCTCTCCTCTCCCATGTAATCCCATTAACAGCACTTCCCTGGAGTAGTGGCTGCCCCGGCCTCCTGCAGGACATGGCGTTAGGACAGAGGGAAAACTGGGGAGCTCTTTAACACCTTACACTTCCCACGCCAGCCTCTCTCTCGCTCTCGCTCTCGCTCTCTCTCTCTCTCTCTCTCTCTCTCACGC
The DNA here is from genome assembly GCA_023566125.1 of Zingel zingel. NCBI lineage: Eukaryota > Metazoa > Chordata > Actinopteri > Perciformes > Percidae > Zingel > Zingel zingel. The sequence goes on along the minus strand of CM042314.1, from coordinate 3,085,476 downwards.
TCATGTTTTCTGCCTTCCTTTCTCACCCTCAATTTTAATATCAGAAACACACCAATATTTTGAGTTCTCTGAAACGACCTCAACTCGGTTTCCGTGCGACTATAGGCCGATTTATCCTTCTTTTTTTTTAATTAAGTTTTGCATAGGTGTTATACAAATAATTACACAAACCCACAAACCTTACATAACCCAAATGAGTGTAAAAGACATGCAACATACAGTATACAAAGACTATTTGACATACATAAAAAGAGCTTGTGAACACATAGAACATAACACATATAAAGACAGTATTTGACTAAACGCTACAGGGGGAGGTTTACAATGGGGGTGGGGGAGGTACGTGTGTGTGTGTGTGTGTGTGTGTGTGTGTGTGTGTGTGTGTGTGTGTGTGTGTGTGTGTGTGTGTGTGTGTGTGTGTGTGTGTGTGTGTGTGTGTGTGTGTGTGTGTGTGTGTGTGTGTGTGTGTGTGTGTGTGTGCATGTGCATGAATAGGCGTGTCCGTGTGTGTAAGTGTGCGTATGATGAGTGTTTTTGTGATTATAGTATGAAATGTTGTGAGTCGTGGTACTGTTATAGATATGAGAGGGAGTGGGTATGAAGTTTGGATTATGTTGGATTAGGTGAGGCTCAGTTTACGCTTTCTGACAGGGACCCTACGCCGGACCCTGACGTGCACCTCTCAAAAAAAGTAACTACGTGGCGGCGTAGGGTCGGTACCCCCCGACTCATTTCCTGGTTCTCCTTCTCCATAAACAAGATGAAATCAAGGAGAGGGTTAACTTCTCCTGGTCAGAAAGACATAGACACACACACACACACACACATACCCACCTCACACACTCACACTCTATCCCCCCACCCCCCACACACACAAACACTCACACTCTCCCCCCACCCCCCACACACACAAACACTCACACTCTCCCCACACACACACACACACACACACACACACATACACACCTCACACACTCACACTCTATCCCCCCACCCCCCCCACACACAAACACTCACACTCTCCCCCCCCCCCCACACACACACACACACACACACACACACACACTCACACTCCACAAACACACACACACACACTCCACAAACACACACACACACACACACATACTCCCCCCCCCCCCCCCCCACACACACACACACACATGCTCCACACACACACACACACACACACACACACACACACACACACACTCACACACTCACACTCCCCCTACACACACACACACACACACTCCCCCTACACATACACACGGACGGACACACACACACACACACACTCCCCCTACACATACACATGGACGGACACACAAACACACACACACACACACACACTCTCACACACACACACACAAGCAAACACATACACTATAAATCAGGCTTATCACATTATTTCTATACTTGTATATAATATGTAATGTGTATCTATAAGGGTTTTTCTAAAAACATTGTGAGCATCAAAACTAACAAAGCCTTTTCTCCGAGCTAGTGACTGGAGTTGGTCCCCACTGGATTCTTTACCTAGCTTTATCTGCTCTGTGGTTATTTATAAACAGTCCAAAATGATGAAATTGCATTTCTTTTTTTCTCTGGAGGGAGGACCCCCCTAAACCCTCCGCGAACAGAAACTGACGACGCACATTTGCCCTGCGTACTCGCTCAATGCTGGACATCAGTCACTTAGACACCAATTTATAGGGAAATATGGACCAGTTTAAATATCAACCACATATATTTACATATATATTATTCCACATGTACATCAAGATGTAATTTAAAAGAAATATACCCGCAGAGAGCCGGAGAAATTTTCACTTTGCCCTTCACATAATGAAACTCTGAATTAATGCAAAGCAAATAAATAGTTATAAATACAGCTGAACACCTGAAGACACTTATAAAGATGCTTTTTTTTTTTTAATCAGTCATACATTCTTTTTCTGAACACACACATACTGTACATACGTACACCCCAGATACCTTTTCTGTCCTTCATTTCACATAGTTGCCGCCGCCTGCAACCAATTACCTGCTGACATAAGGACTTCCAGCAGTTTGCTCAAGTTTAAAGACTCGACGAGGCATTATACAGGCCCAGGGAGGCAATTACCCTCCGTCACAACTGTTGCTGTTTCATGTTCCCAGATAGCCTATCTAGGGCTGCTCAATTACACATGCCTTTTTGAAGCTTTGCTCCATCTCTCCCGACTCAAACTTCCACTTCTCCGAGCCCAAAACGGAGACGATTTCTCATCTCGGTCTGTCTGCAGCCGAGTGCAGCGGGAGACACGGGGAGAGAAAGCGAGAGGAGGGGGTGGGGGGGGGGGCGTGCAATCTTTCTCCAGTTGAGATGAGTTGCTCTTGTGATCAGTGTCCCTCTGAACTGAGACTGCAACGCTGCATTTTCTCCTCAGATGGAGGCCCAGATAACGAGCAGCCGGCCTCGCTGTGTGTGTTTGGCTCGGGGACAGACACTCGGACCATCTCGCTCTCTCTCTCGCTCTCTCTCTCGCTCTCTCTCTCTCGCTCTCTCTCTCTCTCTCTCGCTCTCTCTCTCTCTCTCTCGCTCTCTCTCTCGCTCTCTCTCTCTCGCTCTCTCTCTCTCTCTCTCTCTCTCTCTCTCTCTCTCGCTCGCTCTCTCTCTCGCTCTCTCTCTCGCTCGCTCTCTCTCTCTCTCTCTCTCTCTCTCTCTCTCTCTCTCTCTCTCTCTCTCTCTTGCTCTTTCTCTCTCTCGCTCTCTCGCTCTCTCTCTCTCTCTCTCTCTCTCTCGCTCGTTCTCTCTCTCTCGCTCTCTCTCTCTCTCTCGCTCTCTCTCTCTCTCTCTCTCTCTCTCTCTCTCTCTCTCTCTCTCTTCTGACTGCAGCCCTCTCCCACTACTGCTCCTTTTTTAACTTCCCAGCAGCATCGCAAAATAACATTCTGTCTGGAATAGAGAAATAATTTCCAGAAATACATAATTTCTGGCAAATTGACTTCATTCTAATTTTATTCCGTTTCTTTCCTGCACTTATCTTTCCCTACCTCTCTCTCTCTCTCTCTCTCTCTCTCTCTCCCTCCGTCCCACACTTCTCTCGATCCGTCCGCGGAGCCAGATCATATTGTGTTTACAGAGTCCAGCCCTTCTCCGGATGTGTGCTGATTTGATTAATCGTAGCGTACCGCGCGTTATAAACTGTTGATAAACCGCTGGCTCTTATCAGCAAACACATTTTGCACCGAGGGCCTCCTAATGAAAGGTAAACTCGTTCTTCCTGCAAGGGAAGGAGGGGAGGGCTCAGATGACATGCTAATAAAAAAAATTGTCTCCAACAACATGATTGCACTTCGTTCCTCTGACAAGGACAGTGGTTTAGGACTCCTGGCTGATTCTCCTCTGTCAGCCTCCTCCACTAAGTGTTTATATTCCGCGGCACATTGGAGAAATGGCTGCTTTCATTGCACATGCTAGAGGTAATGTATTGTACTTAGCATAATTAGCCCCTTATGTCATGCAGCCGAGCTGGGCCCGGTGCGAGATCTGTTCCTCGGAGCCCCTGGTGGGTTTCATTTCTTACTCGGCCCACCACTTCACTGCCGTGTGGAGCTGTGTGGTTGGGGCTCGCCTTGCAGCTGTGTGACTATGGCTTTTGAAAATCCTCCTCCTTTCAAGTTGGACCTATGAGCTCTGATATTCTTCAAACAGCCGAGGCTATGATCACCCACTGGCAGGGCTCATGGGACAAGCAATAGTTGGATTAATGTTCTGAGTCTCTGCTGCTGTGACATCAACCACTTTCATAAAAGAATACTTGCTACACTCAAAGAAATAACTCCATAAAATAACAGAAAAAGTTCTGGCAGCTTGGGCGCCTCAGTAGCTCAGTTGGTAGAGCGCGCACCCATATATAGAGGTTTATTCCTCGACGCAGCGACCGCGGGTTCAACTCCAACCTGCGGCCCTTTGCTGCATGTCATTCCCCCCCTCTCTCCCCTTTCAAGTCTAAGCTGTCTTTTACAAATAAAATGCCGAAAAAATAATCTTAAAAAAAAACGTTTTGGCAGCTCATTACCCGGACTTTGCACCGTAATTAAAAACTGAAATGATGTGTGTAGCTACAGTTAAAATGCAGAACATTTTCTGTTTGGCCTGTATATAAAATTATCTCATACAAAGCTGCTTAGTTAGTAAACTTTCCAAAAACGTCGTGAAAAGCGACAAAAACTTTGTAAAAAAGCGATAAACTTCTTTAATTTCCCAAAACCAAGCTTCGTGGCCGACAAAAGTTGTTGGACCACAAATTATGCAATTCGAAATGTAAAAAACTAAACTACAGCTGTGAATCTCATTCTTTGGACAATTTCTGTTAAAACATACAACGTACAAATGTTTTTTAGAGTGTAGCTATATTTTTATTAGAGCCACACTCCTCCACTGACATGGTTTAACTAACTCTACCTGAACATATGACATCACCAAGGTATAGTGCAACTTGGGTTTTCGGCTACACTTTACCTGAAGGTATCGACATAATCGTGACATGACACTGTCATGAAGGTCTCTTAAACGTTATAAACAAGTCATGAACGTTTATGACTTCTGTCATGAAGTGTCATTCTTTTTTTGTCATGACAAGTTAACATTATGTCATCCTGTTTAATGTCAAGTTGTCTTAAATAGGACACTCCAAAGAAATGTAATGTCAAGTTGTCATTACAAAGACAACTTCTGGTAATGTCACTTTGATTAATGTCAAGTTGTCATAATCAACCCTGTTTGTGGGAGACATACTGTAAAAGTTCTGTTTTTGGATGGAGTCTGGTGGGTTTGGCAATGGCGGTCAAACGAAAATGATCTGCTATGATGGTAGCTCAGTTGGTAGAGCGGGCGCCCATATGTAGAGGTTGACTCCTTGACGCAGTGGCCCAGGTTCGACTCCGACCTGCGGCCCTTTGCTGCATGTAATTCCCCCTCTCTCTCCCCTTTCATTTCATAGTTACCCTTTAAGACAGTGGCAGTCGTACCTCCTCTAAAGCCCAATGCCTGATAAAGTATCAGTGACCAGTTCTGCAACATATGGCTATGAAAACTGCCTTTATAAACATCTCACAGCTGAAACTACATTACGTAGTCCATCCGTTTGGAGTTATCTGGCTCTAAATGGCCCCGAGATGACCCAGTGGCCTTCACTGACAGGGTGTCTGTCCTCTCCGCTGGCCTGCGTCCAGCCCTCTTCCTGGACCGGAGGAGGCAGAGTGGGACCTCAGGAAGGAGATGCGTTATTAGCTGGCCCTGCGTGATTAATTGAACATCTACTCACACACAGACATCTGACCCCAATTCCCAGCTGTTTACCCTCTGTATAAACCGTTAATAAGCCGGCAGTGAATGTGTCACCCACCGGGTCAAGGCTGCTTTTTGAGAAATCTTTCCAGGGTTCAACAGTAAGATTGTCCCGATAGTAAAACGCCACGTCGGGCAAGTAAATATAACAACCCAGTTGCCCCTTTGGGGCGTCATCGTATTATAAATGACATCATCATTCTCTTGCCCCGTCGGAGAACGCTCGTTAATGATTTGATTTGAACGTGCCATTGGCCAATCAAGAATTGAGTTGGTTGGGGCAGTATGAATGACGCCACATGTAGGCTGAGTCCTTTGCAGCGGCCCAGGTTTGAATCCGACCTGCGGCCCTTTGCTGTGTGTCATCCCCCCTCTCTCTCTCCCCACTTTCCTGTCTATCCACTGTCTAGCACTATCACTAATCACTAATAAAGGGAAAGAATAATCAAAAAATAAGTAATTGAGTTGGTTCTTGATGCTGATTTTTCTTTGTTGTTTCAACACTTTGTCTTCTTTTTTTTTTTTTAAATCTTTCTTTAAATGTTTTTTTTTACACTTCTTTTTTTGAAGCAAGACATTTTTTCTGATGTTTCTTGTAACATTTCTTCAAATGTTTTTTTTTGGATGCTTTTTTTTCCGACTGGACAAGTGAAAAGAACTTAAACGTTGACCCCTGCTGAGAACTGAGAACCCAGAGTGCTCTCAGCACCTACACCCACCTGATTTCTAAAAAGTGAGCTCGAAACATTCGTAGAGGGGGGCCAGTAAAAATTGGCTTTAGGCAACTACAAAAACCTTAGCGTTGAACCCTGCTCTCCATTTCACTGTTAAACCTCTCCTTTTGCAGTTGTAGCTAGTGTTTGGAGTGGTTTTTATTTACACAGGTGGACATTGCTTTAGAAAATGTCAGATGAGAATATGCAGAATATTGTTCTGTGTGTTTTTAGCTTGCCAGCAGTGAGCCAGTCGGCCCCCCACAGCTCTGCTGGGAAGCTTAAACCCCTCTCCTCTCTGCTCTCCCTCCTGATTAGCAGCTTCTTTGTTCCACTGGCGGTGGCACGCCATGATGCGTGATTGCAGTGGGCAAACTGACGGCTTTAAAACAAGCCTGCCGCTGCGCTGATCTGCATCACACTTTACCCCCCTCCTCGCTTAGCCAAGATGAAATCAAATCAGGTTGGGCTTGTTGCTGGCTCTCTGAGCAGTAAGCCCCCTAACAGATTTGGGAATGTAGATTTTTTTTTTCTTTTTTCCCCCCATTTGATGTACATTAAATCTGGCTGAAGGGGCGTTTAAGTGTGGGTGAGAGATCTGTGATGCAAAGGCAACAAAAATGACTCCCTTTTGATGGAATGTGGGCATAATCAACGGGGCTATTAGATATTTATTTATGTCATTTGCCTACACTTTATTACTTTGCTGTATTTCTACTTCCAAATCTCCAAAGTACGTGTAAGGGCTGCAAGATCTATGGAAAATATACGATAACGTCGTCGAATATCTCAAACGATATTACTTGCGCTAAATAAACAGATATTAAAGTGTACTCAGTTCTGCTGCTTTCAGTATTCTGCTAAAATACAAAAAACTGCTTGTTGAATTGAATGAAAGGACATCATTTCAAACTTTTATTTCTTTTATTGAACAAATTAAACATTGAATTGAATATAAAAGGCAGCACAAACATGCCAGTTACATATTAATGTGCAGTTTTCTCCTGAAGTTTTTCTTTCAACTTGATCAATCTCGGAGGAACTTTGGCGATGTGTTGCAGCCTTTATGCGATGTGTTTATTGTGCCAGTTGAGATATCGATGACTATTTAAAAAAAAAAAAAAAAAAAAGATATATTGTGCAGCCCTGTTACCAACAGTTTATGACCTTGCTGTTTTTCTTACTTTCTGTCTCTTCATCCACAGGCTGCTTCCATGGCGCTGAGCAGCTTGGGCCACGTGTATACAGCCATCGGGGACTACCCGAACGCCCTGGCCAGCCACAAGCAGTGTGTCCTGCTGGCCAAGCAGTCCAAGGATCAGCTGTCTGAGGCCCGCGAGCTGGGAAACATGGGCGCCGTCTATATCGCCATGGGAGACTTTGACAACGCCGTGCAATGTCATGAGCAGCACCTGGGCATTGCCAAGGCCCTGGAGAACAAACGAGAGGAAGCCCGGGCGTACAGTAACCTCGGCAGCGCCTACCACTACCACCGTAACTTTGACAAGGCCATGTCCTACCACACGCACGTTCTGGAGCTAGCCCAGGAGCTGGAGGAGAAGTCCATCGAGATGAGAGCCTACGCAGGACTGGGTCACGCTGCTCGCTGCATGCAGGACCTGGAGAGGGCCAAGCAGTACCATGAGCAGCAGTTGTCTATAGCGGAGGGACTGAAGGACAGGGCAGCAGAGGGAAGGGCCTCCTCCAATCTGGGTATGTATGCAAAATACTTTCAAACAAAACGGAGGATAGCTCGCCCCTCCCTCCCCCTCATCCCGTCCCCTCCCCCTCCCTTCCGGGTGCAGGTTGGCCAGTTTATTTTTGTTGCTGTTTGTGGAGCCTGGGCTGTCTACAGAGACCGCGTTTTTTTACAGTGTGTTCAGGGGACAGGCAGCTAGCGGATAGTGAGGAGATGTTTTTTACAGTGTGTTCAGGGGACAGGCAGCTAGCAGATAGTGAGGAGATGTTTTTTACAGTGTGTTCAGGGTACAGGCAGCTAGCAGATAGTGAGATGTTTGCTGTATGTGACAAAAAATGTTGTAGCCTAAAAAACATGTGACATCGCTTAGAGCACCTTTAAGCAAGACCAGCGGCGAAACAAGCTACAATGTAACGTTAATGGACGATTGCACACCTTCAACTTACTGGACGTAAATTTAAGGTGTGCAATTGCGTCCGCTAAAAGTGCTGTTTTTGCCTCTCTCTCCCTGCAGTGAAAAGCCTCTCTTGCGTTGCTCCGCCGTAAACAGTAATTTTATCATCCTAACACACACTTCATTCAAAGTCGACAGAAACAAAATAAAAGCCGTCTTGGTTCGTCTTTCCACTGTTCCAACAATCACCTCTCAGGTTTGGCTGAAATAAGCCCTTAATTCACCCATTTACATGTGATAATATGCCCAGCTCTATACACGCTAAAAGTAGTGATTATTTACATGGAGTCTGGTGGGTTATGCACCTTGCTGGATGCGTTGCTTTGCGTTGTAGCAAAAGGGAATCCAGGTTCAACATTATTTGCAAACAGTTCTTCCTTTTTTTTTTGCACCGTGAGTGTGCCAGCTGAGCACCATCAGTCAACACGGTCTACTCTAATGTATGAGTATCGATCACTGGATTGAATCTCCCAGGGACACATGACTTATCTCGGTATTAGAGTTCTCCTATAAGAATTGATTTATGGAATCCCCCCAAAATACTGCAATCCCGTTTGTTACACACATCTAAGTATTAGGGGTGGGGGGGGGGGGGGGAAATCAATACAGCATGGGTGTCCTAATTTGTTCACATGACTGTATATGTGTTGGTCAGTTTGTCTGCTTGAGAATCCCATTTTGCAGCAATAAAATTATAATGAGATGAACAGACAGAGAAATGTATATTTTTAGATGAAACAGATGTTGACAAAGTTTCCTTTTGGGGACATCATTTGAAATTGGGAAAAATTTGAAGTTGGGGAAAAAAAGTCACAAATTGCAGTATAATCGCAGAATATTGCAATATATTTAAAATCGCAATAATATCGTATCGTGACATAAGTATCGTGATGATATCGTATCGTGAGGCCTACTAAGTATCATCTCATCCACTGAAATTCAAAATCCGCTCACAGCAAGTACAGTTTAGTAAAGATGAGGGTCCAGTTGCCATGACCAATCTATCTTTTAGCACATCCTCAGAGAGAAGGAAGCGCCTGGTGGTTGGATAGTAAGATATCTTTCAGTCTGGAAGTAGGTAAGTAAGTGTTCTCTGATTGTTTGCTTCAACGTGGGAATTTAGAGTTATTTTAGCTTCATTTGACCTAACCTACTGAAAAAAAGGAATGGGGAGAAAATGACGGAGTGTGAAAGGTGTCCTGCTTGCCCTTTTATTGCTTTGGGAAGACAGTATGAGAGCTTCCACTTCCTGCTGGTGTTTTCCCCGCGCTGCTGGCTATACAGCCCTTTGTTAGTCCTCATTTAAATGGGCTGTTTACCCGCTGTTGTCGTTAATGATATTCATGGTTGTTAGACCTGAGTGTTTTTGGTACTTTTAGACAGAGGCCTGCAGTGTGTTACCGTATCATCACTGTTTTATGTAAAGTAGTTTTGAGATACAGTATTTAAAGGGCTGCATTATGTTCTACAGTCCATTATGTAAGAATAAGGTAGTGGAGGGCAGCGCTGCTGCACTAACCTGACGCACCAGATGGTTTGTTCCACCGAAACCATGTGAGACGCCGTGTGGGAAAGGGCAGGCACGTTCAAAAAAACACCTGACAGGTGATTGGATAAACCATCTGTCCATGAGGTCCGCAATTGTTGTTTTCTTGTTTATTTTTAAGATTATTTTTTGGGCATTTAAGGCCTTTATTTGTATAGGACAGCTGAAGACAGGAAAGGGGAGAGAGAGGGGGGAATGACAGCAAAGGGCCGCAGGGCGGAGTCAAACCTGCGGCCACTGCGTCGAGGAGTGAACCTCTATATATGGGCGCGCGATCTACCAGGTGAGCTACCCAGGCGCCCGCCATTGTTGTTTTGAACGAACAGTTGCGGCCATCACACCATAGACTGTATATAGAATGGACCAACAGATCCTGTTGCTCTGGACGGAGACCAGTGAAGGACATTAGAAGCTCTTTTCCGGTGATGGCTGAGCGTTACTGAGCAGCCTCCAACTGAGCTTGAAGACGTAGATGTGACGTGAGCAACCTGTCTGAAAGTTGGAAGTCTTCTGGTAGCTGTGCCAAGAGAAATCTCAATCATTCCCAATCTAGCAGAGACGGAGAGCGTAGGTATATGTAAGGAGATAACATAGGCACAGGCTAATTACTGATCACTAACATGATAGTTAACATTAGTAATTACACTTAAACAGCTAATGGAAGTCCAAACTGCCTGAGAGCTTCTCCTGTACTATACGGTAATTCCTCTACTATGAGACGGTAAGTCTCGTGGTTATGACACAATCGTTAGCCTATTTTTACAACAACGTGGGTTTGACTCCGCCCTGCGGCCCTTTGCTGCACATCGTTCATCCCTCTCTCTCCCCTTTCAAGTCTAAGCTTGTTATACAAATAAAGGCCTAAAATGCCCAAAAAATAATCCCCCAAAACAAAGAAGGGGACTTTGTGGAGTGTGCTAACACAATGATTAAAGGAACCTGAGGGATAAAGGTGTGCCTTTGGATATTCAACACCCCATGAGATAAATGGTACGGCTAATTGTCCTCCATTCAGTCCAGCTGTTTCTACCTGCGCTGGGTGACTTATGATCGCCACGGAGACCGTAGTAAACCTGACTCTAATGGACAACTAAGCGGCATAATAGTTCCCCCAGATGAAGTATTCTTTAACCCAATGTGTGAAAGTGTGAGAACACAGAGTGGGGTTAATCAGCCGAGCATAAATTGAAGGCGTCCTTTGACCAGGCTAATGGCCGCGCATCCCCGAGCGCTCTCAGCACCAACACACACCTGATTTTTTTAAAAGTGAGCTGATAACTGGTTGCCATAAATTAAGTGGCTCTGCTGAGAACATTTTATGATCCTCCTACAGTTCACGGGAGCTTTATTGCGGGGGACTATATGTCAGGCGGCGAATTTGTTCCTATCTGTAGTGGGATTGCCGTTACGATGGCAGGAGCGCTCTTATTCATTATTAGCTGCTACATTAGAGTTGTTGCAGTCCATGACAGAGTAATGATAGTGTAGCTGATGCAGTGTCAAAGACCTCAGAAGCTAAATGAGTGGGCGGCAGCAGTGGCGATGGCGCCTCTTGCTCGGTGGAGCCGGCCTGGACAACTGCACCGTGGTGTGGTTACAGCAGCTCTACTTTTCAACAGTAGGAAGTGTAAAGGATCCAAACAGTTTAATGGTCTAATCATTTCAGCTGGACTTGTAGGATGTTATATTGTTGGCTAGTTTTAAATTTATAATACAACATCAGATTTCATAAACTAAAAACTATGTGTTTTGTGTGCAGAACTCTTAAAGCGTAAAGTAGATCCACAACAATCCACAATCTCTGAGATGTAGCGGAGTAGAAGTAGAAAGTGGCATGAAAAGAAAAGACTTGAGTAAAGTACAAGTACCTCAACATTTGGACTTAAAGGTTAACAGTTAGTCAGTTAGTCATGACAGTTACGGAAACATGGGGTGAGGGGCGAGCTTGCTCTGTTTTGTTTGGAATTTACTTTGAACGTCAACAGAAGTGACGTCATGTAGGAACTCACAGTGCACCTTTAAGTGTAGTACTGGAGTACATGTACTGAGTTACATTCCACCACTGACTGTTACTGAAAGGTATGTAAGTTACCTGGCTGTTCCTCTAATCACTCATCTCAGCTAATGTGATCTATTAACAGTGATGAGATACCAGTGTATCCACTTGTTTCTCCCTGACCTGAGTGACCTGCAGCTAGTAGCTAAATGACGCCAGAGGGCCTGCAGCGGGATAATTCCTTTAGCCTTCACAGGACATGTTCACAAAGGATTGATTGTCTCTAAAGGTCAGGCTACGGGTAAGGAACACGGTGACAGCTACTGCGCTGTCTGTCAGACTGTCTGCTGCACACACAGACACACACACACAGACACACTGTACGCTCAGGAACAGGCACACAGACACACTAACACCCTTGAAGCACAACATGAAGTCAACTAAAGGTTAGGGCTGCCCCCCTCTGAGTCGATTAGGTGACTAATCGCTCGTTTTGGTCTTAGTAGACTAAGATTCCTTAAGATGATTAGTCATTTTTCATGCTGTATGACTTACTTCCAAGAAACCTCTGATCACATCTTTGCTAAACACAAGATTTAAAGGGGTGTGTTTGCATGATTATTTGTGGTGGAACTCCAGTTTTACAGATCTGGCCAGTAAATCCACTACGATTAGTCGACTAAGAATGTCTTTCGTGGAGGACAGCCCTGCTAAAGGTGCAGACAAGCCGCAGTGCAGGCAATGCATATGCTGGAGAAAAATCCTTTTTGTTGTTGTTGTTGTCTGAGCTGTGGGGAGTCTGTGCAGTGGTGCCAGGAGAATGGTGGATCATCTGTGGTTACTCCAGGGACCCAGTATACATTCACTCACACACTCTTACACAGAGAAACAAAGTAATACACAGATACACCAAATGTATCCAGAGCTGTGTGTGTGTGTGTGTGTGTGTGTGTGTGTGTGTGTGTGTGTGTGGCCACATTTTTGCGTGTATTCGTACTGTTCCATTCAGGCATCTCTCTCTGCTTGTGTGTGATTGTTTGAGGCTATATTGACTGTTCCCTTCAAGTGGTGTGTGTGTGTGTGGGGGGGGATATTTCAAGACAAAAAAACAAGGGTTACACAAATGGTTAAATGTTAAGTGAGGAGAAGAGACACTGTAAGCAGTTATGGAAGTAGTATTCCGATCCTTTACTACGTAAAAGTACTAATTGAAGCAAGCAAGCATTGAAAATGTTAAAGGTATGTAGGTATCATTGGTAAAATGTACTTAAAGTATTAAAAGAAAAAGTGCTCAATGCAGAAAAATCCTCAATTTTTAGAAACTGGAAACGAAAATACCGTAGTGTTAAAAGCGTAAAAACAAAACCGGTCAAAAACGTTCTATGTTAAATCATCTAATGAGTTCAGCTGGACTTGTAGCCGGTATGTTGTTTGGTAGTTTAATTTATAATAAAACATCAGATGTGATAAACTACGTGTGTTTTGTGTGCAGTAATCTTAATGTGTAAAGTAACTAGTAACTAAAGCTGTAACAGATGAATGTAGTGGAGTAACTAAAGTAACTAGTAACTAAAGCTGGAACAGATGAATGTAGTGGAGTAACTAAAGTAACTAGTAACTAAAGCTGGAACAGATGAATGTAGAGGAGTAACTAAAGTAACTAGTAACTAAGGCTGTAACAGATGAATGTAGTGGAGTAACTAAAGTAACTAGTAACTAAAGCTGTAACAGATGAATGTAGTGGAGTAACTAAAGTAACTAGTAACTAAAGCTGGAACAGATGAATGTAGAGGAGTAACTAAAGTAACTAGTAACTAAGGCTGTAACAGATGAATGTAGTGGAGTAACTAAAGTAACTAGTAACTAAAGCTGTAACAGATGAATGTAGTGGAGTAACTAAAGTAACTAGTAACTAAAGCTGGAACAGATGAATGTAGTGGAGTAACTAAAGTAACTAGTAACTAAAGCTGGAACAGAGTAACGTAGTGGAGTAACTAAAGTAACTAGTAACTAAAGCTGTAACAGATGAATGTAGTGGAGTAACTAAAGTAACTAGTAACTAAAGCTGTAACAGATGAATGTAGCGGAGTAACTAAAGTAACTAGTAACTAAAGCTGTAACAGATGAATGTAGTGGAGTAACTAAAGTAACTAGTAACTAAAGCTGGAACAGATGAATGGAGTGGAGTAACTAAAGTAACTAGTAACTAAAGCTGTAACAGATGAATGTAGTGGAGTAACTAAAGTAACTAGTAACTAAAGCTGGAACAGATGAATGTAGAGGAGTAAAAAGTCCAATATTTCTCTCTGAAATGTAGCGGAGTAGAAGTAGAAAGTGGCATGAAAAGAAAAGACTCAAGTAAAGTACAAGTACCTCAACATGTGGACTTAAGTACAGTTCTGAAGTAAACGTACTTAGTTACATTCCACCACTGCATTTTATTTTTGTGTCGTATTTAATTGATCTTGCGTTATTACTGTTTGTCATTGCTGCACTAGTTTATATTCACTTCCACATGTTTTTCTTCCATCCCAGAATGCTGTGTGGACTAGCCAGACCTTCCTCCGCAGCGCTGTGGAGGAAGGTCTGGCAAAGCGAGACTAGTGCTGCACGAACAAAGAAAGTTCTACTCGCGCTGTTTCCACCTGAAAAGGCTTCCTGCCCATCTCAGTGCTGCCTGATCTGTTGCTACTTCTTGTCTGTTTTCTCTCTGTCTCTTTTTTCTTCAGTTTTTGACGCCTTCCTTCCTCTCTCTCCCTTCACCCCTACTGATTGTAATCTGCAGCTGTCAAGCTCCCAGTAATTGAAACTGACTTGATGAATCGCTTAATTACTTTTAATAGCTGATTCCAGAGGAGCTGAATAATGGAGATAACAGCCAGTGAAGTGGAGGCGGTGAAGCCGGCAGTCTGCCACCGTTGTTGTTGTCGGTGTAGTTTTTTTTGTTTGCGGCAGCGGGGTGTGCGTTGCTACGCCGTCATCAGCGCCCGCGAGCCTGCTTAGCACAATAAGAAATGGGTTAAAACTAACAGGATGTTGTTTGAAACGCCTGCCTTTTTACGCCGCGCGCAAACGGGAAGGATGGGCGAGTGAAGACTAACGAGCTGCGATAAAAGCCCCAAAAACAGAGTGCGAGAGAAGAGAAGGAGAAGCTTCAGACAGGAAAGAACAAAGTTTGGTTATGCCCTCTCAGCGTGTCGTTAATGTTGCGTGTAGTGCGGATGGAGCGGCTGACATGGCTCGGAGGTACAGTAGTATAGAGATGGCTGTGGTCGAATATCTAACCACGATGCCCGGCGGTAACAGCGGCCCTGCCTCAGCACACTCTGACATATAAAGGATATGAAAATGTTGCGTTCCAGCCCCATTTATTATTCATTAATTGGCTAACTTACCCCCTAGTCAGCAATATTTCATATCGGAGGGAGGACTGGAAGTGGAGCTCACATTTCTGCTGTTCATGAAACAGAATCTAAATTGTATTAGTTCCCCCTTGCATTTCACTTCAAAGAGTCTTGGTTATTATTGTCCTCTGTGTGATTTCAATACATTTCTGAGATTTCACCTCCGTTCAGTCTTTTCTTTTGTCTTTATCAGGGGACATGCCCTCCATCCCCCACACTTACAGCAGGTCTGAGTTGATTTAAACGCACCATAATTAGGCGAGTGTGCATGTTACTCAGGTTGCACCACACACACACACACACACACACACACACACACACACACACACACACACACACACACACACACACACACACACACACACACACAACCCCACACACATATATTGACAGCACCCCCCTCCAACAAAATACTACTTAGGGTTGGGCATCGAGTACAGATTCCTACTTGGAATCGTTTCAAAAATTAGAATTGGAATCGTTTGGAGGATTTGGTATCAAATCTAATCATGGCTTCCAAATTTAATATGCGCAAGTTTTGGTTTCCGTAGCAGCCAGGCTCTTGTTGTGTTGCAGCCATGGAGCACAGTAAGCGGCGCCCTAGTATGGCTTTATTTTATATACCTGCTAACTAGTCGCTGTTCGGCGAAAATCGCCATTTAAAATGGGAAAATGTCATCCACGTGAATCGTGTAGATCAGAAGAGTTTTTATTTGGGGGGGGGATTGTACAACGGGAGTTTCAAAAACCTACTGCAGTCTTCTTCACAATAAAACATCTTTGGTGATACGTCACGCGAGTCATTTGGCCAATCACAATCACTGAGATTAGTTTTGAGGTAAGTGCTGTATAAAATGGGTCACCTCTTTCAGCCCTTCTGAGTTTGCAGGTATGATTGCGTTGAAAAAGCCCTGTAAAACTGCAACCCACCATTGAATCAAAATAAAACGTTCCTCTTATTTGTGCAATAAGCATGTGACCTGTTTCAACTCCACCCCTCAAAGAATCGGAATCGAGAATCAATAAGAACTGGAATCAAAAGGAAGAATCATAATTGGAATCAGAATCGTTAAAATCCAAAAGATGTCCAACCCTAAAGTCTAAAAACGTCCTAAAATATCTCTTAACTTTTTGCATATTGAGAAACTTAGTACAAATATTTGGTTCATTGGCATGTTCTCCCTCCGTGTGGCCATTTAAAATGTTAGCAGGGCTTATCATCAATCATAAATGTAGGCTACTTTATATATATATATATATATATATATATATATATATATATATATATATATATATATATATATATATATATATATATATATATATATTCTTTTTGGGGCATTTTTAAGCCTTTTATTGACAGGACAGCTGAAGAACTGAAAGATGACAGAGAGGGGGAATGATATGCAGCAAAGGGCCGCAGGTCTGAGTAGAACCCGGGCCGCCGCGTTGAGAAGTAATCCTCTATATATGGCAAGGCGCCCAAATGTAGGCTACTTTGAATCCGCGATTTGAAGAGACAAATGGAGAGGATCTTTTCAATAAAAAATCTGTCCCCCTGACTTCTGAAATTATGGCTACGCCCCTGGTCTTTATAGTCACGTAACAATTTCTACATTGATGTGACATCCCTGCAGCGTACATATCCTGATAGCCTAGGTTGTCCTGGAAACAATGATGTCTATAACTTGATTGTGCATCACAGGGTTGAGGTTACACGAGGAGACAAGGCGAACTAAAGGATTGGAAAAACCCCAGAGGGTTAAATAAGTCTGACTGATAGAGAGCGTTTGTGTTTTAGCCTGGGATGCACCGAATCCAGGATCCAGCTTCGGATTCAGCTGAATATTGGGCTTTTTGACGGTGGTTCGGTTTCTGCCGAACCACACGCTTGCACTACGCTGGTCGCCGTAATGACGGCGCCGTTGATTACGGGAAGGTGTTTACGTAGGTGGAGCGTTCAATGCAGCAGGCTGTGAGGAAGTGGAAATGGAACTGGTGAGCAGAAAAAGTGATGTTTGGCAGCACTTTCAGTCAAAAGAAGGCCGTTCAAGTCCAGCTACATGTTCAATCTGCAATGCTGATTAGTCTGGTGGTGGCGAGGACCCTAAACAATACACAACATCACCGCTGTTACAACAACTGGTATCAAACATCTGGAAGAATAAGAGTTGTGATGAAGGAATCTACAGACAGCAGCCAGAATGGAGTAACTTCAGGTACAGCAAAGGAAGGACAGTCCCTGCTGACTTCATTAATGTGTTGACTGAGTTCATGGACTGAGGATGGGAGGAGGACTCAACAGAATCTCAACCAGTGGAGTCGGTATTCGGCCGAACTCCAAAAATCTGGATTGGGTGCATCCCTAATTTTAGCCCGGTCTCTCTCTCATGCTCGGATTCACACCTCCTCTGTGTTCGACCCATAGTCATCGATGTTGTGGGGGGATGCAGGGGATGTGTCGTTGTCCCCCCCCGCCCCCGTGTTTTTCCTTCTTTCTTCTCTTATCAGTATTTTAGTTTCTTTCTATTTTGATTGGAGTAAGCATTCGAGAGTGCCCAGATTAAGCCCCCTCTGAGGGCTTTTTGCATCTCTCCATCACATCTTTTATTGATTATGTTTACATGTATATTAATCTGTAGTATTTGTACGTATATGTGTAAACCAATAAACCAAACTAGTTTAAATTAAATTCACGCAGTGCAGGAAATGAAGTGTTTGACGATCTGAAGTTTTCTGAAAGGATGACCCCCAGATCCCCTGCGTATAACCCCCCCCCCCCCCCACGCACACACACGCAGACGCACATACACCACACAAACAAGCCATATACACACACACGCAGACGCACATTCACACACCACACACACAAGCCATACACACACACGCAGACGCACATTCACACACCACACACACAAGCCATACACACACACGCAGACGCACATTCACACACCACACACACAAGCCATACACACACACGCAGACGCACATTCACACACCACACACACAAGCCATACACACACACACACACACACGCAGACGCGCATACACACACCACACACACAAGCCATACACACACATGCAGACGCACATTCACACACCACACACACAAGCCATATACACACTCTCACTCACACACACACACACGCACACACAAAACCTAGGCCCTTGGTTTGACCGCATATCTCCCAGAAGTCACCTGAAATGTCGACTCCATCGGTGAGAAGAGCTGGAGGCAACGGTCCTAATTAAGCTTTTTTTTCTCTTTTCTTCCCACTTCCTTTTATCCGGCGTCTCCAGGGAATGCGTTCTGCTGACGCTCGCAAAAACAAAGCAACGAAAAGAGGAAAACAACAGGAAGTAGAGTTCACACAACACCACACAGTCAGACAACGTGCACGGCGATGCTCTCTGCGTTCTGAAAAATCAAGGACATAACTTCTGTATTTAATTAGTTTCAGATCCTTTCGTGCTAAATCCCCTTTTTTTCCACTCAAGGGTCATGTGAGAATGAGCGCTGGAATCTGCATTCCAGTTAAATCAGTCGTGGAAATCTGCTTTGGGGTCCAGGCGTCTGATGACCAGCTTTAGTAACATGCCTGACGGTTAACAACGTCACACCAGATCATTAAGCAGCGTGGATTGTGTTTTTAATACATACATCAGGGGTCAACAATCTTTTAGAAACTGAGAGCTACTTCATGGGTACTGAGTCATACGAAGGGCTACCGGTTTGATACACTCTTTTGAAATAACACATTAGCTCAGTTTGCCTTTAGTTATATATGATTATTAATGATTAATGATAGTCATCTATGTGAAGACACTGATCACGTTGATGATTTCTCACAATAATGATCAACAATGACTTAACAAGGTGGGAAACAGATAATATCAATATTCAATTTTTATTTTTAGAACAGGCCTGAGGGCTCCTCATGTGGTCCTTGGGGGCTATATATATATAGGCCAGAATCTGCCTTTGGGGTTGGGGGGGGCATATCAAAGTGGGGGGTCTAGGTGTCCTCCCCCAGGGAATTTTTGGGCGTCACCCTCCCCCAAATAAAAACTCCGGATCTACACGATTCACATGGATGACATTGCCATTACGGATTTGAAACCAAATCCTCTAAACGTTTTCAATAAAGAAACTGGAATCCTAATTTCTGAAACGATTCCAAGTAGGAATCATTTCTCAATGCCCAACCCTACTGATAACAGCATTTTAGGCGGATTCCGAGGCGTTTTCGATACTGATATCGGTATCGGAACATCTAGTTCCAAAAAGCTCTCCCAACTCTCCCGTTCTGCGATGTATATACTCCTCCCAACGATTTCAACTTTGAGCCTTGCAGCGCAATTTTTGGTGTTCCCATGTCACAAAGCACAGTCCCTCCGTCTGTTCACAACGGGAGCATGAGACGTAAATATTTGAATATCTTGTGTCTTTTATGTAGATTTGAACTTATGGAGCTAAACTCTACAGCAGACGGAAAGAGGGACTTTGAATAGCGGTTAGTTTTTTTCCTGAGTAATGTCGACCTTACGCCAAAAAAACAAACGAAAAACTAACTTTTTAAGCGATTCCACTGTCTCAGACTACTTTCTTATATCCTAATGAAACCCTGAGAGTCTTGCTAGAGTCGAGGCATTCCCGTCATATCCATCTCTTGGTGTAAGGACATAAAACTCAGTCCCAGTCAGTCTTTTTCCCGTCAACAACCAATGGGTGCGCTCCCTCCAGCACCAAACAGGAAGCAGCAACAGCTAGAGCAAAGATCCTCTATACTAAAGATATCACATGTCAAGCAGTGCCAATGGTATGAAACGGTCCACGCTTCCTGTCTCCTAAAGGGGCGTGGCCTCGTTTGAACGTGTAGTGAACATTGTGTGGATGGATGAAAAGTTATATTTAAATAACTTCTTAATATGTTCTTTATCTAACGTTAAATATTGCACAGCTAAAAGAAATTTAGCATCACGGAGATTAGTTTTGTTAGGGCGTTCACGAACATGAACTGACGTAAGCTTCTGTGTCGCCAGATCTCGCAAGAATTCGGTCCTGAGACAGAAACAGGTCTTAAACAAAGTAAATGTTCTCCTGATGTGTCCATTCTGGAGATATGTGGCTTGTGAAGAATGGGACCAATTTATACTTTGGTGACTACGGGGCGAAAGAATCGCTCATAATCTGTGTTCACGTTCACTTCTCCCGTTGGAATCGACACACTCAGGACCTGCTGCGAGTCTCCTAAATAGGCGTGGCCGTGGCGTAGCCCACGGGACACAGATACAGGAAACTACTCTGAGTCGGGTGGGGGGGTCTTGGTTCTAAACCGTCTCTGGCTAGAGCCCATAGACAGTATATAAAATGGACCACCAGATCCCATGTCTCTGGACGGAGACCAGTGAAGGATATTAGAAGCTCTTTGCCGGTGATGGCTGAGCGTTACTGAGCAGCCTCCAACTGAGCTTGAAGACGTAGATGTGACGTGAGCAACCTGTCTGAAAGTTGGAAGTCTTCTGGTAGCTGTGCCAAGAGAAATCTCAATCATTCCCAATCTAGCAGAGACGGAGAGCGTAGGTATATGTAAGGAGATAACATAGGCACAGGCTAATTACTGATCACTAACATGATAGTTAACATTAGTAATTACACTTAAACAGCTAATGGAAGTCCAAACTGCCTGAGAGCTTCTCCTGTACTATACGGTAATTCCTCTACTATGAGACGGTAACGTTGACGTTAGCTAGCGCTAGCTGATACTAGCGATTTCTAGTCGGCGACATATTTTGGGCTTCATTTAATAAACATAACCTGTAGTAGTACACAATCGTATGTGTATTGTTTTGATTACAATGTGCGGAATTACTTTACGTTGCCTATTTATGTCTATTTATTTCTATTTCTCACCGTTAATCACCGGCGTCTGTACAGCATCAACAGGGGGGGGCGCCATTGTTGTTTATGTGTGTGTGACGTCAAAAACTGGAACTGGGAGTACAACGAGTTCACGGGGAGTAAGTTACGGGTTTGACTGCCGTTCCAGGGCACTTTCACCGGTAGAAGGTTGTGAAAACACGAGTTACGGGTTGCCTGGAACGCAGCATTAATCTGAATCTGTCAGTGGCAAAATGAGCACATTTGTGAAGGTAAATACAAGCTGGACAATTGTCCTATTAACTTACATTGGTTCTTGTTTCGCTTAATACTGGACCAATGTCAAAGATTGTTGTTCCCATCAGTCACTTAGACACAAAAACATAGGAACATAGGGTCCAGGTGGAAACAAACAGTAGTTACCCTTTAACCCTGTGTACAACATCCCCACCATCATCATCATAACAGCAATAGTTGCATTAACATTAATCCTTTTCCAAACTGATCTCAGACTGCCCACATCAGGGACTGCAGACAGCGACCAGACTTGCCTCGAGGCATGGAGATTATTCAATTTTGTGCCTAAGCCTTTTGGAAACAGCACTGATTGTAGATATATTATTAGTCTGACCAGGAACGGGAGCAGGAGAGAGCTGAATTTAGAGAGGAATTTAGCGAGCCTAATGGCCCAGACAGGATGAATGAAAGGCTGCAGACAGGAAACGAGCCTTACGAATACATAAAAAAGTGCATTTATGTGAGATCGGTGACATCTTCAGCTCCCCATTAAAGGGTCATTTTGTATGTTTTTTCAACCTGGACCCTATTTCTTTTATACGTTTGTGTTTAAGTGAGAATTGACTGGTGGGAAAAACAATCTTTGAAATTGGTTCAGTATTAAGCGAGACAGCGACGAAATAAGTTCCAATTAAACATTAATGGGCAAATGCGCATCTTCAATTTACGTCAAAGTTTTTGCCGCTGACAGACTCAGATTATTATTCTAAGTGTCTGACAACATTATGAAAGGATCCCTGCAGAGATAGACCTTTTAGTTAAAGAGTAAGATCCTTTTTGTTTAACACGAAAACAGCCCCGAAATCACCGTCACCAAACTCCACCAGACTCCATGTAAATAATCAGCACTTTTATCATCGTAAAACACACTTCATTCAAAGTCGACAGAAACAAAATAAAACTATCAAAAGCCGTCTTGGTTCGTCTTTCCACTGTTCAAACAATCACCACTCTAGTTTGGTTGAAATAAACCCTTAATTCACCCATTTACATGTGGCGATATGCTGGCTCTATACACGCTAAAAGTACTGATTATTTACATGGAGTCTGGTGGAAATATGCTGGCTCTATACACGCTAAAAGTACTGATTATTTACATGGAGTCTGGTGGAAATATGCTGGCTCTATACACGCTAAAAGTACTGATTATTTACATGGAGTCTGGTGAGTTTGGGGACTGTTTCTGGTTAAACAAAAAGGATTTTACACCTTAAGAAAAAGTTTTATTTTTGTAGGGATCCTTTCCATAATGTTGACAGTAACATGATGAAGTCAAGCAAATCCAGTTTGAGTAATACGTCCATCATCGTAAAACACACTTCCGGGTAAATACCTTGAGTCAATGTTATTCTTGCAAAAGGAGAGAGAGGGTGATGGAAGAAGAGGTGGTAGGATATCTAGGATGCCAGTCTTACTGTTACAGTCACTGTCCTGGAGAGATCTTTGCTAGCCGGCCCCCAAGTTTTTTGAGTTTTAGTTTGTTATAAAAGCAGCAGACGCTCCCTGCCTCCCCCTGCATGGCCCCCGTTCAATCTCCTGACGGAGGACCATGCCAGAAACTGGACTAGAGGCCCTGCCAAACACACTCCTAGACTTTGTGCTTACACTAAAGTTTAGCTCACTGTATGCAGTTATTATCCCACTCACTGCGGAGCTGTTAAGTGGAACAAAAGAGCTTCAGCATTCCTTTGCGTTAAGCGACTGTGCGCTGAGTTAAGCACATCTGCAAATTCAGCATGAAATGTGATCCGGCCCCTAAACGGAGAAGGCGATTGTGTGCAGTGCAATAGATGTTGAGAGTGAACGTTGTTAGGTGACGTGTTGGGAGGAATCACATGTCATGCGTGTGGACAGTTGGTTTGGCGAGGGTCAGCATGAGCGCAGGGGCGGAGCTAGAAGGTGCAGGGTCCCCAGGTCAGGTCCCCCCCTGAAATATGATTGCCCTAGAGTGGGCTAGAGTGCTGTCAATCTGATAATTGTGATTTCCATTGGATCCGAGTACTGTCACTTAGCTGCCTGTTCTGCCAAGTTTCCCAGACCCAATTAATGTTTCCATGACAACTGTCCAAATTTCTGATAGCATGGAACCAGCACTGGAGTGAAACTAATAATGAATGTGATTTTTTTTATTTAGCAGAATTACATGATGTAGTTCTGTCCTATCCAATATTTCCTATACTTCTTAGCAGATTTGCTAGATTCTCTGACTGATTATCTGTCTCCCCCCCCCCCCCCCCCCCCCCCGTGCCACCCCACTTAAAAAAATCCTGGAATCACCCCTGCATGAGCGGAGAGGGAAGCGGAGGATGCAAACAGGACTCTGTGTTTCTGTTGGCAGACCAGCCCTGCAACACGCGTCCATCTATCCATACTCTTTTTACTTTATTTTTTAAATCTTCCTCCTTCCTGTCTCTCTGTCAGTCAGACTGTAGAGGATGTCTGTGTCTGCAAGTGAGGATTTGCTACCTTAAGCCCACGCCGTCCCTGCTCCGGCAGACCCAGACAGGATCTAGACTCTGCCTCAGCTCACTGCTCCCCCCCCCCCACAGATCATAACATGCACTATTGTATGGGAATTTTTGGTTCTGGTCGGGAAAAAAAGTCTAACAAAGTGTTCTTTTGGTGCAGGGGTCCCAAACGTCTCAGAACAGCGTGAAAAACGAGGCACTCTTGTTGAAGAAAAAAGCTTTATAGATGCAGCTAATGCATCGCAAAAGGTAGAAAATATGCGCACCAACGCACTGCAGCACACAGGTCTCCTTCAGGGGGACTATGGCTATGCATTTGACGCATCAATAAAACGGCTTTTTAACTTTTTCTTCAACAAGAGTGCCTTGGTTTTTGCACTGTTCTGATGCACTACTGTATGTCGTACAACTCTGACACATCACGTAATGGGGTCGACGAAGTCGTATACGACAACAAATTACACGCATATCATATTTAATATCTCCAGATCAGTATGGTATGAAGACTTACTTTTTATTTTTTGAAAAAGAGAAACAACCCCAAATATATATATTTTTTCTGCATTTTAAAACACCATAATGAAGCATGATACCGCAGACACGTTGCATCCGTTAAGACTAAATCTCAGTGACAAAATTGCCTAGAAATTGTTCTCGGAAGAACTAAACTAAATATGCTTGCTCTGGTTGAATCAAATCATTTGTGGATCAGCTCCGTTTGTTGGAATTTGGTTCAGAGATTGACTTCCCTCTCATGGTATTATACACGTACCAATCTCCTCCAGCTGAGGCCTGAATATGCATCAACATTTCCACAAACGCCACAAATTCCAGCATCCTGTTCTGGTTTGAACTTCTCAAACACGAATGTGAATTATAATGTTGACCTCGTTCTTAAATACAAATGAGGAACACACCCCAGTTATTATTTTGGGCTCAGGCTGGTCATCCCTGCTCTATTCCCAGTATCACGCCAGCCCAGTGGCAGCTGCAGCAGCATTGTTGGTGAAATCCTCTTAGCTGTCTGCAGTCAGCGGCTCTGGACCTCCATAGCTCGCTGGAAGAATGACACAGTGATTTACTCCGAACAAGACACCATCCTTCAAAGTCATCACCGCCGCAGATCCCTCTCTGTACAGCCAGCTGTGTAATGGAAAGTGACAGCACATTGTCATGCTTTTAATGTCTTTGGTTAGGTGGGGGGGTGGGGATCGGGCATCGGGCTCTGTGTGAATGTATTTGAATGATGTGTTGTGTTGCTTTGTCCTGGTTTTTTCCAGTCTCAAGCTGTGCACAAAAGAGAAATAATTGAGGCATATTATTTAATATAAAGGACAAAACCGGCACAAAATGACCCTAGGGGTTATTAACACATGGGTACCGATTCGTCGACCGTTCTCTGGGACATGTTTTCATGACCAGCTGAACGACGAACCCCTGGTTACTGGCTGCACGGCGTTCGTCGCTCGACTGGTCATGACTGTTTTCCCAAGATGGCGCCTGCTTGTATACATGAACGCTACTGTCTTTATAAATCTTTTGAATAGGGCTGTCAATAATTTAATTTAATTAATTACATACTCTGTGATTAATTAATCAAAATGAATCGCATACATAATTAACGGTGCCTGAACCGATACTTTTTAAGAAAGAAAGAAAAGAAAAGGGTACTAAATGTTGGTGACATTAAAGAACGGCTTGTTTATTGCTAAGGCCATATGGTCAAAATTAAATGATTTAATGTATATATGTATATAATAACTTATTTCACTAGTAAATTGCTGTTGAACTACAAAAACAACCACCAGATTGGAAAAGGACATTTACAATAACTTCAAATGCACCACAAGGCTGTAGTTTACCAGTTTCAATGAACGCACCGTCTGTGTTGTTTTTCCAACGGCCGTTTAGCGTTAGCTGTCAGCATTGTAACCGTGTTTAATTCTTCTTATATACTGTCTATGGTTTAATCCAGCTACTAGCTAGCGGTAGGTTAACATTAGCTGCTGTCGAGTATAGTGTTAACTAGCTAGCGGTAGGCTAACGTTAACTGCTGTCGAGTATAGTGTTAACTAGCTAGCGGTAGGCTAACGTTAACTGCTGTCGAGTATAGTGTTAACTAGCTAGCGGTAGGTTAACATTAGCTGCTGTCGAGTATAGTGTTAACTAGCTAGCGGTAGGCTAACGTTAACTGCTGTAGAGTATAGTGTTAACTAGCTAGCTGTAGGCTAACGTTAACTGCTGTCGAGTATAGTGTTAACTAGCGTCACGTGCAATGGTGTTTCTGTTGCCTGTAACATCTTCAGAGCATCAGAGAGAAGAGCAGACATTCAGTGGCACCAGATTTTTATAAGTAAATGTTCCAATTAATAATCCACACGTCTCCCTCCTTCATGTTACAGTCCAATGGAGGCTAGAACGGCTCCGGGTCAAACGTCAATATGGAATGGCTTAATCTGCGTTATTTTTTTTTAACGCGTTATTTTTTCTCAGATTAATTAATCGAAATGAACGCGTTATTTTGACAGCCCTACTTTTTAATAATCTGTCTGTACACATACAAAGTTCTCAATGCTTCTGTTTACATGTAGGGACGGACCCTAATTATGCTACTGTTGAAGTGTGGTGATATTTTGAGCCTTGTTAGTGGTGTAGAAATAGCGATTTCTTTTTACTTTATACCTCTGCCTCAACGACTAGCGTTTTAAGCTAATTAGCGGTTTGCTAAAAACTGGTCACATTGGATTAGCATGAAGACATATCCTAGAGAACGGTCGACTCGGTACACATGTTATTAACCCCTGGGTTCATTTTGCGCCGGATTTCTCCTTTAAAGTCAAGAGCATAGAGATCAACAGTGACCGCCCACTTTTTAAACGGCTCTGGTGTTCAAAAGTGATTTTCTCCCCCCCCCCCCATCTTCAATTGCTCCATTGACGTTTCAGAATATGCTTCTCTGAAGAGTTTTAAGCCTGGAACCAAAGCCAACCAGCTACGGGATGGCCGTAAAACATTTGATTCGGCGCAAAAACACATTTTTAAGACTGTAAGTAACAAGCATAGACTTCAGTGGTAGCAGCCAGGCGAGCTCCGCCAATCACAGATGTCGCTGTTCCGCTTAGGATTGTGGGTGGTGTAGTACTTCTCCATGACATTTTCTTAAAAACAAGGATGATTTCATACCGACTTGTGGCTATTACAGGAGCGGGAACCCTTCGTTTCTCAGTCTCACAGCTCGGGGTCAGTCTGCGTTGGCTGGTTTAGACATTATGGCTGATAATCAAAATCCTTATTGAGAAAATGGAACGGGGGTTTTTAATTCCAGAACCACACTGTTGAGCGCTATAAAGTGCACCACAGACTCAGATGTTGACACTTACTGAATCTGAGTGAGGTCATTTTGATTTGGACAACATTTGTGACCAATTGACCACGTACTCATTCCAAATATTTGTGATTCAGCAGTGTTTACCAGCATTTGGTATGGTTTTATTTACTATCCTGCTGGATACGATTCCCAGCGGCTTCCATAATCCTTTTACCATATGTGGGGG
Organism: Zingel zingel; assembly: GCA_023566125.1. Taxonomy (NCBI): domain Eukaryota; kingdom Metazoa; phylum Chordata; class Actinopteri; order Perciformes; family Percidae; genus Zingel; species Zingel zingel. Next base: position 3,058,129 of record CM042314.1, on the reverse strand, counting down.
GAGGGCAGAGAAAAATGTCTTGCTCCTAGTGTGGCTGCAGGCATAGCCTAAGGCTTATGGCAATTTTGGGCTGCAGCTTCCAAGCCTGAAACTCAAGCCTTGCCACAGACCCCCAGCCTCTTTCTCTTCCTCTTCCACCCCTCCGTCCATCGCTGAGCCCCAGATCCATTTTTAGCCTGCAGCTTGGAACATGTTGCTGGTAATACATCAGTAGGCATTACATCCTCAGTAAGATCAGCCTCCGGTGGGGAAAGCATAACCTTGGGAGTGACTTTGTGGCGAGAGCTGTCAGTGCTCTTCCAACGAGCCTGCTGTGAATCTTAACATGCTTTCACTCTCAAGGCTGATTTATGCTTCTGCGTCGAATCGACGGCGTACCCCCGCAGACCCCTCTGCGTCGCCGCGAACCCCCTTTCGAGCCCTCCGCCATAGCTGGACGTGCACCTCCAAAAATGTGTAACTTTGCCGCAAGGACTGTGATTGGTCAACTGGTCCTGTGTGTTGATAGTCAGTGTTTCAAGCAGCCTACTGTGGGGAGTAGCAACATGCTAGTTCACTGACATCAGCTTTTCAAATAATCTCAGACATATTGACGGGGTTATCCGTTTGTAAAGTGTCTATATGTCAGTAACGTTTTGAAATTAGCACTTCGCCAGCAAGCAGTACTTTGTGGGCAGTTGTGCTGACGTTTGCTCGTTAACATGACATATATAGCTGGCAGACACCTCGCAAATAACCTCAGACTTATCACCCCCTCGCGTTATGGCGGTGAGATGCACCGCGATGCAAAGCAACCCCGACGCAGAACTCTGATAGGGTCACGACGCCGTAGGAGCGACGGCGTGGAGTTGACGCAGAAGCATAAAACAGCCTTTAGGAAAGACTCCCAGTTGGCAGGTGCGGAGCCAAGGGGCGGCTTCTGGTGCTCCAGCCCCGAATGTTTTCTCAAAAGCCCCAAAAATATGATAACATAACGTTTTTGACGAAAAATGTGTCAAAAACTTCAAGAAAAGAGAAAAAAGCAAGAAAGTGTCAAAACGTCGAGGAAAAAAAGTGTCAGAGAGACAAAAAAGCGGGAAAAGCAACAAAAATGTTGACAAATGTTACAAAAGTGTTTAAAAAAAAGTCGAAAAATGCATCAAAAACTTCGACAAAAGAGGAAAAATATTTTAAAAAGCGTCAATGTTGAGAAAAAAGAGAAAAAAACAGGAAAAGCGACAAAAATGTTGAAAAATGTTACAAAAATGTTTAAAAAAAACCCTCAAAGATGAAAAAAGCTGCCAAAAGCGAAAAAAAACTTTTGAAAATTGGAAAAAAACAATAAAATATGGTTAGTTGAAAAATATAGGAAAATATAGGATGTTACAACTATCATGTTTTTCCCAAATGTTGTTGCAGTTTTTAGGTATTCTTTTATCAGTCTTGAACCCCCCCCCCCCCCCCCCCCCCCCCCCCCGACTCCCAGGAAAGGCAAAGCTGAGGAGGCTTGTCCAAGGTGTACTGTAGGAGCCTTACAATCCAAACAGTTCTACGCCTCATTCCTCTGTTTTGCCTCCAGCCAAAGGCACTGTTACTACATTTGTAATGTACAAAGTCCAAAGATCCACATGGATTCCATGTGGAAGTTAAGTCATTTGCAATCTGAATTCTCGCTGCATTATTTGGCAGCGCTGCTTCTCTCTCCGCGTTCCCCTCTGCGATACGTCGAGCATACCAAATCCTCAGGGCGGTGACCTGATGATCACGAGGTCAGTTCAGGTTGCATCGCTTTCACCTGACAACACCAACCAGCAAACACACAGCAAATCAGGGTTGATTTGTCCGTGGGTGCCTGCAGCATGGTCTGAATTAAGTAGGCAGAGGATCTTTGATGGGTTTTTTTCTGCAGAACCGACATCATTCAGACTTCCAATTTAGGCAGGTTTGAAACTCCTCTCCTCATTAGACTTGATTTGAAGTGAAATACTGATGATGCATTTTCACACTCGTAAATTTCTTCCGTGGCCACCAACCTACAAATGTATGTATGCATGTACAGTATGTATAAATATGCATACCTGGTAATTAGAGCTGCAACGATTAGTCGACTTATCGACTAGTCGATCGACAGAAAAATAATCGCCAATTATTTTGATAATAATTTTCTGATAAGATTGCAGAAAATGTGGTTCTCGCCTCTCAAATATGGAGATTTCCTACTCTTTTATATCACGTCAAAATAAAAACAATATTTAATAATAATTTAATTTAATAAAATGTAATAATTTAAATAATATTTAAAGACATTACACTGGAGATACTAGGATGGACATTTTTCACAATTTTCTTTTTTTTTTAGACCAAACGGACGAAGGAAAATAATACGGGCAGATTAATCAGTAATGCAAATAATCGTTAGTTGCAGCCCTACTGGTAATATGTCAAATCAACACGCAGCCCAGAGGCTCACACTGTAGAGGCGCCAAAGCGTTTTTTTACTCCATTCTCATTGGCCTAATGTGCTGAGTTTTTAAATTGAGCCAACATCTGAGTGCGTAGCCGCATCTAACGTTTAACTTCTGCAGTTGTTTGAGCCGTCTGTTTAGTTTCAGTCCCTCTGTTTATGCAGCTTGTGTTCAGGCCCATACTGTGGCAGGTTTCGCATGAAATGAATGGGAAAACACACATGGCGGGTAACTAATCCCAACGGCACCATCACAAACTCACCACAAGCCACAGAGCCCCATCTCCGCCTCGGGTTCCCACCGGTTCTGGCCGTTTCCATCCCCGGTGTCCCATCAGCAGCTCTGCCCCCACCCCCCCCCCCACCCCCCCCCCCTCCAAGCAGCCCATTAGTCTCCATGCTGACGCAGCAAAGCAACAATGGCCATGCTGGTGGGCGAAGGACTTAAGTTGTTTGCCTTGCAGCAGGTTTCTCTGTCTCCGTCCACCAGCCTGCAGCCTGTCTTCCTGTCTTCTCTCTCAGCAAGCTTACATATTATCAGTTAAGCAGTAATCACATGATAAGCGATTTGCTCTTTTGGTAACGGAATGATGACTGTAATGATATGATGATATAATATGACAATAATAAAAACAGTTTGAGAACAATAAGATACAAAATAGAATCTAAAAAAGCGACAAACATTGAAAAATAGCGTGAAAAATGTTGAAAAAAAGCTTCACAAAATACGATAAAAATGTTTTTAAAAAAATCGGAAAATGCGTCAAAAACTTTGACGAAAGAGAAAAAAACATAAAAACATCGAAAAAAAGACAAAACTGTAACTTACTTTACTGTAATGCAGCCTTTAATACCAGGTAAAGACCACACTTATGCCATAACAGCATATTACGATATCCAAAATCTAAGACGATATCTAGGCTCATATCAAGATAGAGCTGCAACTAACAATTTCTTTCATTGTCGATTAATCTGTGGATTATTTTCTGGATGAATGCATTAGTTGTTTGGTCTCTAAAATGTCAGAAAATGATACAAAATGTGGATCAGTGTTTCCCAAAAAGCCCAAGATGACGTCCTCAAATGTCTCGTTATGTCCTTAACTCAAAGATATTCAGTTTACTGTCACAGAGGAGAGAAGAAACTAGAAGATATTCACATTTAACAAGCTGGAATCAGAGAAGTTTGGCTTTTTTTAATACAAAATAACTCAAACCGATTATCAAAATAGTTGGCGATTAATTTAATAGTTGAGAACTAATCAATTAATCTTTGCCACTCTAAATTATTATCACTGGCTGCTGGGTGACGATGCAAAAAGAGAGATTGTAGCGAGTCTCAGAGGGAAGGAGGAGAGACAGACGGTAGATATGCTGATATGTCTCTTTACTCTCTGCTGTGTATTAGTCAGTATTTGTGTGAGCACGTGGGTGTGGCTGCACATTTGTGTGTGTGTGTGTGTGTGTGTGTGTGTGTGTGTGTGTGTGTGTGTGTGTGTGTGTGTGTGTGTGTGTGTGTGTGTGTGTGTGTGTGTACGCGCGTGCGTGCGTGCATGTGTGTCTGTGTGCGTGTGTGTGTGTGTGTCTGTGTGCGTGCCAGATGGCTGCCTGGCTGTGGAGGTAAAGCTATTATTTTTCAGAGGATGGTATTTTATCAGAGGTATTACACTCCATGCACCGGCTTGTCCATTATTTATTGTTTCTTCACACTTAATTCCTCTTCTTCTTTTTTTTTTATAAGTTGTTTGCTGAGCTTTCTGTCAGCTCTTCACACTTTCACTCCCTCTGTCTTTTTCTTCTTGTTCCCGCGTTACCATTTCCAACCCTGTGGAAAAGTTGTTGATTTTGATAGAATCCCTCTAAGACGTGATCATCAAAGACAGCTTAGACAATCAAACAATTCTATTTTGGTGTTGTAATAACTCTGATTGCGCTACATTTTAATGACCATAATTCTGTGGGAGAGCGTGTTGTGTAAGCAGAGAACAGATGGCTTGGAGAGCATATTTTAACAACCATATGACTTGTTTAGTACACAAAGAGCTGACTAGGCACTTAAATTTTACTCAATTACAATTTCCCCTTACATGGGTCTTTAAGTTCCTCTTGTTGCTCTTGTTGAAGAAATTGTCCTTGCTCTCTTAAAAATCCCAGAGTCGCTGGTGTGACGAATCAAGTCTGCTGCATGGAGAGAAAGCATCTCAATGCAATCCTCTCCAGTCATTCAGAATCTTTTGCCTTAAATATCCTCAAGTGAAACAAAGGAACAAATGCTATAAACTCATGACAATGTTGATTTAGTTTGGCAATACAATATACATTTCCCGAGGCATTCCTGAAATCACAAGTCATTAGTTAATGTACTCCACACTCACCTTTGATGTGTTGTAATTTCCCCACTGAGGTGTTCGACTGGCTAGTAGTCCTTACCTAGGTACTGTCAGGGCACGCCCTCATACTCTGCTTCTGACTGGCTAGTAGTCCTTACCTAGGTACTGTCAGGTCACGCCCTCATACTCTGCTTCTGACTGGCTAGTAGTCCTTACCTAGGTACTGTCAGGGCACGCCCTCATACTCTGCTTCTGACTGGCTAGTATTCCTTACCTAGGTACTGTCAGGGCCCTCATACTCTGCTTCTGACTGGCTAGTAGTCCTTACCTAGGTACTGTCAGGGCACGCCCTCATACTCTGCTTCTGACTGGCTAGTATTCCTTACCTAGGTACTGTCAGGGCCCTCATACTCTGCTTCTGACTGGCTAGTAGTCCTTACCTAGGTACTCTCAGGGCACGCCCTCATACTCTGCTTCTGACTGGCTAGTAGTCCTTACCTAGGTACTGCACATGTGTGACTCCCAACAAAGATGGAACAGAAGTGAGAGGTCTCACTCTGTAGCTAAAACAAAGATCTTAACACACAGGGTGAAAAGAGGAGCTGCAGCGATGTGCATTACAACAAAAATATGGTGATTTTTGAAAATTAAACCACATAAACCTATTCTGGTACAAACTCTAAATACAATTATGAACCTGAAAATGAGCATCATATGAGCACTTTAATCTGACTTTTTGGCAGTGTAAAGCACAGTGCTGGTAAACTTCCCTCTTAAATCACATATGTAAGCTTTATCTACGAAGAATTACAAGAATTAAGGGATTATTCCATCTAGATACATTTTGGCCCTTCATCTGAAAGAATTTGGGCACCTTTGGTCTAACAATATATTCTCTCTTTATCTCTCTCTTTCTGCTCTCTCCACAGGCATCATCCACCAGATGAAGGGGGACTATGAGACGGCACTGAAACTCCACAAAACTCACCTGGCCATCGTTCAGGAGCTGAACGACTACGCTGCTCAGGGCCGGGCCTATGGCAACATGGGTAATGCCTACAACGCCCTGGGAGCCTTCGACCAGGCAGTCCGCTACCACCGGCAGGAGCTGCAGATCTCCATGGAGGTCAACGACCGGGCCTCGCAGGCCTCCACCCACGGCAACCTGGCGGTGGCTTACCAGGCGCTGGGCGCCCACGACCGCGCTCTGCAACACTACCAGAACCACCTCAACATCGCCCGGGAGCTCCGGGACGTCCAGAGCGAAGCACGCGCTCTGGGCAACCTCGGCAACTTCCACTGCTCTCGCGGAGAGTTCCCTCAGGCCGTGCCCTACTACGAGCAGTACCTCTGTCTGTCCCCGGACCTCCAGGACATGGAGAGCGAAGGGAAGGTTTGTCACAATCTGGGTTACGCCCACTACTGTCTGGGCAACTACCAGGACGCGGTGAAATACTACGAGCAGGACTTAGCCCTGGCCAAGGACCTGCACGACAAACTGAGTCAGGCCAAGGCGTACTGTAACCTCGGCTTGGCGTTCAAAGCCCTGGGAGACTTCACCAAGGCGGAGGAGTGTCAGAAATACCTGCTGTCCCTGGCACAGTCGCTCAACAACGCACAGGCTCGCTTCCGAGCTCTGGGGAACCTCGGAGACATCTTTGTCTGTAAGAAAGATGTGACTGGAGCCATTCAGTTTTACGAGCAGCAACTGGCCTTAGCTCACCAGGTACGGCCATAAACAACCACAGTCTGTTCTCCTGACACATTCGTACACATCACTGCGAAAAGCAATGCACTGGAATTCATATGTATTCCACGTATTTATTACCGTCAGCAGCACATTGACTGCTGATCTGTAAGAGCACAAAGGGGTGGATGTTTGGGTCCTTAAATGCAGGGCTTTCAAGCCGGGGAGCGGAGTTTATGTTGTGGAAGAAGTTAAGGAGAAAGCACAAGACTTTAACCCAGGAAACAGGTGTTTGTGTCCTGGGAGAACGACTTAAAGGGATTGGTGTTTTAACTCAAACCTTTTTTCTAATCTTAACTAGTCGTTTTGGAGTCTGAACTTAACTGTCTCCACTGATGGTCTAGCCTGGTTGACACCAGACCCTTCTCAGTTGTAACTGAGAGTGGGTCTGGGCAAGCTTCATTCACAGCTTATTTCCAAAGGGGCATCACCAACAGACACCGCTCAAATGCCTCTGGGCACATTGGATAGTCCTTCAACCAATCAGACCAACGATCCGGGTGACGTAAAATAGGAAATGGGCTTGAATGGGCTCTTGGCCAGACTGACTTGCAGAGCAAATCTCAAATATGCCGGAAGTTCGTCAGGGTTTTTCCAGGCTACCTGATGGTCACCTTTTGTTGGCTGAACTGTAACAGCCGCCAAAACAACCGCCACCTCACAGTGCTCTGTACCCGGCTCACAGTCCCCTTTTGTCGGCTAAATTTAATTGTAAAGACCGCTTAACCGAACTGTCATGTGACCGGCCAACAGTCGCTGTAATTTCGTACGATATCATACAAATAGTTGTGCATATGTTTTCGTACAATACAAACCCGTTCACGAGAAATGTTGCGCAATGACTGCAGTACAACATATACTAACAAAAATACATCATATAAATAGGAAATGTCATGTCCAAAATACTGATATTATGAAATTTGACCTTGTTTCAGGTTAAGGAGCGCAGGATGGAGGCCTGCGCCTACGCCGCCCTCGGGGCCACCTACAGACTTGTGCAGAAGTACGACAAAGCTCTGGGCTACCACACCCAGGAGCTGGAGGTGTACCAGGAGCTGGGCGACGTGTCTGGGGAGTGCAAAGCCCACGGTCACCTGGCAGCCGTCTACATGGCCCTGGGGAAGTACGCCATGGCCTTCAAGAGCTACGAGGAGCAGCTGGAGCTGGGCCGGAGGCTGAAGGACCCTGTCGTGGAGGCTCAGGTGTACGGGAATATGGGCATCACCAAAATGAATGTAGGCGTGATGGAGGAAGCCATTGGCTACCTGGAGCAGCAGCTGGCCACGTTACAGCAGCTGAGTGGCAACGAGGCGGTGATGGACAGGGGCAGGGCCTACGGGAACCTAGGGGACTGTTACGAGGCTCTGGGAGACTTTGAGGAAGCCATCAAGTACTACGACCAGTATCTGTCGGTGGCCCAGAGCCTCAACCGCATGCAGGACCAGGAGAAGGCCTACAGCGGCTTAGGCAACGGACACAGGTGAGTCTGCTTTAACCCTTAGAGAACGTACTTCCTGCAGGTGGTCATTGTTTACATGATCATGTGCCTATGTAGCGGTTGTGTACTCCTCGTGCGTTGTGTATTGATGAAACGTATGAAACTTTGGCTCCAACCAGCCGTTTATTTCCTGATGATGAGTAACACGGCAGTTAGCTCTCCACAGTTCAGCCAGTCTCACACGAAATGCATAGAAGACGCCACATTGGAATATGGGAACACGGATGTGTGCCTCCATACCAATGTAGGCACTGAAGGACAACTTCTATTACATAGTTCCACTGGGTTAAATGAAAGGCATCAGGTTTCAAATTCATTTTTTCACAATTGCTAGAAAAAATACTTTCCAGTCTTTGTATAACATATCTATTTCCCCCTAGCTGTTGCAGCAACAGATAATTGTATTGACTGGCATTAGCCAGTAAACACACTAATCCTACTTTGCATATTATTTAGCTTACTGTAAAGGGCCACCGTAGTTCAGAGACACCTTGGTGGTGGTAAGCGAGGCTCGGATGTGAGCCTGGCGCTCGCTGTCTCAGCAGCAGCAGCCGGCGAGTGGCCCCGGCCTTATCTGTATGCAAAGAGGCTTTGGCACACAGACGTCTGAAAACTGAGCAAAGCAGTTATTTTCGAGGCAACCGCTTACATCTCGCGTCTCTTCTCCCTCCTATGTCTCCTCATGTTTCAAAGAGCCGATAGCATCCTACGAGACCACAAATAAAACACGGAGGGCTTGCTGAAATCCTCATTTTGCAGATGATTTTCTTCTTATTGTGCACTGTCATCTGCATGCCACCACAGCAATCACACACGGCAGTGTAAGCCATGCACGAGTTCAGAGGGGAATAATAGACATCACACTCAAAACCTCTCGTCTTCTAACAGATGTTATGCATTATCACACAACATTAATTTAGGGCTTTTATTCTTTGAATGCTCGGTTTGAACCGGTATCTGGCGGTTGTCGGCGTGCGTGAGCATGTGAATAAAGTCCGTTTGAAGGCTGTGAAGGCGAATAAAATGCCCAGGTGGGATGAACGCCACTATGTTGTAAACACATACACTAGAGGATGGAAGCGAGGATCCTTTGACAGGTGGCCTATCTCTTATTAAAGGGTAGACGGTGTTACTCTTCAAACAGACTACATTTTAAATTTCAAGTGCTCAGACATTTCTCACATCAGTCAGTCCACATCAGCAGCTATCAGTAGTGTGTTGGACTTCTAAATCTATATTTCATTCGCACAAAAACTGAAATGGTCTGGAGCTTTCCAAATGAAAGGGCTCCTGCAATGCACACGCTTTGAGGCGTCCTTAAAGTGCTCTGTTACAGGAGAATAAATGTATATCTGTAAGAATGAAGAATATAGTTTCACCTAGATATGAGATAGCAGAAAGAAAGAGATTTATTTTGAGTGTTGGCATTAAAGATACCTCAATATAGAGAGGGGAAGACCCTCCCCTATCGGTGGACTACCAAGAACCTTATTTTGGAAAAATAAATATGTACGGAAGTCAACGGGGAGAGACAAGTACATTTTTGCTCCAGTTTGAATTGAGTCATTATTTACACACATGATGTTGGTCATTTTAAAAGGTAATTTTGTAAGTGAAGAAAGTCACACTTTGTCGTAAAACTGTTGAAGTATCAGACTGTTGAAATACGTAATTAGAAGACTCCTCACCTTAAAGTCTCTAAGTGACGTCTCTCTGAAGCTACGATGTCTGTGTTTACTACCGGGAGGTAACGTTACTCACACGAGCAGCGGACGTCTTGCTCGTTCTTTCTCTTCTCGGCTGATTATAAAGACGCTGGATAAAACACATCAGGTAAGATAACGTTCCATGTGTTGAGGAACAGCGCTAAGCTAGCTAGCTAGCGAGCGAGGTGACGTATATTGTGTGAGACGAGAGATGTAGTTCACTGAGCGGTTTCACACAAAACCAAGTGGTACTACGACAAACCTACGACAAATGGAGACTTTCTTCACTTGCTGAATTATCTTTTAAAGTAACAAACATAAGTGGCTCAATTCAGACGGGTTCAAAAAATGATCTGTCTCTCCCTGTTCACTACCGGACAAATCTTTTCCAAAATAAGATCCCATGGTGGTCCACCGGAACGGGAGGGTCTTCGCCTCTCTATATGCACAATAGTGCGATGATATTTTTTTTCATCGTCAACTCCCTGAATCTGCACCGTGAAGAAACCTTGTTGTTTTTGGAGCGTTCCTATGTTCCCACAGTCCTATGTTCCCGCATTTCTAAGAATTTTTTTTTCACTGAAAATTAGGCTCTACGTTCCCACAGCCCTCTGTTAGGGTTAGGGTTAACCCCTTTCCCTAACCCTAACATAGAGCTGTGGGAAAATGGGGCATAATGTTAAGAAAAATCTTAAAATGTGGGAACATAGGGCCTAATTTTAAGAAAAAACTTAGAAATGTGGGAACATAGGGATGTGGGAACATAGGGCTGACCCTGTTTTTTCAGCCAGTTCTCTAATCCTTAACTATTACTCCCCTTTTCTGTCTTTAGTTTTCTCTATCTATAGAACACAGGATGTCAACGTCAACTACCGGTATCTATTTGGACAGAAAATGCCAATGATTTTCTTTGAGGTTGTCTTGTTGGTTTCTTATCTCACTCCTACCCTCATTGGTGTTCTGTGTTTACCTGCAGGGCCATGGGAAACCTGCAGCAGTCACTGGTGTGCTTTGAGAAGCGGCTCGTTGTGGCCCATGAGCTGGGCGAGTGTGGAGGCAAGGCTCAGGCCTACGGTGAACTGGGCGCGCTGCACAGCCAGCTGGGAAATTACGAGCAGGCCATCTCGTGTCTGGAGCGCCAGCTGGCCATCGCCCGTGACACCCGGGACCGACTACTGGAGGGCGACGCGAGCTGCGGCCTGGGCGCCGTGTATCAGTCTATGGGGGAGTACGAGACGGCCCTGCGCTGCCACCAAAGTGACCTGGAGATCGCAGAGGAGGCGGGCAGCCCCACGCGCCAGGCCCGTGCATATGGGAACTTGGGCCTCACCTACGAGTCGCTCGGAAACTATGAGCGGGCGGTCGTGTTCCAGGAACAGCACCTGAGCGTGGCGGCTCAGACTAATGACTTGGCTGCCAAGACACTGGCCTACGGCAGCCTGGGGAGGACACACCACGCTCTGCAGAACTACTCGCAGGCTGTCATGTACCTGCAGGAAGGTGAGTGAGTCAGGGGGAACTGCAGAGAGGATTGCCTTTGTTGCCTGAGCTGATAGGCGTACAGTTTGTGCATTCATGAATATGAAATTCAGAGCCTATTTGTTGCTAAGCCTCTGCCACACTTTTATTAGGCTGTGTGTGTTTGTGCTTATGTGTCTAAGTGCACGGGGGGATTCTGTGTGCGTATTATCCTCCTGTGTTGTCTTCTGTGCTGTATAGGTATTCCAGCATTTGTGTGTGTATGTCTCTGCAATCCTATCAGGATGCATGCCAAGGCATTTCTCCTGTTTACTGCTAGCTGTTCTTCACACTTCTATATCTACATTTCTCAGAGGGCTCTTTGCAGCGAGGTGCCAAAGGATCTTTTTCACACAGTGGCAGACTCTTGCCTCTCATGCTTCATTGTCCCCTGCAGATTATGGTGGAATAAAAACCTGCAGCTTGGCCCCTCCAAAATACATTCACTGCATTTACATGCACAGCAGTAACCCCGCTTAAGTGAATAACCGAGTTCTGCCAGTTCTCCCTGATACATGAGGGAAAGAAGACGGGAGTAATTCTACCTCCGGTACAGTAGGTGGCGCTCTGACAATATACAACTGGTCAGAATAAGGTTTTTTCTTCCGGTTGACTTTTGACTGAATCATGGATGACTTTTCAGTCCCAAAAATGGGTCTTATTGATAGTACTTGCCAAGGCAAAGTCCTCAGTGGGTTTCAACGTAAAAGCTTGTGTTGTTGCTGTTGTTTTTGGCGCCGTTGCTTCCAACTGCTCTTTTCTATTTCCAGGTATTTCCACTGCAGCGGGCAACATTTTCCTTCAATAGCAGCTCGATTGGTTGTGGTTAGGCATTGACCTCGAGTGGTTAAGGTTAGGATAGCTGATTGGTCAGGGAATAGGACCTCTACAAATTGGGTTACGTAACCTTGCGTTAGCATGGATGCCTGGCCAATAGTGCTGATTGTCTTGGCGTGGCCATAGTGGGAAAAAAATATCGCCTGCAGCGGTGTGGGGAGGGGAGGTTATAACCTACGGAGCATGTGCATATGCTTAACCCAAGTTCCCCCCCCCCCCCCCCCCCCGGTTAAGGTGTGTACATGCAGGAATACCCCGGTTAACAGACCTAGATAACTCCTTTAGTAACCAGGGTATTCCTGAGAAGAACTCCAAATTTAGCCAGGGTAAGGTGTTTACATGGCGTTTGAGAAACCGGGGTATTGCCTTAACACAAAATATGTATATTCATGTTTTTTAACTGCATGTAAAGGCAGTGACTGTTTCCTCCAAATGTCTTTTTTTGCTTGAATATAATTGTGCTTTGAAGCTGTGTGTATATTTACTGATTATGTCAGTGACCATGCAGGATGTGATAAGTGGAAGCATCCATGGATCTGAGCTAAGTGTCCACACCACCAGCCTCACCCGTGCTCATTCTCAGGCCCACCCGCCGTGTTACGACCCAAACCCTGTTTGCATCCAAGAAAATTGTCGCCCGTGTGAGAGGACAGTTGTATATTTCACCCTGCAGGGAGTGAACGCAAGGCAACAGGAACATGTCTCCTCCATCTCTCCTCCGTCCACTCGATTAGAGCTAGCCGGGCCTGCAGCGCCCCGCACACCCTCTGCAGGCCCGCTTGTTGAGCTTTAATGGAAACAAAGGTGACAAGCCATTCTGTCTCCGCCCAGTCCTCCTGTTGCCCCCCCTCCTCCCCGCACTGTCCTTGTATTGTTCCTCGGCCTGGCTGTGAAAAAGAACAGTGCCTTCACTATCCTTGACAGCCAATTATTTCTGGCCAACCTACCCAGACCGAAAAGTTGGCAAGGTTTTTTTTTTCTCCCTTCTGTTTTTTTATTTTTTTTTCCTACTCTTACTGCTTGTTTCTCCTCCTCTTCACGCTGCATTGCTTGTTTGTTGTTTATCGAAAATGATTAATTGGAAGGAAGGATAGAAAGGCAGCTCCGAACTCGCGCAGATAATGTCAACAACATGTGACCTCCAAATCAGTGTGTGCATATTTATTTTAGTGTGTGTGTGTGTGTCTGATAGTTATTCTGTGTTGCACAGCTAAACAGAATGTCACCCGGCTGCATTGGAAGACGAATGGCGATACCAATTAGTTGCTGATAGGCAGACATAGTTTCTGTCACTTCACAAGTTATCTTGATGTAATTTTACACCAGAGGACGTTGCTCATCGCTGTCTCAATCTTAAACAAGAGAGGCATCTCACACCAAGATGCACTTCTCAGCGGTTAGCGCGATGGTGTCATTAAATCAATGGCGTCATTGTAGCGACTAATGGAGGTGTTAAAGTTTGTCCACGCTCCGTTTATGGAACAACAACTAACAAAATGTACCTGATGCTTATAGCTTAATATTTCTGGAAATCTGGGAAAAAATAAGTTGGTATATTGATCAATTCAGATTGTTAAAAATAAAATGAAATGGAATATGCACTGAATAGCATTATAGAGAAAGTGTTAAACATTTTATGGGTTGGAAGAGCATTTTCATTGAGTATTGTTTTTCCATGCAAAGATGCACTTTATTAGCCTGGTCCTACCAGACTCTGGTACACTAGCCTGGTCCTACCAGACTCTGGTACACTAGCCTGGTCCTATTAGACTGGTACATTTGCCTGGTCCTACCAGACTCTGGTACATTTGCCTGGTCCTACCAGACTCTGGTACATTTGCCTGGTCCTACCGGACTCTGGTCCATTAGCCTGGTCCTAACAGACTCTGGTCCATTAGCCTGGTCCTACCAGATTCTGGTACATTAGCCTGGTCCTGCCAGACTCTGGTCCATTTCATTAGTCCAGAGAGTCTGGCCACTCTCCATTGACAAGTGTTAACTTCCTTGAAGGTGGGTACTATGTTGAAGTTTAAAACTATTGGATCTGCCATAACCAATCGCTAACGTTTGGCCGTGATGTCGGCTTAGCATCGCTAGTGTTAGCCTTAGCCAACTCCTTCAGCATTAACGGAGCGAGCTGGCAAATCTAACTGTTCCCAACCCCCGTGGGGAGGAGGACCACGACATCATGGCCACCAACACAACTCAGCAAAGATTGTTCCTGCTCGGGCTTTAACTTCTGGATATTCAGCAGCGTTGCCACAACGGACCAAATGGCTTCGCTCGCATCTTTCTCCGCCGCCATTACGGAACTATAACTCAAACTAGCGCACGACCTCAACGTCATCGTTCTCAGCCACTCCCTCTGTTCACTGATTGGACCGGTTAAAGACTTGGGCGGAGAAAACCCAAGAATATACCGCGAACCCAGACGGAGTACTGAAGGGAAATGAAAATTGAGAAGAAATACGTAGGAGGTCGGAGCCAGGCTAAACTTTGGTTTCCTCTGTAGATCAGAATTGACTCAATATCTTGTAAACAAGCTTAGTAAAAGTATTTGATTTCAATTCAAACATGAGACCTGTACTACGGAGCAAGATTTGGGCTTACCGAGGTAACTTCAGGTTCAACCCAGGGTTTTGTGTGTCACGACGGTGGATCACTTGTTACCGGGTTACATCGCCGTGGTAATTTATGCTGAACACCTAACCTGCTCGGGAGCAGGCTATGTTAGAGATTAACGTTAACGTTACCTGATGGGTATCGTTATGAACGATGTAAAGTTTCAGCGGAGGGAATTATGATCTTTGTCGGCGTCTTAAGCCGTATATGTTGCCAATGCGACACATCATTCTTGATTTGCTCCCACGATCGCTTACCACTGCTACCCTGGAAATCCAGAGTTCTCGCGAGAGCACAATTGTAATTTGCTCAGCGAGTCACTCTGGCATTCAGTAATGATGCTCATTAATTATGCCCTTGTAGCCGAGCTGCACCAATCACATCGGTGTATCTGATATAGGCGGGCCAGAGGCGAGCTAAACAGATCACGACATCGCTGTGACGTTGAAGTCGTTAGTAAACATTGCAAGATGGCTACGGATGAACACCAGTTGTTTGAAAGAGCTTTGGCCGCTACAATGAACGAGTAAGACTTGGCTTTTCATCTAAAAGAGGAACAGAAGA
Organism: Zingel zingel; assembly: GCA_023566125.1. Lineage (NCBI taxonomy): Eukaryota > Metazoa > Chordata > Actinopteri > Perciformes > Percidae > Zingel > Zingel zingel. Next base: position 3,042,865 of record CM042314.1, on the reverse strand, counting down.
CGGCGCTCCAATTGTTCCTTTGCAAGAAGGACGCTTTTGCTGTTTTGCCGACCGGATACGGCAAGAGTTTAATCTACCAGTTAGCTCCTCTGGTAGCTAAGAGTCTAATCTACCGGTTAGCTCCTCTGGTAGCTAAGAGTTTAATCTACCAGTTAGCTCCTCTGGTAGCTAAGAGTCTAATCTACCGGTTAGCTCCTCTGGTAGCTAAGAGTTTAATCTACCAGTTAGCTCCTCTGGTAGCTAAGAGTTTAATCTACCAGTTAGCTCCTCTGGTAGCTAAGAGTTTAATCTACCAGTTAGCTCCTCTGGTAGCTAAGAGTCTAATCTACCAGTTAGCTCCTCTGGCAGCTAAGAGTTTAATCTACCAGTTAGCTCCTCTGGTAGCTAAGAGTTTAATCTATCAGTTAGCTCCTCTGGTAGCTAAGAGTCTAATCTACCAGTTAGCTCCTCTGGTAGCTAAGAGTTTAATCTACCAGTTAGCTCCTCTGGTAGCTAAGAGTTTAATCTACCAGTTAGCTCCTCTGGTAGCTAAGAGTTTAATCTACCAGTTAGCTCCTCTGGTAGCTAAGAGATTAATCTACCAGTTAGCTCCTCTGGTAGCTAAGAGATTAATCTACCAGTTAGCTCCTCTGGTAGCTAAGAGTTGAATCTACCAGTTAGCTCCTCTGGTAGCTAAGTGTATGTGGCTCTGGATACGTCACCCCGTGTATTGTTGTGATTGGTCATAGTGTTATCCAATTGCGTGCAGTGAGATTTTCAAATGCATGCTTGGTGCCGCCCCTCGAGTAAGGTCATTTTCATTACTCATTGCCAGACCCTTAATCTGTTGGATTTGGGTCTGGATTTCCAGGCTATACCACTGCCAGGGTTGCAACTGAAAGAATAAATTCCAGCAACGAAAGTTTATGGGATGCACAAGTGTAATTATGGTCAGAGCTTGTAGTGCCTGACTGATGGGGCAGTGATATTTATGCAATTTATGCATTTACAGCGTCAGAAATGTTTTGTCTGTGGTCTTCATAGGGCTGCACAATATGACCTAAAATCACGATTAATTGCACATTTTACCTCGATAAATGAACAATAATTAATCACGTTCTAAATGATCTTTTCTGAAGTCAAAATGTTTCCAGACGACGAACACGGTTTGTTTTATTTGGGTACAAGTTGCTCAGTTGACTCGGCCTTTGTGTTTGCGTCTTTCCATGCGGCTGACTGGTCCGGGCGAAGTCACGTGACTACACACGCGGTAGAATGTTTTTAAGGAGAAAGTAGGCCTATCAACAGGAATAAATTAGGGAAATTATCATCATGTGAAAAATACGTTGATAACTTCAGAATTTCGATGTCGATAAATGTTCGATTAATCGTCCAGCCCCAGTTCTTCATATTTCTTTAGGATTATCGTTTGCTCTTTTTGTGTAAAATATGCGGCTCTGGTAGACTTGTCCATGTTTGCGATTAGGTCATATGGAGCAAAGGCCACCCATTTTATGTGAACGCGCTTGTCGCTGGATTGGAAAACCCAGGGTTGATTGAACAAGTTGATAACCATCGTCGTGTAGGAAGGAAGGAAGGCGAGAATAGGTCTAAAGAAGTCGACAAACACATCACATTTTTGGTAGAAAAAAAAGAAGTATATACTGTAAAGAGGAACAATGGTCTGGTCCAACAGCCTTGTAACTGAAAAACATTTAGCAAGAAATGTCCCGTACCCCTGCAGTCCTCCAAAGTACCCCTAGGGGGACACGGACCCCCATTTGAGAAACACTGCTTTAGAGGGTATGATTTAAAATTTTGTTTCATATTTATTCTAATTATCTGCCCAATATCTTTCTCGTTGCTTGTATTTTGGTTCATTTTGTAAAAATGAAAAAATAGGTTTGATGAAATCTTAGGTATGGTTTACATTTGGTACTACTTTATAATCTGCAAGTGCCTTTATCATCTGAAGCGTTAATTATATTTACGTTATTTACAGACTCAAGGTCCAGATATAAATGTACACAACATATTACAGGAAGGGTACACACAAACATAAAAAACATAGACATACTGTCTACCACATATTACATAAAGGGAACATACATACATACATTAGTTATATACAGTTAGTTAGTATGAAATCTGCATGATCTGTAAGAAAGGGGCCTTAACGTGTGTCAGACAAAACTGTAGGTTCCCATTCAGAGTGTATAAATGTTGTAAAACGTGATTTCCCACAGGGTGTTATAACAGACGTGACTCAGGATTTGTCATGAAATACTCTGGTGTAGGTCGGCCTTTGATCAGCTTGTCAGGAAGGGTATAAAACTAAATGCAGTTGGATGATGAGTATCACAGTGTGAGATGTCTGGACCTTTCATCATCACGCCGACCCCTCACAGGGTTCAGTGGCTCTAGTGTTATGCTGAATGTTGGTGGCTGTTAAAGTGGCAGTCGGGCTTTGACAGGTGGCGTACTGAGCTGCCGAGAGATCTTTAGTAGATCTTTGTGGCTATTTTATTTCTCTCATTTTAGTTCAATGCTTAGCCTCAGAACAGACAGTCTTTCACTTCAACATGTGTGGCTAAAATCTGAAAAAAGAAAGTGGGAAAAGGAATTGTCATAGCTTTCCATTATCTCATGAATTATTGAGCAAGCTTTCACAAATACCAGTATTCTCAACTTAACGCAAATGTCAATACTGTCTTACTACCTGTGTGAAGTTTGTGTATGCAGGATGGATTTGGTGTCACAGTCCCCGTCATGCTCAGCATCATGAATAACATGTGAGAGGTTTGTGGGAGATTACACGTCAGGTCAACACGAGTCTTCTTTATTCATATAGCACATTTAACCCTCATGTTGTCCTCGGGTCAAATTTGACCCGTTTTCCAAATTCCTATATACATTTTCTTTTTAACTACCCAACTTTAATTACCCAAATAACTTGGATGATTCCACACAACGCTCTTTGGCAAGTACAAATCTCTACTTTCATTAATTTGGGGGTGTTTTATTCAATTTTATAGCATTTGAACAAAAAAAATGTAAGTGGTTTCAAAATAGTATTGAGTAAACTTTGACATATTCCAGTCTGTGATTATCCATCAACATACGTTCCTTTAATTTTAGTCTAAATAATTCCTAATTTCTGCTTTTCGAACTCCAAAATTCTGTATAATTTCCTATAAATGAGGTTTATTGACCATAAATTCCAAAAATAAGTAAAACTAAATTGGTAAAGTTAATAAGTTAGTGTTACGTAGTGTTGAAAATGTAAAAAAAAAAAGTGACCAACATTGAAAAAAGCGTCTAAAGTGTTGATTTTCAATTTTGACGGGAAGACAACACAAGGGTTAAAATGATACAAGTTGACCCAGAGCTTTCCGGTCGAGGCAGAGGATTTAAGATCTGCCTCGATACAGATACACAACATTACAGAGATAAAATGTACGTAACAAGTAACAATAGGAATTGTAGCAACTGACATGATAAACCAAAGCCGAGGAGAGAAAAAGTAAGTTAGGAGAGAAGGAATACAATCAACAATAGATTAAAAAGCAGTGTAGGGAATTAAATATAAGTCAAGAGGGGAGAGCAAAGGACAAATCAGGCACAAAATGAACTTAGGGGTTAATAACATATGTGTACTGAGTCGTTCTCTGGGATATGTTTTAATGCTAATCGAATGTGACCAGTTTTAGCACGAACCGCTAATTAGCTTAAAACGCTAGCCGTCGGGGCAGAAGGTAAAGTAAAAAGAAATCCCTATTTCTACACCACTAACAAGGCTCAAAATAGCACCACACTTCCACGGTAGCATAATGAGGGTCCCTACATGTAGAGAACATACAGTTTATTAAAAAGATAGTTTATAAAGACAGTACCGTTCATGTTACAGGCGGGCGCCATGTTTGGAAAACAGTCACGACCAGTCGAACGCCGCGCAACATACATTCAGTTCAGCTCACGTTGCACGGCGTTCGTTGTTCGACTGGTCGTGACTGTTTTCCCAAGATAGCGATTTCTTTTTACTTTACCCTCTGCCCCGCTGACGAGCGTTATAAGGTAATTAGCGTTTGCGCTAAAACTGGTCACATTGGATTAGCATGAAAACATATCCCAGAGAACGGTCGACTCGGTACACGTGTTATTAACCCCTAGGTTCATTTTGTGCTGGATTTCTCCTTTAAAGCGATTAAGAGAAGAGGGAGACACATCAGTGAGTACGTTTACATGGGCACTAATATTCCAGTATTATTCCAAATATGACAGTATTCTGAATTTGATACGGTTCATGTAAACAGCATATTCTGTTTGGATATTCAGAATAAGGCTTTGTTCTGAATATAACTTGTTCAGATTAAGACGTGTGTGATATGTCAGTATTATTCAGGTTTTAGAGGCATTCTTTGGACATGTATACAGAATCTGTGTCTCAATCAGGGTTTTTACTGCAGTCTGTGACAGTTTACAGTTTTATGGCTTACGGTCAGCTCTGTGCGTTGCTATGGTTACTGTACACCAACCAACCAGCCGACAGAGATGCACGGCCGAAAGAAAAGAAGGAGAAACACAGCTGCTTTTAAACATTATGAAAGAATTAGATATCAACAGGTTTGTGGAAGCTGGTTGAAGGAATGAAAGAGAGACGCTGTGTTCACACGCTCCAACAAGTCCTCCACCGCTGGAACACTCTGAAAAAATGCTATTTTACACGGCTGCATGTAAACGGGAATAATAGTGGAAGACTCACTTTCATTAGCCGTGTTAACAGCAGAAGACACAACTCTGGGAGGACTTGGTGTCGCCATCCTCAATGCATTTTTTTATATGTGATTGCGCACATATAGGCATAGTGCATGCGTTACGTTGCACATTATGGCAAAGGGCAGGGGACATGCAGCTCGTCATACGTTTCCCCAACGTATATGCGCCAATGAAAGAAAATAGAAATACATGAATGAATTTAGATTTGAAAAGCAATAATTGCATGTAAACAGGTTGTTGACGAGTCTCGAAGCTCGAGTCCGAGACAAGTCTGAAGTCTTTTGGGTCGAGTCGCAAGTCAAGTTTGAAGTGACTGTTTGTGCGACTCGAGTCCGAGTCTCAGTCTCGAGTCCCCATCTCTGGTGCATGTAAACGTAGTAACTGTGACCTTGTTTTAGTTTTTTCCTTCATTATGGTATACTGTATATGCCCTTTGTTCTTTTCAGCCTGTGGTCATGTTCAAAGGGTGTACTGTGTTGTCATGTGTCACGAGTGTGCATGTTCCTGGGTATTTTGTTTCTGGCAAAACCCACTTGAAATCTCATGCACTGTAGACAGTACAGTGCATGTGTGTGCTTGTCTGCAACGTAAAGCTTGTGTCTGAAGCTTCGAGGTACGCTGGCCTCAGGGGCTGCAGAGAATCTCTCCCCCAGCTGTCAAGCAGCCTTTAAAGTGTTCTCCAGTTGCTCTTCAGGGTGCAGCCAGCCACGGCCAACATCCTCGTGTCAGCCGCTGCTACGTGACTGCGCCTACGGGGCGCGGCAAAGGCCTGCACGCTGACAGTGACAGACACTGAGTGATACAGAGCGGGAGAACAGAGGGAATGAGAGAGTCGGGGGGGATAAAGGAGGGATGGAGGGAAAGAAAGAGAATGGCAGGCAGGCGGAGGAGGAAGACAGAGACCGGCGTGAGTCATAATTCACATGTATTATTTCACTGTCAGCTGGAGAATAAAGAAAACATAGAGTTGGTTGACACTCGGGCTTGATCATAAAGAACTATCACAGAGCAGCTCAGAGACGGAAAGTGTGTGTGTGTGTGTGTGTGTGTGTGTGCGTGTGTGTGTGCGCAGATGAAAGGCCCAGAGCTGCAGTTGAGATGAGTGAGGCGTGAGGCTGTCAGAGAATGAAAAAGGATAATTTAGATCTGTTTCCTCTCTCTTGCTCCGGCGCCTAATGAGCCCTAAGCAGTGCCGAGTCCTCGCAAACACTACCACCACAGTGGAGATGAAACAGGTAGAGAGAGCGGAGAGAGAGCGGGGGGGGGGGGCAAGAGGCACAGAGATGAGAAAATGAATACGGGAGGCAGAGGGAGAGAGGAGCACAGCAGATGCATAGGGGAAAGAGGGTAGGCAGGCAGGCAGGCAGGCAGCGGGAGGGTGTGTGGAAAGATAAGGCGAGAGGGGAGACTGTTGCAGGCTTCAAAGGCTGCCGGCTAGCGTGGCCACGGAGGAGCCATGAAGTCTCCGGTTGTGTAGTGCTGCTGGGTCTTGCTGTTTTGGGTCACGCTCTCTGTTCTTGGCTTATCTGGTCCAGCCACAGACTGTTTTCCGGGAATGCTGAGTAATGCAGACTTTGGATGAGGGTGGCTTGGCCCATTTTCTCCTCTCTTTGACCAAAAGCGTGTTTAGACCCCTTCCATCGCACAAGCGAGTGGAGAGAATAGACTTGCAAATACAGAGCCCATATTAAGTGAGACTGTGCGTGAGTAGTCTCACATTGCCAGCTCTATCTCCACAGCGCTGTGGAGTAAGTTCTGGCTACACCACAGATACATTGTAGGATAGGAGAAAAAAAAACCTCTCTGGGTTGTTTGCATTCGGCCTCCCTACCTGCCTGCTCGCCTCTCATTGAAAATGAATTACGAGGCGTGACAATCGCTCCCTTCCTAATCAAAATTCTTATGGAGAAAACGAATGGGATTTTCACCTCTGGAACCACACTGTTGAGCTGTATTGCAAGCCGCAGACTGCTTGCTGTGCGTTTAGCACCTTGTGGGTGATATGTGGCCCAGCAGCTGTCGTCTTTTTTTCCTTCCCTTTATCATTGTTCTCTGTGGAGTGGCATTTTCATCTCAGTAATTGGGCAGAAGCAAGGGTGGCTGAGGACACATGCAAAGATGTGACACACCCTCACTGCTTGAGGGATTGGAATTGGATTCGTCGGTTACAGTTAGTCCAGAACGCAGAAAAGCGTCGCTCCACTGCTTGTTTTTAAGATTTTAAATGGGTTGTCGCTTTCTTATTTATCAGAGCTTTTACATGTCCACACACCTGTCAAAGCACTGAGGTCTTCCAATCAGATGCTCCTCGACGTTCCCAGATCCAGGTTAAAAAAATAAAGGTGGCCGAGCCTGTTCAGTGGCAGCTCCAAACCTCTGGAATAGTTTACCTATTCTGTTCACATAAGAACAGCTCGGACCGCTGAAACATTCAAGCCCTTGCTTTAAGGTCCAGTGTGTAACGTTTTTAGTTGTTCATGATTCAAATCTGTGTTGCTGTTTACCTCCACCTTCAATTCCAAGTATTCCTTTTGGCTTGAAATTTGACATTTGCGTTTGCATGAACTGGGGTAGACTCTCCATATTCATGCTCCATCTTGAAATACGTTAGCCGGTAAGGGACATACAGGACATACTGCTCCACCTTTCATGTTTTCGCTGTCACATGATAAACTCACAGGTGCTGCTAATGCTGCTAACGGGTATCGTAGCTTCCTGGCCCCGGCAAGTTTGAAGAAGGAAACATGGAGGACCACGTCTTCTCCTTCTTCGCCCAGAAAATGAAAAAGGAGATTGAAAAGAGCAAGAGACCGCCGTCATCAGAAAAAAAGACTGAACGAACAGACCTGATCGCCGGAGGGAAAGCTGGGTGAAGACGTGGATGACATCTTGGCTTTTTGAAGCGTGAAGGCTACCGTAGCTGTACTACGTACTTTGAACTGCGTGGCGCGAGAGAGTTAATTGCGACATATGATCTCAATACTAGATGGGAGAAATTCCCACACACTGGACCTTTAATAACCACTACTATTCGTCAGCTTTCAATTCAAGTTGAGCTTAGACACCCTGACCTTTTTCTACTGTTGGTTATGAAACTGAACTGAACACACAAACACATTCAAAACCTCCCCCGGCTTCCCAGGAACTCTGAGTCTCTCAAACCAGACATCCCAGAGCAGACTTTAGGCACTGTGAGTCTATTATTAGCTCATCAACGTGTTTTGCAAATATTTGTAGCCGTCTTCGTGATATTGGGTGGCTTCTTTTATGCAAGCATTAAGCGTGTGTATGTGTTTGCTCAGCCGGTCGATGCTTAGCATTGATTACTATGCAGTCCGATTAGTGCTCTAACAGCTTTCCCTCCATGGCAGAAGTGTGTGTGTGTGTTTTCGTCCCGGTGTGAGCAGTATCTTACAGGCCAAATATCCAAACCTGTTTCGCCGTGAGAACATCAGCACCACGCTATGCTTACATCTGTTATTCTGGAAGATACCTAAGAGTCTGCCTGCTCCGAATCATTTTGACTCTCCTCTCTCTCTCTCTGTCTCATCTGCTCCTCTTCCCCCCCCCCCCCCCCCCCCCCCGACAGGCCTGCGGCTCGCCGAGCAGCTGGTTCGGCGGGAGGACGAGGCGAAGATCCGCCATCGTCTCGGGCTCTCTCTGTGGGCCAGTGGGAACCTGGAGGAGGCCCAACATCAGGTAACCTCGACTCACCTTGACTCTCATCTCCTTGTCTCCTCTCCCCTCTTGTTTTCCTCTCCTCTCGTCTCCTCTCACCTTGTCTCCTCTCGTCTCCTCTCGTCTCCTCTCACCTCGTCTCCTCTCACCTCGTCTCCTCTCGTCTCCTCTCACCTCGTCTCCTCTCGTCTCCTCTCACCTCGTCTCCTCTCGTCTCCTCTCACCTCGTCTCCTCTAGTCTCCTCTAGTCTTCTCTCGTCTCCTCTCGTCTCCTCTCGTCTCCTCTAGTCTCCTCTTGCGGTATAGGTTCAAGGTCTCGGAGAGGTTTTATCTTTGGATTTGTTTATTTTTGGTCCAAAATACAGTAAAACATAAAAAAAGAGAGAGAGACTGTTCACATTTTGTTGAACTTTTTGTCCGCGTCTGCAAAGTTGGCCATCTGGCTACACGTTGCTGGTTCATTATTGATTACTAAAGTACATTTTAATTAGTTTGACAGGTTTAGTTGTGTGTTTATTTTATTATATCTAGGTTTTCTTTTCCTTTACTTTTTTGCGATTGGGATTCTTCTTTGAAAAATGGTCCATTAAAGGGACTTTGAAAACCATAACCTCCCCTCCTCTCATCTCCTTCCCTCCCTTCCTCTCTCCTCTCATCTCCTCTTCGTTTCTTCTCCTTTACTCTCTCATCTCCTCTACTTCCTCTCCTCTCCCCTCCTCGTTTCCTCCCCCTCTCCTCCATCTGGACTCCTTTCCAGCATGAATCCATCTCTTGCAGTTAAAACTGACCTCTAATAAGCACACATCTGTTGGTCGGCAAAGATTGCAAATGAGAGAACGAAGAAGTAGAAGTCCAAAGACCGGGAATTGGAAATAGTTTTCAGTGTAGCCCTCATGGCCAGAGCAAAGAAAGAGAGAACAACAGGAGAGAAATAAAGAAAAAACGTGGCTATAGAGCTTGAACTGGGCTGCCGGCAGTATGCTGCGGAGTCTGTCGAGCTGGTAAACGCTGTCGTCTCAGCAGACAGGCGACAGATGACTGAAGATTTTTCTGTATCTGTGTGCGAGGTCCCAGGAGTCCCGAGCATCGGCATCACGCGCATGCACGCTCCTCTTCAGCCCACTGCCCACCTGGCAAGCATGGAATATCCCCTTAACATCTCTCTTTACGGTCTGTCCACACACCGGAGCTCAAGATTGTATTTGTTTTGTATTTTCTGAGCTTGTGTATCCACGTATGAGGCTGTGAACAGACAGCCGACAGCAGGGGCTGTCATGTGTGACTGCAGGGATGTTGTTCAGCTGCTTTCATTTTCAGAATCTAGTCCAAAACACTGCTGTTACGATACAAGCACACTACGTACATCTATGTGACCCAGATAGCTTTTACTTTTTCTATCAAAAAGTTACTTTGTCTGTTTGGAATTATCAGTAAAAAAAAAGATTTGGAAAAGAAAATGTGGACCAGGCTCATGAGTCATATTGAGGAATTTGTGTTCAATTAAAGCAAAATATTATCTTAACGAGCCGATGCAACATATTTTCCACTGTATCTTTAATTTTGCGGTTTAACGCTTGACCTTCAGGCCTCAGTAGCGCATATTAACTTTGTGTTTATATGTGCATCATACAGAGTGCTTTGCCCATATACCACAACAATGCTTCAAGTTGTTTTTCAACCTGGACCCTGTTTGCCCATGCAGTGATGTCTAAGTGACTAATGTGAAAAGAAAAAAAGAACTTTGAAATTGGTCCAATATTGAGCGAGGGCGCTATAACCGGCAGCCATGTACCGGGCTGTAATGTAACCCTACAGGACAAATGTTCAGCGTCCATTAGCGTCCACTAAAAGTTCTGTTGTTGCCGCTGACAGACTCAGATTATTATTCTAAGTGTCTGACAACATTATGAAAGGATCGCTACAGAGATAGACCTTTTAGTTAAAGAGTAAGATCCTTTTAGTTTAACATCAAACAGCCCCGAAATCTCCATCACCAAACTACACCAGACTCCATGTAAATAATCAGGACTTTTAGCGTGTGTAGAGCCAGCATATTTCCACCAGACTCCATGTAAATAATCAGGACTTTTAGCGTGTATAGAGCCAGCATATTTCCACCAGACTCCATGTAAATAATCAGTACTTTTAGCGTGTATAGAGCCAGCATATTTCCACCAGACTCCATGTAAATAATCAGGACTTTTATCGTGTATAGAGCCAGCATATTTCCACCAGACTCCATGTAAATAATCAGGACTTTTAGCGTGTATAGAGCCAGCATATCTCCACATGTAAATGGGTGAATTAATGGTTTATTTCAACCAAACCCGAGTGGTGATTGTTGGAACAGTGGAAAGATCAACCAAGACTTTGAATATATGTGTTTTTACGATGATAAAATCACTGTTTATTTATATGGAGTCTGGTGAGTTTGGTGATAGCGATTTCGAGGCTGGGAAAACAAAAAGGATCTTACTCTTTAACAAAAAGGTCTATATCTGTAGGGATCCTTTCCATAATGTCCTCAGATCTGAGCCTGTCAGCGGCAAAAACAGAACTTTTAGTGGACGGAAACTAACGATGCACATTTGCCCTCTAGGGATCCATTGCAGCTTGTTTCCCCGCTGCCGACCGCAGCGGTCTTGCTTAATACTGGACCAATTTCAAGGATTGTTGTTCCAATCAGTCAATTAGACACAAAAACATAGGAAAATAGGGTCCAGGTTTAGGTTAAGGTTACCATATAAGATATTTGTATGCCCCTATGTCAGCTTGTAGCCCTCAGGGTGAAATGGTGGTGGGAAAGGTTGCTGTTGTAAAACATCAAATGGTTATTCATGAGTTGCTACAGATGACCTTGGTAAATACCCCCGACCCACTTCAAACCTCATTTTTGTGGGCTCAAATTGAAATTCATAAAACATCCATATGAGAGAGTACTTGACCTCATGTTCCTCATTATCTGTGTATTTAAACCCAGTTGTAGTTGGACACCGTTGCTGTGATCCCGGCGTTCCCCCTGACACGCAGAGTGACGTGTCCTGATTGTAATCAGCTGTTTCAACAGCTCATGCTCTCTATGAGAAGCGCTCACATTTATATCTACGATTAGGTAAACATGAATCCATAGATTCATGTTTACCTAAGTAACAGTGGTCTACTGTAGATCTTGTTTTAACCTCCGATATCATCTGTCACACAGAATGAGAGGGTATTTAAAAAAAAATCATTAGAGGTACTTTGGTATCAAGCTCTCTGGACGTGTTACAGATTCAGTGTGACATTGACATTCAAATAGTATGGAAGCAAATAAGAGACATAAGTATTTGAATTTTAACAGTCACTGAATACTTAACGTTGGAGCATGTTACTTTGAAAACTATGTATCTGAATTTATTTCTTTTGAATTCTTTGAAAATAAAAAAAATTAAATTTCTTGATTTTGCAATTTCAAACGCTGAGTTTTAATTTTTTTTTTTTTTCCCAATGGTCACAAGTTCAGATCCAAATATTCAAGATTCTGAATTTCAAAAAGATAGATATATTCAAGTTGCTCAAATTCGATTCGATCAATTCTGACAATCGAACCGACTTCCGGCCTATCAGAGCGTGGGGTTTTTCAGTCATGTGATCCAAGACAGGGCCCTCGAAAATAGAAACTCAAAGATGACCGCCAGATAGGTTGTCCCGTTTCCAACTTGAATTTTTGGATCTGAATTTGGGACCATTGGAAGAAGAAAAAAAAATATTGAAATTCAGCTTTTGAAATTTAAATTTCAAAGAGGTGAATTCAGAACAAATATATTTAGATACAATACATGATTTTCAAAGTAAAATATTTCAATATAAAGTATTCAGTGGCTGTTAAAATTCATATACGTACGTCCCTTATTTGCTTCCATAGCCATGTTAGTGTGTATTTCATATCCACGACGTTCCACTTCCAGGATTGCTGCGTTGCTGCTGGAAATTCTGCCAGATGTCTTTCATTTCCGCTATCTCATGTCCGTTATCTTCCGCTTTCTGTCCAATCTGAGTTTTCTGTTGCACGACTAAAACAACTTTTGAACGTACACATGTTCCATCAAAACCAGTTCCTTCCTGAGACTATTTTCCAGCGGCACCGTTACTCCGTCCGGCGATTGTGATGGGTTAAAAGAAGTGCTAATAAACCAGAGCACGTTTTTCTCCCATCCCGGGAATGCTGCGTGGACTTGCCAGACCCTCCTCGGCGGCGCTGTGGAGGAAGGTCTGGCAATGCGAGACTAGTGCCAGTTAAAACGTTAAGAGTGCCATCTGAATGCGCAGCAGCTGAAGAATGTAGCAGATTTTTACCTGAATCCCAGCCAGGGCGAGTCACTGCGGAAGCAGCACATTTGGGATTGTTTCCCTTTCATCTGGAGAGGGTCAGGCCCGAAGAAGGGCGCTGTGAGAAATTAGGGATGTCGGCGAGCCTAACCGATTAAACTAGCACTGCAGCAATCCGCCCACAGTCCTATCAGCAAAATCAGCCTGAGACCAGCAGCTCCGTCTACTAGCACTAATGCAGCAGAGCTCACAGATTCAACGCTGATCTCGACTCTCCCCCTTCACTCCCTCTGACACACTTTTCCTGCATGACCTTGGGATATTCCAGACGAGCTACAATGTGTGTGTGTGTGTGTGTGTGTGTGTGTGTGTGTGTGTGTGTGTGCAAAAAAAACACACACGCTCTTTCTTTCCCACAGTGCTGTAATTCATATATGTTCCAAGTATTTTTTGCTGTATGCATCACATTGACTGCCACTGTGTAAGAGCGCTCTGGTCTGCGTAGGAAGGATGTCGGTGTGGATGGTGGGGGTGGGGGGGGGGGGGGGGGGGGGGGGCGGGGGGTTGGGGTGGTCAAGCACACACAGGGCTTTACAGCTGGGGAGTGACGTTCGTGTCCCGGAAGAAGTTAAGGAGAAAACACAAGACTTTCACCCAGGAAGTGGGAGTTTGTGTGCCGGGAGAACTACTTAAGGGGACCGGTGTTTTAACCCAAACCACAATTTTTTTTCTAATTTCGACTAGCCGTTTTGGTGTCTAAACTTAACTGTTGGCACCGCAGGCCAGTCACCTTCTGTCGGCTAACCTCAAATGCAGCGGCTGCTTAAACGCGGTGCTCTCTACCCGGCTCACAGTCCCCTTTTCTCGGCTAAATTTAACTGTAAAGCCCGCTAAACTTAACTGTCATGCCAGCGGTCGCCGTCATTTTGTAGGATATCATACGAATTATTGTGCATACGTTTTTGTATATCACATGAATCCATTCATGAGAAAGTGTTGATTCACACCACAACCCTTTCTCCACTGCAGCTCTTTGTCTTGTCTGAACTGTTGTCCAAACAGTTTGAGCTGAGTGCTTTTCCCTCTCTGCTGGCCCCGGACTCCTGGAGAGTGGCTCTATAGCAGTTCCAGTCGCCCTGCAGGGCTGCCATAGGCACAGAAATAGGAAATCAATAAAGGCTCCCATGAATCAGCACTCCTGGCTGGCTCTGCTTAGCCAATGTGCAACACTGCCTGCCGCCCCACCTCTCCATTGTCTCTCTCAGTCTCTCAATCCAATGTCTGCCACTGAATAGAAAAAGTCTAATAATACAGACGGGCCTACTGATCTCACAGAGCGTTTGTTTCCTTGGACGCCGTCTATCCAAAATGGCCCAGGTAATGGTTTAGCTTCTCAGTGCCCTTTCCCGTGTCCAGGCAAATAAGAGCCAGGGAGAGGTTTACTAGTGTAGGAGGGTGATTCATCAAGCTACCTTACAGTACTTTCCTCAGTTGAGAGAGAAGCAGAACTGGAAAACTGCAGGTCTTCTCAGTGATGACCAGGGAGGAGGGATGGTGCCATCTAGTGGCCACAATCACAATCATTCTATTTCTTCAAAAGTATAATCACACATGCATAGTGGAACACCCTTTGTTGGACATTTTTATCCATAGTGTCCTAAGAATGCTGTCTACCTATAAGAATACAATAAATCTGCTGCAATTTACACAAACGTCTGCTTCAAGACTGCTGACTAAGACCAGAAGGAGAGCGCAGATACATTACTACTTTGAAAGCTTTGGACTGGTAACTTGTTAGTTTTTCTATTGATTTTAATTATTTTTTTAGTTTATAAGTAGGGCTGCTAGCCTGACGTTGTCATACTCAGATTCTAGTCAGAATATGAGTCTGATACTGCTCCACTGGGCTGTGATTATGGGGCGTGTTTCAACCCAACCAGGAAAGAAAATGCCTCTGCACTCAATTGGATAGACCTCCAACCAATCAGAGCAACAGAGTATGTGACGTATGTCATACGTACTTTTTGCAGAATCCCGTAGGAAGGACGGCAAAAACATCTTTCCGATCGACAAATGCCTTGATCGCGGTTCTCTGTTCCTCTTTTAAAATGAACACGCTGTCGATATCTTCTATAACAGACGCTATGGCAGCCATCTTTGTTGTAAACGAATTCAACCCAAGCGCTCTTTGGTGACGTGGTTGATTCCGTTACTGTTGATCATCCGTCCATCATCGTATGCCTGTCTTGACAATTTGATTGGTCCGAACAGCTCTGGTTGGAGCATAGCTGCCCCACAACGGATCAAGTCCAGACCGAACTTCCCGAATTCAAATGTTGTGGGCGGGGCTAAGTTTGGCTGGCATCCAGGCTATAGGGCTGCACAATTAATCACAAATTCATAGAAATCGCAACGTGTACTAGTGTGATATCCCAATCGTAGCAATATTTGTTAAAGGCAAAATATGTAGTATGTAAGTATTGTGATGCTGCAGAGACGTCCCGGCCTACAAATCCTATCCTATCATAAAAATGAGGATCGTGACACAAAAATGATCATTGCCTTCCAACATTGTGAATCATATCGCAATCGCAGTATCAGTCAAAAATAATCGCATTTCGATATTTTCCTCATATCGTGCAGCCCTAGCGTCGTCGACGCCCAGTAAGATGCTTACCTCAGTGATCAGGACTTAAATGTGATGTTATGGTTTGACGTTGTACGTGAACAAGCCGAGACTATCTGAAAGCATCTGATTGTTGTTGTCGTTTGTCCTCAGCTGTACCGGGCCTCCGCTCTGTTTGAGACCATCCGCCACGAAGCCCAGCACAGCACGGACTATAAACTCTCCCTGTTCGACCTGCAAACCTCCTGCTACCAGGCACTCCAACGGGTCCTTGTCAGCCTGGGTATGCCCACAGACACTTCCCACACCCTCGCTACTTCAGTTTGTTTCATTTGGTTGATGTAGTAGAGTCAAAGGTTGTTACAGAGGGGATTATGGATAGCTCTTTTTATCACTCCATAAATCAGAAAATACTCTCCACAGCCTTGAAAAAAAAACTCTTTTCTCCAGTTTTTTATGAATAAAATGTTGTATAAATCAGGCTTTGAATGACAAAGCCCTGTTTTAAAAGCTTTATAATAGAGATAGGAAGGAAAGTGGAAAGTGGGGTGAGTGTGTAAGTGCTACTGAAATAGAGATTTCTGGCTCAGAGTCTGAGAACAAAACCTTTTAAAGATGTGGATTGAAAAATCTGACATTTTGAAGACATGACAGTTACAAAGTAAAACATTTGACCTTCCCCAGTTGATTACTGACATTAGGACAATTATTTATTGTATTACAAGTTTTCTGAAATCCTAATGGGTAACACTTAACTTGAAGGTATCGACATAATCGTGACACGACGCTTTCATAACTATGACATGACACTGTCATGAACGTGTCATAAACGTTATACAGAAGTCATGAACGTTTATGACTTCTGTCATTAAGTGTCATTCGGTTTTTGTCATGACAAGTTGACATTGTTTGGGATGTCTTTGTAAAGACACTTAATGACAGAAGTCATAAACGTTTATGACTTGTTTATAACGTTTAAGACACGTTCATGACAGTGTCATGTCACGATTATGTCGATACCTTCAAGTAAAGTGTTACCTTCTAATGTTTAAATATGCAATTGAGGCAATCTCTTTCTACCAGTCTGAAAGAAGACATGTTCTGGAAGCAAAATAACCCAACCCTCCAAGTTGAAAACAGATTTGATTATTGAATCTAACCCTAAATCCTGTCCGCTGTACATTCTGTATATCCTGACATTTTGCACATTCCTCAACATTTTGCACATCCTGCACTCAAGCCGTACAGTCTCTTTTTTTGCTTACGTTTAGTACGTTTCGTTTTATGTACTATATGTTCTATTTGTTGCTGTATTTATTGTTTATCTATTTCATATTATTGTTTAAATATGTTTGTATGTGTGCACCATCAACCAAGGTAAATTCCTAGTAACTTCCCCGGCAATACATCTTTTTTTCTGATTCTGATGTGTTTGCCTGTAGTGTCTCCCCTTTAATCAGCATTGCCCTCCCGAACACAAACAGGCCACCACGACGAGGCTCTGGCGGTGGCGGAGCGCGGACGTACGCGAGCCTTCGCTGACCTCCTGGTGGAGAGGCAGACGGGTCAGCAGGACTCGGACCCCTACACCCCGGTGACGGTGGAGCACATTCTGGACACGGTCAACAGCCAGAGGGCCCTGGTGCTTTATTTCTCCATGGCTGCTGGTTACCTGTACAGCTGGCTGCTGGCTCCAGGAGCAGGTAACCCCCGACTCTCATGTAGATAGATAGATACATACATACATACATACATACTTTATTGATCCCCAAGGGAAAATTCAAGGACCTAGTAGCTTAAAGACATCACACACAACATACACATACATCTTAAACAGGATGATAAAATAACAAATCCACATGTATAATATGGACAATAAAAGAAAAGATACTAAATAAGAAATCCACATTAATGTACTAAGGGATGTATAAGCATGAGAGGCTTGCAGTGAGAGGGCAGGGACTGACCCTGTGGTTCAGTATGTATGTAAAGGTGCTCTATAAAAAAGTTTAAAAAATAAATTTAAAAAAAGACAGCATTAAATATGGGCATTATAAGGGAATAAAGTAGACAGTAGGATAGACACAAATCAACAGTCAATATTAGAGGTTTGAAATAATAGGGTTACAGCCATTGTTCAAGTCATAGAATAGCGGCTAAAATGCATGTTTGATGCTTTCATATGTCAACACTTTGACTAACCTTAGCTTGGAGAGCTAATGTACCTGTTGGGCCATAGACCAAAGAAAATGACACCACCCAAACTAGCAGTCAGTCTGACTGGCGGTGACATGTTCCTAACACTCCAAATCAAATTGTTCAAATCAAAGAGGATAAAAGGCCCAGAGGCTGTAGCCTGTTTTCCGCTGCAGGGGTAAGAAGGCCAGCTTTCACACCACGCAGCAGTGCCACCTGCCACTCTGCTGGTAGGATTTGCCCCCTGCGTTGCTTTCTCGCCCCAGAAGATCGTCTACCAACGAACCGTGCTAATTGAAAGTGACGCAGCCAAACAACATTGACAACAGGAAAACATTCAGTTGTTTGCACCAAGACTAATCCTAATTTCTCCGTCTCTTTTCATCCTGTCTCATTTATTTCCTCTTTCTTGCAGTATTACTTCTCCATTTCTGTCTTTTTGACACAGCGAGTGACACCGACATCAGGCAGAGGGAGTAAGATGCAGCTCGTTTATATGACTCATCAGGGTTCAACGTTAAGGTTTTAGTTCACTTGTCCGGTCAGGCAAGTGGAGAAAAAAAAAAGATTCTACTAGCACCAACTTAATTCTTGATTAGCCACAGCACATTCAAACCAAATCATTCAACAAGCGTTCTCTGAAGGGGGAAGTGAACGATGACATCATTTATGACACGATGGGTGGGTTGTTATGTTTACTTACCCAACGTGGCGTTTTACTTTCCCCGGGCCATCGGGCAACCCTTACGGCCCTATTTTAACAATCTAAGCGCACGGCGTGAAGCGTTTAGGGCGTGTCCAAATCCACTTTTGCTAGTTTGACGGCGGAAAAAAATGGGTCCGGGCGCATGGTTCTAAAGGGTTGTACTTAGTGTCTTCATTAATCAGAGGTGTGTTTTGGGCCTAACATGCAATCAACCAATCAGAGATCATCTCCCATTCCCTTTAAAAGCCAGGCGCGTTTGGACCTTGGAGCATTGCTGTTATGATGGCGGATTTGCTCCGTAATATTTTTATTTGTAATCTTCTGCATGTGTGTGCTGCTGTGCGTCCCTGTGTGTGTAACAAGCATAGTGTGCACACGCTGTGCACAAGCCTAGGCCTAGTTTACTAATTTGCTGTTAAAATAACAATGAAATGCTGCGTTCCCGCTTCCCGCTGCCTCAAGATAGCAATATGCCCAGAATGCACCTGAACACATCTCCCTGTAAGACCAGCACACCCATGGGCGCAAAGATGGGCGCAGGTGCATTTGCTGTTTAAACGACGCGGGCGCTGGACGGGAAACTGACAGCTGCGTCGGTCTTAAACTAGCAAAGACACCTCACCTTGGGATTTGTACGCTGTTCTCTCGTCTGCTCTGAGAGCTGAGAGCTGTGACCCGTGTCCCGCACCAAGCCTGAACATTTGATCCAATCCTTCTCCCAGGCAACCAGATGAACTTGCCCCGCCAGCACTAGTCATACGGAGGGGAGGAACACTACAGGGACCAGTGGAGATCTTCAAAGTGTTGAATATTACCCAGGGCTAAGAGGGAGTTACTTGCTCACTAATCGCCTGTCTGTCGCTTCCTGGCATTCCCTGGCATCCAGCTGGCACACAAACATGGCCAACTCTGAAGAGTCTGCAGTCAACACAAAAGGGCTGCTGAGGTCCTAATTACTTCAGTAGTGTACATGCTGTCACATTTTAGAAATGTGGATAACACATAGAGCTGCAAACAATGATTAATGTCATCGTCGATTAATCGGTTGATTATTTTCTGGATGAATGGATTCGTTGTTTGGTCTCAAAAGTGTCAAAAAACGGTGAAAAATGTGGATCAGTGTTTGCCAAAAAGCCCAAGATGATGTCCTCAAATGTCTCGTTTTGTCCCCAACTCAAAGATATTCAGATTACTGTCACAGAGGAGAGAAGAAACTAGAAGATATTCACATTTAACAAGCTGACATCAGAGAATTTTCATTAAAAAAATTACTCAAACCAATTAATTGATTATCAAAATAGGTGGCAATTAAATTGACTGACAACTAGTCGATTAATCTTTGCAGCTCTCATCACATGTACTCTCCATTCAAATGTATTTAATACAAAATATACATACATGCAAGCACATCCACTTATACAGCACTGACACATACGCACACACACACATGCAGCCTGTCCTCAATCTCTCTGAGTGCTCTTCCCCGCCCCGATAACTCAGCTGAGCTCTGATGGCGGGCAGCAGATGGCACGGGCAGCCTACTCTTATCTTTTATTGAACATTATTTGTTTTATTCATTTTGCTCAACAGATGCAATCCTGCACGTGTCCTCACTCACAGCTCTCAGTTGAAACCATCAAATCAATATTCCCTCGTATCGCGAGCGAGTAATCATTTTTAACTTTTTCACTTCACCTGTAAGCAGCCCAGTCATGTTCGCCCTCCCATCTCTCTCCGCAGGCATCCTGAAGTTTCATGAGGTGTACCTTGGCGAGGGCGTGTCAGATGGAGGCTCAGACTTCCAGGAGGGGGGCGGCAGCGGGGTGGTCAGCGGCTCCTCGTTGGAGCAGCACATCGCCAGCGCCCGCGAGGCTCTGGGAGTAGAGTCTTACTACAGCAGGTGAGCTCTTTACAGCTGTCACAATGAACTGAAGAGAACTGTCTGTTTGGGAGCTCCTTATCTGCCCTATGTTCCCACAGCCCTATGGTCCCACAGCCCTATGGTCCCACAGCTCTATGTTCCCACAGCCCTATGGTCCGACAGCCCTATGGTCCCACAGCCCAATGGTCCCACAGCTCTATGTTCCCACAGCCCTATGGTCCCACAGCCCAATGGTCCCACAGCTCTATGTTCCCACAGCCCTATGGTCCCACAGCCCAATGGTCCCACAGCCCAATGGTCCCACAGCCCTATGTTCCCACAGCCCTATTGTCCCACAGCCCTATTGTCCCACAGCCCTATTGTCCCACAGCCCTATGGTCCCACAGCCCAATGGTCCCACAGCCCTATGTTCCCACATTTCTAAGATTGTTCTTAAAATTAGGCCCTATGTTATGGTTAGGGTTACATTCTGTCTATAATCCATTGCTACTGGATAATAGGTTGGGTATAATTGGCTACCAAATTGGGGGAAAGGGAGATAAGGAATTGTGGGAACACAGGGCCTAATTTTGAAAAGAATCTAGGAAATGTGGGAACATAGGGCTTAATTTTCAGTTAAAAAAAAACATTCTTAGAAATGTGGGAATATAGGCACACTCTCACTCATTTTACCCTCAGAATTTGATCCAAAAGTCTAGAAGAGCCGCACGATTAAATCATTTAATCCCCATTAAAGTTAGTGGAGCGCTTAATAGGAAGTACCCGTCTCGGCCGGCGGAGGTCTCTACTGCGCCTGCTCTTTGGGCCGCACAGTGCGGAAGCAGCGCCAATCATCTGGGTCATTTTATACGAGGAAGTTGAACTTTTTTGGCTGTCATAAGAGCTTTCGCAGGGCTCTGCCTCGAACGCTGTATCCAGGTTATTTTACACATCCATGGTGCTTTGTTGTTATTTCCCTGAGCAGGGAAAGCCATTATGGCTGAGCAGACAAAGAAAAAACACACCTATATATGTAGACTTTATTGATCCAAAACAGAAGGAAAGGCAGAACGGATCACACTGCTTCATTAACAAGTGCTCTTTGGAAAGCGCCTGGTGACCAGCCATCAGAAACAAGTGTACAAACAACATGACATCTCATTAAAAATGTAGCCCAATCAAAAAAGATTAACATGCACACTTCTGTGTGTGTGTGTGTGTGTGTGTGTGTGTGTGTGTGTGTGTGTGTGTGTGTGTGTGTGTGTGTGTGTGTGTGTAAAAGAGTGTTATTCAGCTCCATTGCACCCTGTGATGACAGGCCTCCACTACCGTCCCAAAGTACTCACTCTCTCCTCCTGAGTGGGAATAAATGAGACGGAATGATGGCTCTGTGGATAGCCCGACTATTGAACACACCAAACAAACATCGAACCTGACAAGTGAAGGAAGAAAGAACGGGGGGGGGGGGGGGGGGGGGTTTCCAGAGAGTAGGAGGAAGAATGGGGAGAAGGTTAAGATGCAGTGGTAAAATCAATGCAGTAAAATCCACAGAAGCAGAGGCTAGTGGGTAAAAAAACCTCAGAGAACACAGAGATGTAGCCGGAGGGACTCTGCAGGAAGAGACGGAGAACGTGGCGAGATATATATTGACAGCAAAATCCACCCATTGACATCAGTGGGTCTGCACCGCATTTGACGTTTCTCTAGTTGGCGTTTGATCCACAGTGCCCAGCTGGTCCGCCCAGTGCCGGCCTCCGCCAGTCTCGCAGTCTGGCCCTCCTGCCCCATTACCAGCTCATTTACTACTCCAATGGGAAGCTGCACACACACCACTGCGCCTGGATGGGCACAATATGGCACCACTTACCAACACATTCATTCTCCAGAATGGAGAGAAAGGGAGGCAGCACTCTGAAATGAGTGCAGATGGAAAATGAATGGGGGCGAGCATGTGCGTGTGAAAGAGAGGGTGATATATAATGGGGGAGGATGTAGCCTTTGTGACAGCAGAAATATGTGTATTAACAAATCATCATAGACTGTAAAAATAATGGACGAACTTCCAGGTCTCTAAAGTTGAAGCCAATGCTGAAGCTCCTTAAAGCTGCGTTCTCTCTAACTTCCAGCAGGAGGCGACTCCACCGGCTCCAAAAAGAAGTCTGTTTCTATAGAAGTTTATGAGAAAATGAGCCTACTTCTCTCTTGATTTATTACCTCAGTAAACATTTTCATAATGAGTTCATGGTCTCAATCACTAGTTTCAAGTCTTCTTCAATACAGCATGATGTTCATTTAGTAAATGCTCCCATTTATTTTAAAATAGACGATAAAGCAGGGGATGCTTTGGGACAGAGGCTTAGCGATGCTAACCATGCTAACACGGTGGACATTAAAATAGACCTGAATTTGTATTTTAATCTTAAACTTCTACCCTCTCACCGTGTATTTTCACTTCATCAGTTAACTGGAACATTTAGGTCGCCTAAAATGTCGCCTAAAATGTCTTGTTCAGCATTTTGCAACCAAGCTAGCTAGCTAGCTAGCTAGCGACCGCCAGTGTTAGCTGGTAACTTAAGTGAAAGTTTGTCGGGTTTTTTCCCCTCCTCACTCGCATTTACCTGCCGGTAAATCTCCGCTGGATGACTCACTTCAGAAGGGATTGAAAATCAGCGACTTTTCATCTTTAGCATTTAGCTTAGCACAGTGTCATGAAACCATTAACAACACTGGCTTAGCCGCGTCATCCTCCACTTATCGCCAAACTTGAGGCCTGAAAACGGCAGTCCACAAACCAATGGGTGATGTCACGGATGCTATGTCCATTATATTTACAGTCTATGGTTATCATCTTTTCAAAACATTGTAAAGCATTGTAGACATAGGTCTGTTAGTATGTTCCCCCCATAGGGCTTCAATATCAATCAATATATCGTTATATGAGACTAGATATCGTCTTAGATTTTGGATATTGTAATATTGTGATATGACACAACTGGTTTTACAGGCTGCGTTACAGTAGTAAGTGATGTACTTTTCGGAACATTCCAGACTGTTCTCCCTGTTGTGTTATTTGCCTTTATTGCCTTTATTTGCCTGGTCAAAAATATTGTGATATTTGATCTTTTACATATCGCCCAGGCCTAAATCCCCAGAAGAATGAATCTCGAATGAGACCCATTGTGCAAGGATTTAAATAAAGTGGTGGTACTGGGAGAATGAGATGATAAGAGATCCCATGGTGCAGGCGACCGGCCATGGAAGCAAGAAGCTGACTTAAGAGTTGCATGATGTGGGTGCATCAGAGGAGAGGTTTAGGCATGAAGAGGGTAGATGGGGCCCCATTGACTGGATCAGCATCAGCAGCATTATAATAAAAGGATTTAACTCTGCTTATCATCAGAGTGTTGGACCAAGCCTGGGAAAATTAGGCCAAGTGTGTGCGCGTTGAACAGTGTGTGTAGTTGACTTATCCACAGAAGAACAATGCAAGTCTCTGCATTGTCTACTTTGCTGAAGTGTCTTTTTCTTGCCAACATGTCTCTCTCTCTCTCTCAGAGGGTGTTCGAGCAGCGAGACGGAGAGCGAGGCGGGAGATTTGTTGGACCAACAATTTGAGGAGCTCAACAACAAGCTTAACTCCGTCACTGATCCAACAGGCTTCCTGCGCATGGTGTCCAGAAACAACCTGTTCAACAGGTAGGAGATTTTGTTTTTTGGGCAAAAAAATCACCTGAACGTTGCCTACACTCTCACTGTCTTAATCTGTCTTAATCAACAAGCACTGCCAAGACCCACTTTTCCACACACACACAAAAAGATTAAAAAATATCATCCTGGCTATAGAGATTCACGGGTTTTGTGGCTCATCTGTGAAAGGAGTCTTTTCTCCATTGTTTAGCCAGCGCCGAGGCAGCATGTGAATCCTCCTTATTAAATAGACTGAGTAGAGCCAAGCTGTTAAAGCCCTTACCAACTGTGTGTGTGTGTGTGTGTGTGTGTGTGTGTGTGTGTGTGTGTGTGTGCACGCCAGACACATACACTGATATGGTTTTAAGATGTTTGCCCTGTCTGTGTTTGTTTGCTGTGCAGATTTATGACTGTGGGTATTCAGTGAGTCTGCCCCTGGCAAACGATACTGTGCAAAGTCTTCATTTACATTGCGCTGATTGGTAATGTATACCAATAAGAGAGTGTGTGTGTGTGTGTGTGTGTGTGTGTGTGTGTGTGTGTGTGTGTGTGTGTGTCTGGGTCATATTTCCCTGTCCTCGTCCACAGTTGAGCTGCTCTTTGATGAGGGGGTAATTCCAGCTTTAATTGAGTCTCGGTGCTCATTAAGCCCCTTTAATGGGCTGCCGGTAATAATCCGCTCATTCTTTCGGGCCTCAAGAAAACCTTCAATTATAAAAGCTCCTCGTGCTTAGGAGCCTATCGTCTATCACGATGTTAAAGCAAGAGAAAATGAAGAAAAGCTCATTGTCATTTCATGCCATCCATCCTGGGGGTTGGTGTCAGACAATGAACATGTACATGCATGTGCTTTTCACTTCTCACTTTGACTTCCATTCCCACTATCATATTTCGTGTTAAGATTTAGGCTATTAGTGGTTTGAATACCTCAGTATTTCCACAAGTACTCATATTTTAGAAAAAGGAGAAAAATATAATACACTCTGAATGACATTTAAATTAAAGTAGCTACAAGAAAAATCTACTTATATTTGAAGGTCAGTGCTTCCTGGTTATTGTAAATAAGTATATTGATTCTTTGGACAACGATATTTTTGCTAATATCACAAAGTCTGCCATGACGCGACCGGTATAAACTAATATCACTTGCCCATCTAAAACAATCCATTTATATCAACTCACAAAAAGCAACTAAAATATGATATCACAATTTTACTACTGAGCTCCTAGAGACATTCCATTTTTTTTTTTTTTATTTATTAAAAGAATAAAAAAATGGAGCTGGAGATTTTTTTGTTAGGCATTTCCGCCTCTAATCACTGGGACAGCTTAGATATGAAAAGGTAGAGAGAGGGGGAAGACATGCAGGAAATCACCGCGGGTAGGATTCGGACCCTGGGCCTCTGCGTCAAGGAATAAACCTCTACATGTGGGCGCGCGCTCTACCAACTGAACTACACGGGCGCCCAAGAAAGTGCCACATTTCTAATGTTTAAGTGCAAATGTTTTGTATAAGTTGACTCAGAGAGCCCTTAATGACCTTTTAAAGGTGCCCTGTCACACAAAAACGTTTTTACTTGCATTTTTTTTAAATATGTCAGGTCCATATGTGTTTGTGTTATGTGGTGAATGTGAAAATGAACTGCTACCTCCTCTGTCAGCTCTAGCCACTGAAAAGAAATAAGTGGAGAAATCAGGCCAATTACAAAAGCTGGTCAGTCTGACGTGGTGTTGGCTGAGCTCATTACTATTCATGAGCTCGCCCAGTTGCGCTGGGTAAAGGATGCTGATAGTCAGGCTCTCATTGGCTAGCTGTCAGCCAATCAGAGTCGAGCAGCTTAGCTCGTTGAATATTAATGAGAACTGGCACAAATCGAGCGGAGTCTTTTCATACCACGCTAGAATGGCTTGAAACAAGGTAACCAAGGCATTTTTATGTCCATGGTAGAACTTCAGACATTACCACAGAGTAATGAAATACGTGTGGCAGGGCTCCTTTATTGCTTTGGGAGTTTCAAAATAAAGGCGTATCATAAAGATATGTATCAATGTTTTCACTTTGCATCAATCATCATTGGATCAATACATTGATCTGGGTCAATGTATCATTTTGGGGCTGCTAACGATTATTTATACCATTGATTAATCTGTTGATTCTTTTCTGGATGAATGGATTAGTTGTTTGGTTTCTAAAATGTCAAATGATAAAACATCATTGTTAAATAATAAAACAAAAAGCCCAAGACGACGTCCTCAAATGTCTGGTTTTGTCCCCAACTCAAAGATATTCAGTTTCCTGTCACAGAGGAGAGAAGACACTAGAAGATATTCACATTTAACAAGCTGACATCAGAAAAGTTTGACTTTTCTTGCCAAAAAAAATGGCTCAAACCGATTAAAGGTGCCGTAGGTAGGATTGTGAAGATCCAGGACTTAGCCAAAAAATGTGAACATCAACAACTTCTCAGTCCCTCCCCTCTTTCTGCTAAAGCCCAAAACGGTCTCCTAAGCCCCTCCCCCCACAAGGGAGAATGAATGCGTGTGCATGAGCAGTGAATGACACGCAGTTAGACACCCCCGCTGGCCCTGATTGGTGCATCTGAACAGTTAGACACCCCCCCCCCTGGCCCTGATTGGTGCATCTGAACAGGAACGGTGGATTTTTGCAAATCTTAAATATTGATATTTTGCACAAAAAAAATGAAATGACCTGCCTCATGTAGTTCTTCTGGAACATAGGGTCATTTTCAGCAAATATGACAGTTACTTTTATAAGTCTTACCTACTGCACCTTTAATTGTCTATTCATTATTTTTATTTTATTGGTTCATTTGATAGGGACCATGCATATTCATGAACATTGTTGTTTAAAAAACACCATGTAAATATGCCAGAATTAGTAAAAATAACTACTTTTCATCTGCAGTCCCTAGGCAGGTGACATAGGACTAACATAGAGACAGCCAGCAGTCATACAGCACTCATTCACTCTAAATTAAAAGGTACACATAATGGTGACATTGACAAAACAAAAATACATGATGACAAAGACATTATTTATCCACCTCTATACTGCACTCAATTTAACAGTGAAAGTATATGGGGATTAGTTGACTAATCGATTAATCACTGCAGCTCTCGTATCATTACACCCCTATTCCTGGTGTGATATCTTCATTTGGTGTTCTCATCGATTGCCCTATTTTGAACACGGAGATCTAATCTTCACCGGGGAGCCTGGAAGGATTACTATGAGAAGGTGATGATGAAAGTCTCCCCGTGTCTAATCCCCTCAGTGTCTAATTGAATACCTTTTTTATGCACAGTGATAAAAGCGTAATGAGATTGTTTGAGGATGTTGATGAAGTTGTCAGTGAAGAAGCAGTAAGCACTGATAGAACAGGCATCACAAGAGCTGAGTTCAGCAATCATTTCCATCGCAGCTAGAAATTAGGTCAGTGTAGAAAGCCTAATTAAGCAATATTAGGCCTACAACAGACGGTGTTGTAGGAGCCACATACTGTATGTTGTTTATGGTCTAATTTATATTATTTATTGATTATTACATTGTGCACTTATATTGTCGGTGGTGGGCGTGTTTATCGCGGCTTGAGCGGAAGTGATAACATATGTTAAAGGACGCCCCCACCGCTAGCCTAGCACAGGTCCTGGAAGTAACCGGCTCCATCTAGCCTAGCTTAGCACAGATCCTGGAGGTAACCGGCTCCATTTAGCCTAGCTTAGCACAGATCCTGGAGGTAACCAGCTCCAACTAGCTTACTGCTCCCAAGTGACAAAATAACACCAACATGTTTCTATTTACATGTTGTGATTTGTAGAGTCACAGCGTGTAGAAATAACAAGGTCACATGAGACACAGCCATCTTCTAACCGTATATAAACTGGGAACTATATTCTCAGAAAGGCGAAGCACTGCTACTCTCTGCTCCTCACCACGGGGCTTCTCAGGTGGTGCGAGCAAATCACTCCACCCAAGTAGCAGTGCCGTACCGTTTGTATCCCCTCTCAGATCACACTTAAAGTCTTTCAGCTGTAGCCCAACATAAGCTGCTGCTGAACGCTTTCTTCACCCTCAGCGTCGCCACTCTTTGTCTTTTCTTTTCGCTGCTTCCCTCTACACTTGACACTCACCTTCTCTTGGCTTCTCCCTTGCCTCCTTTCTCATTCGTCCTGTCAGGCTAACAAACGATTGTTTGCTTTCCCATGGAGCACGGCTCATGCCAGGGCCTGGGAGAGAGACAAGAGTGTCGGGAGGCTGGAGGGAAGCCAGTGGCCGGGGGGGTCTACCAGAAGGGCAGGGTAGGAGGAGGAAACGCTGGCTGGTGGAACAGATGGAGAGTTGTGGCCGTAAAAGCTCAGCCCTGTGTGCCTGCGGCGCCGAAGGCTTCTAACCCCACGGCCACAATTAGCACAGTTCCCAGTATGTTGTAGAGCTGCAGAGATTAATTGATTTCCTCTACAACTATTTTGATAATTAATGAATCGGGTTGAGTCATTGTTTATGTTAACCCTCGTGTTGTTTTCCCGTTGACCATGAACTTGTTGTCCTTCGGGGGTCATAATTGAAATAGAACTTTTTTTGGTGCTTTTCCTGACGTTTTTGTCCCTTTTTTTAGATGCTTTTGACACTTTTTAAAACATTTTTTTTAATTCATGGTCAATAAACCTAATTTACATGACATCATACCAAATTTTTAAGTTAAAAAAAGCAGAAATTATGAATTATTTTGACTATTCAGTCCTTCCAGAAAAATGCGGAGTTTTTTTTGTGATTGTTGAGGCAAAAATCTGTGATTATGTGGCACGTTTTCTTAAAAAATGCGATGGAATATGCAGGATATTTATGCGATGAAATTGCGGGAACTTGCAAAAACTGCGGTTCCATCGTGGCTTCATCGCGGGGTCTGCAGCTTTTTGATGACGTTCACGTCGGGTAATTACGTCACTTCATAACGTTCCCATGGCAACAGAGGAAAATGGCTGCTCTTGTGTGAAGTAAATGCAACATTTTTCAACTTTGTGACTTTTTTGCAACGAAAATGCCAAATTCATATCAAATCATGCAAACGGAAATCAGCAATTTATGCGGCGAAAGTGCGGCATATTTGAAAAAATGCCCCTGCATAAATATGCAGACTTTGGCTGATTATGCATTGAATTTTTTCTGGAGGGACTGCTATTAGTTAAGACCAGAGGATGTTGAGTGGATCACAGACCGTCAAAGTATAGTCAGGAAACGGTTTTGAAACCATTTAAACATTTTTGTAAATGTAAAACAACAATTTACGCAACATTTTATGTAAAGCAGCGGCCCTCTTCTGCATTTCATTCCCAATCTTTTTCCCCTTTCATGTCTAAGCTGTGAAAAACAAAGAAATAAAATTTTAAAACAAAAACGAGACATTTGAGGACATCATCTTGGGCTTTGGGAATCACTGATCGCCATGGTTCACCGTTTTCTGACATTTATTTTTTTTTTTACTTTGAATCTTGACTTTTTAAACAAACACACAGTTCCAACTACTAAACACGCATACTCACGCCAACGTACAGAAACATGTGTAGACTACACATACACAAAGTATACATTACCAGTGACCTTCCTTGACTGCTGATATATTGTTCGCCAATGTCCGTGGTTGGCTCAGAGTAGGTCAATAATTGATGTTACATTATGGAAACATTTTCTGACATTTTATAGACCAAACAGCTTCTCCATCAATCGAGAAAACAATCGTTAGTTGTAGCCTTAGTGTGCTGTGTGTCTCTACCCGAGCAGACATGCCTCAAACACACAGGGCTGTTACCTGATTTCTGTTAATACTGCAAAAATACTCACCGGGAGGGCATTGGCGGCGCGTGCAGTCGCAGCACTGGCTCGGCTCTCTCTCGGTTCTATTCATTGAAGACATCTTATCATCATCTTCTTCATCTTGCAGCTCTGAGTGTTGATATGTAGAGAAGGTCCCTGTAAAGATGGGATGAGCCCCACTCTCCGGTTATACTGGCGAGCTTCATGTCTCTGCACTAGACTAACCACGGTACAATACTTCCATCTAGTGGAGCTTTTCATATTGACATCATTTTCTCAGCAGTACTGCTTCCTGTCATGTGGAGTTACAGTAGATATGCTAGTGCAGTGGTTCCAGACTTCTTTTTTTATCTGAGGTACCCCCAAAGCCCTGCCAGAAGAGCTCACGTACCCCTTTCTTTTCCCTCAACCTTTATTGGGCGGTCGCTTAGTTTAATTCATATGTATTAATATTCAACACTGTCCCAACTGCTCCAAATTACAAACGCCAAGTTGATTGGGTACCCAACAACACACCCGACAAGTGTGAAGGAGATCAGATGGACGGTTCTCGAGAAATATGAAAGACAACGGACAGACACACACACACACACACACACACACACACACACACACACACACACACACACAGGTTTGTGGCACTATCTTTGTGTGGACCCGTCATTGACATAATGCATTCCCTAGCCCCTTACCCTAACCTTAACCATCACCACTAACTGCCTAACCTTAACCCTTACCCTCACCCTAACCATAACCTAATTCTAACCCTAATCCTAAAACCAAGTCTTAACCCTCAAACAGACCTTTAACCTTGTGGGGTCCAGCATTTTGGCCCCACAAAGCTGTCCGGACCCCACAAGTATACTGTACTCCTGGTTTTTGGACCCCACGAATATAGTTAAACAAGAACACACACACACGCACACGCACAGGGTCCGTGCTTTATAGTTGGATATGTGTTCCCAGAGGGATTATAGCAAATCACAGTGGAGAACCATATGGCCCGCCTTCATCTTTCTTTCACTCTGTGAGACTTTACATCTGACAGCGAGCATGTTAGAAAAAGAAAGACGGGCCTCTACTGTATAATGAGAGGGTTGGAACGCAGCTCTTCTTATGCAGCTTAGTACTGCTGCCACACACACACACACACACACACACACCACACACACACACTCACTCACTCAGAAGAGTACAGTGGCTGAGTTTTGTGTCTTATCTGATGTAACATATGAAGCAAGTTAGACATGTAGCTCGTAGGCCACATTCCCAACACGTTATTACAGCAGCATGGTTTGATGTTAAAGGACAGTTTGATACATGAGACCCGTGTTTACATACTGTTTACATGCTTGTTTCTTTTTCTAATAGACACTTTGATTATTTCACAGTGTTTTTAATTACAACCCATCTGTTGTTTTAAAAGAGCTGCTATAGATTTCTTAGGACTAAATGTCCACTGCTGGATTTGTTATGTAGAATAATATCAAATAAGACCTAGGGCCCTATCTTGCACCCGGCGCAGCACAAAGCCCGACGCAAGTGTCTTTGCTAGTTTAAGACCGACCCAGTTGTCAGTTCCCCGTCCAGCGCCCGCGTCCTTTAAATAGCAAATGCACCTGCGCCTACCTGTGGCCCATGGGGGGGCTGGTCTTACAGGGAGATGTGTTCAGGTGCATTCTGGGCGTGCTGGTCTTACAGGTAGGTGTGTTCAGGTGCATTCTGGGCGTGCTGGTCTTACAGGGAGGTGTGTTCAGGTGCATTCTGGGCGTGCTGGTCTTACAGGGAGGTGTGTCCAGGTGCATTCTGGGCGTGCTGGTCTTACAGGGAGGTGTGTTCAGGTGCATTCTGGGCGTATTGCTATCTTGAAGCAGTGGGAAGTGATCGCGCCATTGACCAACAAAAACCTGGTCTAAAGTCAATAACGCAGCATTTCATTGTTATTCTAAACATCTGTACATCATTTGGGAAAAACATAAAATATATATATATATATATATATATATATATATATATATATATATATATATATATATATATATATATATAATCCTGTAGAGGAACATTTGGATAAAAATCATCTGGCCTGCTCTAATTGCAAATCAAGGATCCCGAACAAAGCCAAGTACTTCTTCAATACTCTCTATGTAATATTAAACCAACAGAAGAACATGTACTCCATTATATGAGACTTCTTTAGGGAATAGCAAATTAGTAGAAGTATCATAGAACAGTTGAAGGTATTTTAAAAAAACCTAAAAGGTTGGTTATTCAGAAAACATCCAGGGCTGGAGCCCCTGAATCCACCTTTTTTTAAAATGTATTTATCTTGAACAATCAACATACTGTAGAAGAATGAACACATGACACTGTCATGAACACATGACCCCTAACCATAACCATAACTTGTCATGACAAAAACCGAATGACACTCACTAAAAGAAGCGTTATGTCATAAACGTTTATGACGTGTTTATAATGTTTATGACACGTTCATGACAGTGTCATGTCACTCTTATGTAGATACTTTCAAATAAAGTGTAACCAATATTGCTTATAAAGTCCTTCCCCTACTTTACAATATCATATTATTACAGAAAATAAAATACAGCTGTACAGCATACAAAAATGTAAACTAACTGTAAATGCATGATGTGGCAAACAGTG
This sequence comes from Zingel zingel, assembly GCA_023566125.1. Taxonomy (NCBI): domain Eukaryota; kingdom Metazoa; phylum Chordata; class Actinopteri; order Perciformes; family Percidae; genus Zingel; species Zingel zingel. The sequence continues at coordinate 3,010,548 of CM042314.1, read as the reverse complement.
CCTTGGGTCTGCAACATGAAAGTAAAAGTATGAGGTGGACACTGAAAACAGTATTTCTTGACGTTGTGTTTGTTGTGTTTGTGCAGGAGCTGCCAGAGTATGACCAGCCTGTTCAGTAACACCATGTCACCTGCCAAAGACGTGAACTCTTCGCTGCCTCGTCGCTCCAGCAACCTCGGAAAGCCTCCGCTCCGGGCACTTTATGATCTGCTCATTGCACCTATGGAGGGGGTGAGGGCTTCCTCCGTGCCTGGCTGTTGATGTAGTTGTGTGTTAGAGAGAGAAATATGTTGAGAAGTATGAGTGTTTTCATTGTACTACGCCTTTTATCTAACAGGGCTTGATGCACTCCAGCGGGCCCGTCGGCAGACACAGACAGCTGGTGATGGTGCTGGAGGGGGAACTGTACCTCATCCCCTTCGCTTTGCTCAAAGGAAGCTCGTCCAATGAATACCTGTACGAGCGCTTCAGCCTCATCGCTGTTCCCTCCATCCATGGCCTTGGAACCAGCGCAAAGGTTGGCCGTCTCCTTCACATGACTAAAAAAATAGAATGCCGTACTTTTGTGATTGAAATTTTTATTTGCAAATATGACAAACAGCAGCTCATATGGTACAGCTTACAGAAGACAAATAAGACGAGAAGGTCGGATAGTGAAATAACATTTCAGTCAAAGCATAAGTTATTCTGGTCACAAGGAATGTGAAAAATGAAAAATGTACAAGCTGAGCAGACAAAAAATACAGTAGTATTAGTTAAATAAAACAATCAAACAAAATATCAGTAAATTAAATAAATATGTCATAAAAATCCGGTTACAATCTCATAATCAGGCTACTAGTTAGAAGTCAGGTGGACCATGAAGTAATCCCAAATCCCCAGTGTCCCAGGGTCTTTGCCCCTTATCCTAGCCAGCATAACCTCATGTGATGCTGTCTCAGTCATGAGGAGTTTCCACCGCTGCATTGTTGGGTATGTGGGTGATTTCCAGTGCCTCAGTATAATTCTGGCAGCCGAGGCTATCCCAACCATCAGAACTGATATTGGCATGGTTCCTAAGACTTCCTAATGCTGTACTTTGATTTGAAACACTTTATAATAACGGCGCACTATGAAGCTTTAGTCAAGTATTAGTAAATACTTAAGTCATCATTCATTAAGCATTGTTCCTACATTAATACACAGTAGTATGTCATTTACAAACAGTTATAAATGTTTTATTTTTGATTGATAAGCTCATCTGCAATGTGTTTGAAGACTGTATTTTCATACGTAGGCAAGGCAGCTTTAGTTGTATAGCACATTTCAGCAACAGGGCAATTCAAAGTGCTTTACATAAAACATTAAAAAAATTAAGAACAGATAAAAGATGAGAATAAAATGTTGCAATTCAGGTTCCAAACCTGGCCTCCCAGAGGACTTAACAAGTTAACCGAGTCCATCTCGGGCCTCCCAGTGGACTTATAGATTAACAATTATATTAAAAAAAAAAAAAAAAACGCAGATAAAATACGAAAATAAAAGTTACAGTGCAGAATAAGAAATTAAGAAATGAACAATTATTTAAAGAAAGGCAACATCAAAAAGAAAGTCTTCAGTCGTGATTTAAAAGAACAGAGTTGCGGCGGACCTGTAGTTTTCGGGGAGTTTGTTCCAGATATGTGGAGCATAAAAACTGAACGCTGCTTCCCCCTGTTTAGTCCTGACTCTGGGGACAGAGAGCAGACCTGTCCCAGACCACCTGAGAGGTCTGGGTGGGTCACAGTGTAGCAGACCTGTCCCAGACCACCTGAGAGGTCTGGGTGGGTCACAGTGTAGCAGACCTGTCCCAGAACACCTGAGAGGTCTGGGTGGGTCATAGTGTAGCAGACCTGTCCCAGACCACCTGAGAGGTCTGGGTGGGTCACAGTGTAGCAGACCTGTCCCAGACCACCTGAGAGGTCTGGGTGGGTCACAGTGTAGCAGACCTGTCCCAGACCACCTGATAGGTCTGGGTGGGTCATAGTGTAGCAGACCTGTCCCAGACCACCTGAGAGCTCTGGGTGGGTCACAATGTAGCAGACCTGTCCCAGACCACCTGATAGGTCTGGGTGGGTCATAGTGTAGCAGACCTGTCCCAGATGACCTGAGAGGTCTAGGTGGGTCATAGTGTAGCAGACCTGTCCCAGACCACCTGAGAGCTCTGGGTGGGTCATAGTGTAGCAGACCTGTCCCAGACCACCTGAGAGGTCTGGGTGGGTCATAGTGTAGCAGACCTGTCCCAGACCACCTGAGAGCTCTGGGTGGGTCATAGTGTAGCAGACCTGTCCCAGACCACCTGAGAGGTCTGGGTGGGTCATAGTGTAGCAGACCTGTCCCAGACCACCTGAGAGGTCTGGGTGGGTCATAGTGTAGCAGACCTGTCCCAGATGACCTGAGAGGTCTAGGTGGGTCATAGTGTAGCAGACCTGTCCCAGACCACCTGAGAGGTCTGGGTGGGTCATAGTGTAGCAGACCTGTCCCAGACCACCTGAGAGCTCTGGGTGGGTCACAGTGTAGCAGACCTGTCCCAGACCACCTGAGAGGTCTGGGTGGGTCACAGTGTAGCAGACCTGTCCCAGACCACCTGAGAGCTCTGGGTGGGTCACAGTGTAGCAGACCTGTCCCAGACCACCTGAGAGGTCTGGGTGGGTCATAGTTTACTAGCAGATCAGAAATGTATTTCGTCCCTAAACCGTTTAGTGATTCATAAACCAGCAGAAGTATTTTGAAATCAATTCTTTGAGGCACAGGAAGCCAGTGTAGAGACTTCAGAACTGGAGTGATGTGATCCACTCTCTTGGTCTTAGTGAGGACTCGAGCAGCAGATCTGTAAAGACACCGTTACAGTAGTCAAGTCTACTGAAGATAAAAGCATGGACAAGTTTTTCCAAATCCAGCTGAGACATAAGTCCTTTTAACCCTCGATATGTTCTTAAGCTGATAATAGGCTGACTTTGTAATTGTCTTAATGTGGCTGTTGAAATTCAGGTCTGAGTCCATGACTACACCAAGATTTCTGGCTTTGTCTGTTGTTTTTAACATTGTCGTTTGAAGCTGAGCGCTGACTTTTAATCGTAATGAATGATTGATTCATCTTTTCTAAATGAAGTATAATATCAATTACAGAAGTTATTTAGGAGTTGTCAATGCTTCATAAGATCATTTAGAAAGTGTAAGTACATGATTAACAAACTATTTAGATGCACATTTATGCATGCATTTTTTTATTTTATTTTCAAACCAAAATCAGACAGAGCAGCTATGCTAAAACAGACAAAACAACGTAAAAGAGGGAATAATATATATATATATATATATATATATATATATATATATATATATATATATATATATACATACACACACACACACACACACACATATACATAAATAGACATGTAAATAAATTAAAAAAAAATGAATACAATGACATAACCCACCAAAAAAAAATAGGGGGTTGGTTTTAGTCTTTAGTTATATAGCTTGTAACTATGCTGTAGCAAGTTGTGATGCATATTTATGTAATATGCATGCATTTATACCTATAATGATATAGACATGCCCTAGGCAGCATGGTGGCCCAATGGTTAGAACTGTGGCCTCACAGCAAGAAGGTTCTGGGTTTGAATCCAGGTCGTTCCGGACCTTTCTGTGTGGAGTTTGTATGTTCTCCCCATGAAAACATGTACTAGGTTCTCCAGTCAGTGCCCTTGGAGTTGGTCCCCAGGCGCTGTAAATGGCTGCCCACTGCTCCCTTGAGGGATGGGTTAAATGCAGAGAATGAATTTCACTACATGTATGTGTATGTGACAATAAAAGTACCTTTAATGGTTAGTGAGTGTGTTAATAGATGTTTCAGATGGATTTTTATTATGCACATAAGACTGACGTGACAACTGTCATGAACATGAATGAGTCTTTATGAATCATGTCAGTTTTAAGGCGTTGACACGCACAGCTGATAATCGGCCGTAGGACAGTCTGGCGAGGTCGGTGACTCGAGTCTGTTCGGTGTGTTCCGTGCCGTCGTCCGTCCGAGGGGCCGTCGGCCTTCATTTTGGCCGATTTGAAATGTATAATCGGCGGGGCGGGCACTGCCGGCAGTCAGACTCAAATGACCCATCTGATTGGTGGAGAGCTAACCTGGAAACGGGGAGCGGGATGAGCGTGACTAGAGTCTCTCAAAATCTGATGAAAATCTTTTAAACTGACCTTTGTTGATCTGAAATGAAGACAGATTCAGCGACTGCACGGCCTATTTCTCTCTTAACATGTTCTCAGGAACACGTTACGGTGAACTATTTTAGGACAATATGAGATCGTATTCTGAACAAGCCGCCATGACAGTCTGGCTGTGAATTTCCGGAGAAACCAGACCCACGTGACGCGTTCGTCCAATCAGCTGCCGGTTTTCATTTTTGGGTGACAATCCAGAATAGCACCGCCTGCTGTTATGGAGACGTATTACGTCTCGTCTCTTTGGTGTGTTCCGTGGCACTTTTTTGACCAACTCGGGGAGACTGATCAGTCCAACTGCCTTTCCTGCCGACGTTTGGCCGTCGGCTCTGTGTGTCTGGGCCTTTATGCACACCCCTTCGAATAAAGTGTAACCGAAACTCCTATAAACACAGTTGAGGACCCTTTTTTTCAGGGTGCCAAGAAGCCATCTTTTAGAAGTGACTGTGAATGTAACCTTTGTTTTTGTGCTCCTAGGCTCACTCCCGGCGCCCTGGACCGGCTCCATGTGGCGGTGTCTCGATGGCAGCAGTGGTGGGGAACCCTCGCCTGCCCTCGCCCGTGATGGACCGCTGGTTGTGGGGACCCATGCCCTCTGCAGAGGAGGAGGCTCTAATGGTGGCTGAGCTGCTGGGCTGCCAACCGCTGGCCGGCACTGCTGCCACCAAGGAGCGGGTGATGAGTGCCCTCACACAGGCGGAGTGTGCCCACTTTGCCACCCACATTTCCTGGAAACTAGCAGCTCTGGTGCTCACCCCAAACCCTGAGAGCGTGCCTGGTGGAGCAGGTTCCAACGTGGGAGTTGGAACCGTGGGGAGAGGTGCAGGTGGGAGAAGAGGCAGCAGTGGCCGAGGCAGGAAGGGCTCCATTGGAAGCGGTTACACCATCCCCGAGTCTCTTCACATGCAGGACGACAGCAGTGACGTGGAGAGCATATGTGACAGTCCGCCCCTGCAGGAGTTCCTGCTCACAGCTGCAGATATATTGGACCTGAGGTTGCCCGTCAAGCTGGTGGTGCTGGGGTAGGTTGGCTGGTTGGTGCTGCTGCAAAATAGCCTCTGGAAGGAACTTGTTTTGGTGGAACATGTGTACTTTCAAAAGTTCTTTTAGTCGTGCAACAGAAAACTCAGATTGGACAGATAGTCTAGCTAGCTGTCTGGATTTACCCTGCAGAGATCTGAGGAGCAGTTAACCATAGTCCTCACAAATCCACCGGAGGTTAGAACGCCAACACAGAGGAAGAGGAAGGGGACGAACATCCGGCAGATCTTGGAGCAGTCCTCTAAATTAATCGTTGTCAATATAGACTAGTTGGCTGGTTACAGGACACACATTTACATAGTGGTCAATGTGTTGATTTAGGTCCTGACATTATATTTTATTATATTCTTTTGGCAGTAATTAAGTTATTTGCTTTTGTCTATGTGTTCACATAGACTGCAGCGGTTGTCAGATGTTCTGGCGAAAACGCAGGTCTTCCCATTCATTTTTGAATGGGGGTAGTGTGTTTAGGCTGCGGCGGTGGGGGGGCTGCAGAGGGGAGCTGGAAAAAAAAAACGCTGCGGCCTGTGGCGAAAAGTTGAGACGGATTCAACTTTTGGATTACGCAACCCAACGTCACCCTTTGGTGGACAGTCATGTGAGCGTGGATCAGACTTGTCGGTGTGTTTTGAGGCGGTGTGAGAGTCACGTACAGGAAACAGGAAACGTCACTGCCTCTATCGCTGCCCCGAGAAAGTTTAAAAACACAAAACACAAGCACTGAACTGCCCGGGAGTTTGTGGGTTAGATTCATCTTTTTTCTTTCTCTCTTTTGTTGCGTTTCAGACACAATTTTTAGCCCGTAAGTTACGACTTCAAGTCACGACTCGCATGTAAGCTAGCGGCTACCTAACGTTGACGTTAGCTAGCGCTAGCTGATACTAGCGATTTCTAGTCGGCGACATATTTTGGGCTTCATTTAATAAACATAACCTGTAGTAGTACACAATCGTATGTGTATTGTTTTGATTACAATGTGCAGAATTGCCTATTTATGTCTATTTATTTCTATTTCTCACCGTTAATCACCGGCGTCTGTACAGCATCAACAGGGGGGGGCGCCATTGTTGTTTATGTGTGTGTGACGTCAAAAACTGGAACTGGGAGTACAACGAGCTGGTACGAGTTCACGGGGAGTAAGTTACGGGTTTGACCGTCGTTCCAGGGCACTTTCATGGGTAGAAGGTTATGAAAACACGGGTTACGGGTTGCCTGGAACGCAGCAATATGTAATATGTATTTCTCCATGAAATGAAGCTGCCTTCAAGTGCAATCGGAAAACGTTGAGATCTATAAACTATCTGATGGAAAACAATAACTGTGAACTATAAAGTCTACTTGTGCTACATTGGGGGGTTAAAGAACACAACATGACGTCACACAAATGGGCCATTTCCCACCGCCGCACAACCCTGCGAAGAATCATCGGATCGCTTTTTCTGGTCTGAATGGGCTCTGAAACTATGATCAAATCAGTCCCACTATAGATGAGAATTGAAGGTTGATTTACAGACATAAGAAGGCATTATATACAAGGATGTACTAAAAAAGAAATTGTAATGTAACTTATGAGAATCGAATAGAATAGCCTAGTAAGATAATAAAGCAAATAATGCTTCAAACGTTATGCTATTAAATGTTAATAGCTTCCTTATTCAATGATATGGCTCATGTGGCTACAGGTCGTACCAGGAGTCCAGCAGCAAAGTGACAGCAGACGGTGTGGTGGGACTGACCAGGGCCTTCCTGGCTGCCGGGGCTCAGTGTGCTCTCGTGTCCCTGTGGCCTGTCCCCGTCGCGGCCTCCAAAGTGTTTGTCCACGCCTTCTACACCGCGCTGCTCAACGGGACCAAGGCCAGTGCAGCGCTGGCAGACGCCATGAAGACTGTCCAGAGCAGCAAGCAGTACTCGCACCCCTCCAACTGGGCAGGTTGGACACATTACATTAATCACATTCATTCTACATTCCCATAATAAAAAAGCGATGACTTTGTGTAATCGAGCTCTTTTTCACTGCTTATTTTCTGTCCAGGATACATGCTGATTGGTAATGATGTGAAGCTCAACAGCCCGTCTTCCCTCATTGGCCAAGCGTTGGCAGAGATTCTACAGTATCCAGACAGAGCACGTGATGCTCTGAGAGTCTTACTCCATCTGGTGAGACAGACAGACAGACAGACACACACACACACACACACACACCACACACACCACACACACACACACACACACACACATATGCGTCTCACTATCTTTGTGGGGACCCGTCATTGACATAATGCATTCCCTAGCCCCTTACCCTAACCTTAACCATCACAACTAAATGCCTAACCTTAACCCTTACCCTCACCCTAACCATAACCTAATTCTAACCCTAATCCTACAACCAAGTCTTAACCCTCAAACAGCCCTTTAACCTTGTGGGGTCCAGCATTTTGGCCCAACAAAGCTGTCCGGACCCCACAAGTATACTGGACTCCCGGTTTTTGGACCCCACAAATGAAGTTAAACAAGAACATACACACGCACACCCACGCACACACACACATGCACACACAAACACACACATACACTCTCACACACACACACACACATGCACACACGCACACATGTACACACACACGCACACCCACGCACACACACACACACACATGCACACACAAACACACACATACACTCACACACACGCACACACATGCACAAGCCACACACATACACTCACACACACACACACACACACACACACTTAAACTAACACACTCTTACTCACACACATGCGCGCGCACACACACACACACACACACACACACACACACACACACACACACACACACACACACACACACACACACATTCACACACACACAAAGGTACACATACACTCACACACATTTATTTTATTTTTCTATTTAGTTTTCAGAGTGTTTAGAGCTGGTTTAAGATGTATATAGTATATAACTTTATTGAAATTCTGCTACAATGAAAATCTGTTTATTTGTTAAATAGAACATAGACTACAGTAATACAGCAAATATCAATAAAAGCAAATATATGTACGTTTTTTAAATAGGTGAGACACGTGTTTAGCTGGTTTTAGTTTAGTTTCAGAAAGGATTCTTTTTCTTTTTATATATTTAGTTTTTGTTAGGGCCAGGTATAATGTCTGAGAAGTATAGAGCTTCATAAATAGACAAAATACATGGTTAAAGAATAGCCATGATGTTTATTGTTTGATCTCGGTGCTACTTCACTGTCCAATGTGAAGCAATTGCGACACAGCGCCATCTGCTGGAATGTCAAGTCAGTTCAAGTTCTGTAAAAATCATTTTTATTTTATTTAAAGTGGTTTAGTTTTCTTTTTCTGTCTGTAAGGTTTTAGTGTTACTTTACTAAAAGTATTTTTCACTACTCATTTTCCTTTGAGTTTTAGTTTTAGCTTACTATAATAACCCTGACACACACACCAGGACTTTCCTACAATACAAAATGTCACCACCAAAGACGCGCAGATATGCTGACGACGCTGCACTTCGCCGGTACTTGCAGGTGGAGAAGTCTCTTCAGAGGATACAGAACGGCCAGCGTAACTCCATGTATACATCCCAGCAAAGTGTGGAGAACAAGGTGGGGGGTGTCCCTGGCTGGCAGGCTCTGCTGACCGCTGTGGGCTTCCGTCTCGACTCGGTGGGCAGCGGGATGCCTGCTGCAGTCTTCTTTCCCACCGCTGATCCCGGGGACAGGCTCCAGCAGTGCAGCACCACTTTACAATCCCTGCTGGGTATGTACCTGAAACAAGCTGTACAGCAGTGGCGCCGGCAGGATTCTATTGCTGAAGCCGTTTACTGCGCCAGAAATCAGCTGTTCTTATAATATTTAATGCGTATGAGAGTGTGCTCCTAGCGTACTTTTATCATATCAAGACGACCAGATCATGACAATATTTTTACTAAAACGTTTTGTGAGAGAGAGAGGTGGATGCGCTTAAAGCAAATAGCTGTCAGTGAGCCTGTACGTAGATGTGAATGACATGGTTTCTCTGTGTGCCATGTAAACATAAACATATATATATATATATATATACACATACATACATAGGGCTAGGCAATATATGGATATTATATTGATATCGTGATATGAGACTAGATATCGTCTCAGATTTTGGATATCGTCGTATCGTGTTGTCTTTTTCTGGTTTTAAAGGCTGCATTACAGTAAAGTGATGTACTTTTCTGAACTTACCAGACTGTTAATGTAGTCTTAGCAGAATGTTGTGACTGTTCTATTATTTGCCTTTTCCCCACTTAGACATTATGTCCACATTCCTGATGATTATTTATCTAAAATCTAAGTGTGAAGATATTCTGTTAAAGCACCAACTGTCAACCCTAGAATATTGCCGCAATATCGATATCGAGGTATTTGGTCAAGAATATCGTGATCTCTGATTTTCTCCCTATCGCCCAGCCCTATATATACACATACACACACATTTTGTTAATAAAATATTTCTACAGTACAAGTGCTAATTTTTGGCTGAGACAAAGTTCTTGGTCGTCTGCTTGGTGTGTCAGACCCTTTACTGACCAAACAGTTCTGTCTTCAGTGTTTGTACCGTTTCATATCACTCCCCAGATCACCTGTTTAGTCATAGTGCTCCTTAGTTTGGGGTGTAAAGTGTGTTCTGTGTGTATGAATAATGAGGACGTTCCTTTGATCCCATCCCTTAGGTCTGCCGCCGCCCGCTCTCCAGGCTTTGTGCAAACTCATCACAGCTTCAGAGGCAGGGGAGCAGCTCATCAATCGGGTAGGCCCCTACAGCTCTGAACAAACGCTACTGGATTTTTAAATCTGATAGAAATCGTTCTTTGGGCTCAAATAACAAAACACCATTGCTATTGTTCTGTGTACAGAGCTCTTGAGACAGCCCCTCTTACCTTCTCTGAAACTTTGACATGCCTTTGTGCCATGAGGCTCTTGCTAGAAGAGAATATTTTAGGGATATATGATTGCATAACTTAGTTATGTGAGGACTGGATACACGCTAACGCACTGGCAACTCAAAATGCTGCTCAGTCTGCATTGAATTGCAACATGGAAGCCTAATGAGCAGCCGTTCAAGTACAAAGTCTAAACTACAATCTGAGTCCTGTTCCCTTTCACCCGAGCTTGTGAGCCCGGAGAATTAATGTTACGCATTTATGCCTGTTTACACGCAACACGTGGCTATCACGTGCTTAAAGTGAAATACTATGCAGTTAGTTGGTGTTGCCTCATACTGCAAATACGGGTCTCAATGCACAGAACATGGAACATGGTCAGCCGAATCTGTGTATGCTGATTTGCATCAAACTGTTAAACACTTCTGTCACTTGTTGCTGTTATCCTTCTTGTTGACCTGAACCCTTGTACCCCTTTGTGAATGGCCTTTGTGCATGCGATTAAAAGCCTATTCTCTCTCCCCCTGCCCCTACCGTGCGGTCTGAAGGCTGTTAAAAATATGGTGGCAATGGTAAGTGCGCCTTCACCTCCCTGCACTCCATCCCATTCTGCACTTCTTCCTCCGCTCTCCACTTTCTGTCCCGCTAAAAAAAGCACCTTCTTGTGTAGAAGCTGCATGACAATTTAATGATCTCGATTGTCTTGTTTTTTCATGCTGTTTAGCGTTTGCATGCATAAAGTGTAGCCTAACAAACATTCACTCTGTTTATAATTTTTGCAGTCCGATCTTAGGGATTTTGAGTATTAAAAGATTTCCAACTCTGGTTCAGAGGAAATTACAGGTCAGGGGACAGTTTCAGGGTTGGTAGAAAGGGATAAAGCTATGATGTAAGAAACAAACAGTGAGCAGACGAGGCATGTTTCTATTTTCTGCAGTTTCCTCATGTTGGCAAAGGTGTCTCTACCAAACCAAGTAATCCCCAAACAAAACAGGCAGGTGTGCTCCCAGGGCATAAGATAACCACTGTAAAGCTTCCCTGCAGATGTTCTTTTGCTCCGAGGACTCAAACAGAAACCCATTCATACCTACTCCAGAAAATATGTTTACAGTAGTTCCACAATAAGATGTGACTGAAATAGAGGAGAATGCAATTGAGAGCATGGAACTATAGTCACTCTGGGTGATTTCATTCTTCATAGAATAGAAATTGTTTGATCACACAATTTCTTTTTTACCCATTAATCGCATCTCCAGTAGAATTCAACACTTAATTGTGTCCCTGTGCTCGTTCCTAACCACTTTGCTCCTCTTTTCCCTCTTTTTCTCCAGCTCCACCAGGTGCTAGTCCAACTCCAGACGGGAGAGAAAGAACAGGATTTCTCACTTCTGCCCATTCAGGTGTCCATCAGTGTGCAGCTCTGGAGACTGCCAGGGTGCCATGAGTTCCTGGCTGCTCTCGGTGAGTCAACGGTTACCTAGTCTCGCTTTGACAGATCCTCCTCCAAAGCGCGTTGGAGGAAGGTCTGGCATAGCATTCAGGGATGGGAGAAAAACGTGCTCTGGGTTATTGGCATTTATTGGAGAAAAGCAGCGGTGCCTCTGCTAAATAGCCTCTGGAAGGAACTTGTTTTGGTGGAACATGTGTACGTTCAAAAGTAGTTTTAGTCGTGCAACAGAAAACTCAGATTGGACAGATAGTCTAGCTAGCTGTCTGGATTTACCCTGCAGAGATCTGAGGAGCAGTTAACCATAGGGCTCAGAAATTCACCGGAGGTTGTAACGCCAACACAAAGGATATCTGGCCTAAATGAGTGAAATCCTGCGGATTTTCCGGCGACAACGGAGCAATCCCGGAAGTAGAACGTCAAGGATATAGACTGGAGCTGTAATCGGGTCTAAAAAGTCAGGCCCGACAAGGTCCAAGCCCGACAGAATTCGGCCCGAGCCCGACAAGTACATTTTGATTGACAGCTTTTTAAAAGCCAGAACTCGTTTACAGCCCGACATTATTCAAATGTGCGCACGCACACAGCTCTTTTCTTTCTGTCGTACTTTAACAGAATGCCGCGTCTTTTGCATTTCACATAACCCACTGGCTCATTATTCTCATTATGCACATGGTCAAAAGTTTTCCACACCTCAGACTTTGCTTTGTTTGCCAGTGCAACCAAAACGTAATCGCCAGAGGCCAGCCTCCGTTTCACCTCCTCAGCATCTATTTTCGCGCTAATCGAAACGCATCACCTGACCGCTCATTTACCGCTCAACCCAGAGCGCAGCCCGAGTCCGTGTAAAATGATCCCCCTCTCATTCCCCCTGCTCTGGCGTTTCCCCCTCTCATTCCCCCTGCTCTGGCGTTTCCCCCTCTCATTCCCCCTGCTCTGGCTTTTCCCGCTCTCATTCCCCCTGCTCTGGTGATTCCCCCTCTCATTCCCCCTGCTCTGGCGTTTCCCCCTCTCATTCCCCCTGCTCTGGCGTTTCCCCCTCTCATTCCCCCTGCTCTGGCGTTTCCCCCTCTCATTCCCCCTGCTCTGGCGATCCCCCCTCTCATTCCCCCTGCTCTGGCGATCCCCCCTCTCATTCCCCCTGCTCTGGTGATTCCCCCTCTCATTCCCCCTGCTCTGGCGTTTCCCCCTCTCATTCCCCCTGCTCTGGTGTCCCCCCTCTCATTCCCCCTGCTCTGGCGTTTCCCCCTCTCATTTCCCTTGCTCTGGCGTTTCCCCCTCTCATTCCCCCTGCTCTGGTGTTTCCCCCTCTCATTCCCCCTGCTCTGGCGTTTCCCCCTCTCATTCCCCCTGCTCTGGCGTTTCCCCCTCTCATTCCCCCTGTTCTGGCGTTTCCCCCTCTCATTCCCCCTGCTCTGGCGTTTCCGAGCCCCTAAACCGGAGACATTTAAAAACTCTTCTGACCCGTTTTGGTTTATAATCTGCGGGGTTGTGTTGCAGTCTCAACGGCCGCAGACGGAGCCCTTTGGTAACACCGACGCTGACGCCAACATTTCTCCTCCTGATTGGGTCTTAACTGTCACGACGTCCCCTCTGAGACTAAGCTACTAACGTTACCACGGCAACTAGCAGCAGCGGGCGGAGTCTACACACTGCCTCCTGTTTATACCCAGTATACCAGAATGTTGATGAGATATTTTGGTTTGGCCGTGTTAAACGGAGATTAGTTCTTCAAATGCAGCTAAAAACACCTGTGTGCACTGAGATCACTTTTTGCTTAAAACTCCACTAAAAACCAAAACGTAGCAATGTAAATGTAGCCTAAGAGAACTGTTGAGTTCTGTCCCATGCCCAAAAATCCTATTTTGCACGGCTGCATGTAAACGGGAATCTTAGTGGAATATTCATTTCATTCGCCATAAAAACAGGTTAGCCGGAATATTGTCTTTTTCGGAAAAATGACAAAAACCGAAACAACGTGCATGTAAACGTAATCACTGTCAAATGTATGAGTTAGAACTGTTGTGCTTTTGTGTGTGTGCAGGATTTGACTTATGCGAGGTCGGCCAGGAAGAAGTGGTGCTGAAGACTGGCAAGCTAGCCAACCGCCGCACCCTGCACTTTGCGCTCCAGTCTCTGCTGGCGCTGTTTGGTAAGTATACCTATACGGTGGCTGGGTTGGGTCAGTGGGTAGAGCGGGCGCACATATACATAGAGGTATATGGCTCAACGCAGAGGTCCGGGGTTCGAGTCCGACCTGTGATGATTTCCTGCATGTCTTCCCCCCCTCTCTCTCCCCTTACTCACCTAGCTGTCCTGTCCATTAAAGGCAGAAATGCCCTAAAAACTAATCTTAAAAAAATAAGTATACTTATATATGTTCTTCTCCAGGAGTGTCAAACTAAATATCACTTAGCGCCACACTGGAAAATGACTATCACATCAAGAGCCATTTTTATTGACATGCTTTTATTTTATCGAAAAAATCTTATTAGATTTTTTCGATAAAATATATTGACTGCATTACTGCATGTCTCATATTGTCTTCTCACTTACAGTTTGGTCCACATAAAGTCCTAAAAAAGTCAGGAAAAAAGTTCCTCAGCCATCATAGAAAAAAAGCCCCCAAAAGGTTGGAAAAAGTGACAATAATTCCAGAAAAAGCTACAAAGTCTTTGGTAAAAAGTGACAAAAACTAGGTGGGCCAACTTTTTTTGTGAACCTAAATTGATATGGGGCCCAGATCAAAATCTGCCATGGGCCGGATTTGGCCCACGGGCCTTGAGTTTGACACATGTGCTCTTGTCCTTGTCAAAATGAATGTTGTGAATCTGAACAAAGTCTCTCATCGACTCTTTTAATTGGAGTTTATCTGCGTGAACCAATCCTCCTTTTTCATGGAGCCTCTTTTTTAATCTATCTACTCTCGCAACTGTTAAAAAGAAATATATATACATATAATTTTTTTTTTTTTTGGTGTGTGTCTCATTAAACCGCTAGAACAAATTGAAAATTGAATTGAATATAAATGGCTTCACTAAAAAAAAAAGAATGACAGTTAGACTTTAAAGTGCAGTTTCCTACTGATGTTGTCTTTCACTAACACAAAAAATCTCGGCGTGTCTTTGGCGATGTGTTTATTGCGCCAGTTGATATTGCAATGACGATAAAAGTTTATTTATTGCGCTGCCTTAGTTAGAACATGCGTCATCGGATATTTCACAACAATGTGCATTCATCTTTTTTTAGCAATCCTGTTGTTTTTATCAGCTGTCACATTATTTCCCTTCCTCTTCTTTCTTTGTTCAGACTCGACAGAGCTTCCCAAGCGTCTGAGCCTGGACAGCTCCTCTTCCCTCGAGTCTCTAGCTTCAGCCCAGTCTGTGTCCAATCCCCTGCCCATGGGATACTCGAGCCTCCCCTTCTCCCCTCCGTGCCTGGACAGTCAGGCCTCGGACGCCATCTCCGTCTACAGCCTCAGCTCTGTAGCCTCCTCCATGAGCTGCGTTTCCAAGTCCGAGTGCGATTTCCTCGGCCATCGGCAACGCGGCGGGGCCACGGCTCACTACTCCATCCACAAACACCCTCACGTTCCGCGGAGTCGCTCCTCGCCTCACGGGGCAGCTGCTGCCACGGCGGCGGCAGGGGCCCGCGGGGAGGACGAGGAATACGAGGGATTTTCCATCATCAGCAGCGAACCGCTGGGAAGCCACTGCGACTCTTTGCCGCTGCCGCCGGGCCACAGCCAGCGGCACCACCGCGGAGGCAGGGGGGTCGGCGGTGGGTCCAGCACAGGAGCAGGGAGAGGCTACACTGTATCGGTTTCATCCAGGGGCAGTGTCAGCACCCCCACGTCCCCTGTTAAAACATGCCTGGTGCCCAGCCCAAACTCCCCATTCCAGAAGGTAAAGGGTAAGGTGAGCAGCTCAGATACAGGCGAATCGGACCAGTCCAGTACCGAGACGGACAGCACTGTCAAGTCTCAGGAAGAAAAAACTGTCCCTCTGGATCCTCAGGAGCTGGCCCAGAAGATCCTGGAGGAGACCCAGAGCCATCTACGGGCCGTGGGGAGTCTTCAGCGGGCTGGGCCCGAGGGTGCGACAGCTGGAGGAACCTCGGCGCGGAGCAGCGCTTTCCGCTCCTCCGAAACCAGCGCGTTCAGCCGTCCCAACAGCAGCGCTAGCGGCCGAGCCCAGTCATCCCCGAGGCCCAAACCGCCCTCCCGTTCCTCGTCACTGCAGAAGATAAGCTCCGGCTACAACAGTCCTGCGATCTCAGAGTCTTCCCAAAAGGAGGGCAGCCATCCTTCGCCCACTCTGGACAGCCACGCACAGTTCCGATTAAAGTACCCGAGCTCCCCGTACAGCGGCCACATCTCCCGTTCCCCGAGTAACGTGTCTCCCAGTTCTGGTCACCAGTCCCCGGCCGGCAGTGCTCCGTCCCCAGCCCTGTCGTACTCCTCCACGGGCTCCGCCTGCTCCACATCGGCTGACGTCCCAGCCCTGGATCGGCTAAGACGAGGCGTCATTGATGAGAAAGTCCAAGCGATCCACAATCTGAAGACCTTTTGGGCCAACGCCGCGGCCCAGCAACAGCAACACCTGGGTCCCGTCAGAGCCGTTCACGGCGCTCCCGGATCCCTCGCTTCCGCCGGCAGGGACGTACTGAGCCTTCTGAACCTCTCTCCGCGCCGCTGCTCCCCTAACGATACCCAAGACAGCCTGGAGCTGCGGGAGCTGGGGCTGCAATCACTAGACAGGGGCAGCAAGAACTCCTCCAACGGACACCACTGCTCCAACCCCAGAAAAGTGGCCCCATCGCCGACTATTTCCACACGCAGCAGCCCCGGCGCTCGTTCTATCCGACTACCTGCCGGCAACGGATACAAGTTCCTGTCGCCTGGAAGGTTTTTCCCTTCCTCTAAATGCTGAGACATTTTCAAAAAAAAAACGGTTCTATACTTTAATCTAACAGTTAGTTTCCTGTGTGCTGGAGGAGTAGGGCACTTTTTTGGGGACCGGTCTCGGTCCACCGAGCTTGACTGAAAGGATTTGATTGGTCAGTGAGTGATGCTGCAGAGGCACATGAATGCTACGAGTGTCTTTGTCTTTGTGCCCATAACACTGTAAATGGGCATGAGAAATACTCAACGACCTGATACTGTGTTTGTGTGTAACTGTGTGTCAGGTAGATGTAAATGCCATTTGGTATCCCCCACCCCCCCCCCCCCTTCCAAAATCTTCGCTGTTTGTGTGGGCCAAGACACATCAGCTATGACTGATTTCCTCCATTCTATTTTGTTTTGAAATTGGAATGGTTATTGTTATTATTGTTTGTTATTGTTATTAATATTATAATAATTATTATTATTATTATTATTATTATTATTATTATTATGTTTTGTAAATTAATTGCAGTGTTTCACAATCAGTATTAAGCGTTTTTATATTATTAAAAAGTGAACAAACCGTGTAAAGATGGATAGAGTGGGGGGAAAAAAGATTTAATATTTTTTATTGAAATCAAAAGGGCATTTTGCCTGATTTCTTTGTGAATTGAGTGATTGCTCCGACGCATGGATTCTCTTGCTATTCAATGTTAAGTACCATGTATGACCTTTTTAGCCCATGATTTTTTTAGATTAAACATGAACGTTTCATGACAACCATCTGTCATTTATCAGTAAACAGTTTCAATAAAAAAAAACATCATGTTTGCTTTCTTGTATTCCTGACTTTAAGTTATATTTTGTAAGGCAGATGGATGGATGGATGGATGATAGATGGATGGATGATGGTTGGATGATAGATGGATGGATGGATGGATGGATGGATGATAGATGGATGGATGATAGCTGGATGATGGATGGATGGATGGATGATGGATGATAAATGGATGGATGGATGATAGATAGATGGATGGATGGATGATAGATGGATGGATGGATGATAGATAGATGGATGGATGATAGATGGATGGATGATAGCTGGATGATGGATGGATGGATGGATGATGGATGATAAATGGATGGATGGATGATAGATGGATGGATGGATGATAGATGGATGGATGGATGGATGATAGATGGATGGATGATAGCTGGATGATGGATGGATGGATGGATGGATGATAAATGGATGGATGGATGATAGATGGATGGATGGATGATAGATGGATGGATGATAACTGGATGGATGGATGATAGATGGATGGATGATAGATGGATGGATGGATGGATGATAGATGGATGGATGGATGATAGATTGATGGATGGATGGATGGATGGATAGATTGATGGATGGATAGGGACTCACAATATCACTTTTCTGTCACACAAATATAGCTTTACTTTTCCTACATTTGTCTTTTCTCCATTTAAAGGTATAGTAAGTTATGTTAATCTAATACACTTTTGTCAAATTCAGTGAATATCTCCTCACGGTCACCTAGCTCTCTATTTTCTGTGTGCTCGCTGAAAAACATCTTGTGTTAATACACAGCCCTGGCTGCGTAGAAGGAAAACAAACAGAAAGGAGTGCACAAGCCACAAAGCCCTGTTCCAGCCAATCAGCAATTAGACTTGCGTATTGCGTATAGACTTGAGTATTCTTGCACTTTCTGTGAACTACAGTTAAAACAATCTGTCATTTGTTTTATCACTGTACAGTATGTATACAGGAATGTTTTGGGTTGATGATCAAAATTGTATAAGAAGAAAAACTGGGCAAACAATTCAATTTCAAGATAACGACAAATGATTTGAAGGGTATGAGTACATTTATACAGTTAATTTAGTTATTAGGAAAATTCCACATTTACAAGAAGAAGTGGGTGGAACTCCAAAACAAAACTTTGGGCAAATTTTATCAAGAACTGCATCAATATGGCAAAATAAAAAGGCAATAAAAAGAATAAATAAGACAAATCAAGTGTGTAAATTACTCATGGACCGATGATACATGGATTTACATTTGTATCATAGTTTCCATTTTTTAACCCTCCTGTTGTCCTCGGGTCAAATTTGACCCATTTTCAATAAGTCAAATTTGACAAATAGCTGTTGAACTTTTGAACTCCAGCCGGCCACTCTGCAGGCTGAGCTGTGGTGTGGTGTCAGGTTACAGCTTGTTGCTACAGTCATTACTATGGAAATTACCCCAGCAAATCGTTTTTTTGGGGGGGTAAAATACGTTTTGGAATAATGGATTGTATGAGTTCGGCAATCGACTAGCGTGGACTTCACTAGAAACCAGGAAATAAACAGAGATATGGATTAACACAACTTATGCATTTCTGTCACAGCTACTGCAGTCAAATTTGCTGTGTTCCCTCGGTAGGAATAACTGCACATGGGTAGACACTTATGACATTTCAAACATGTTTAGAGGCTAAAAACTTGCCCTGTTTAAGCCTGTTGGCTGCTAACTCTAGCAGGAGGATAACACGGTGTAGGCAACACCGATTGTTCTCGTTTTTCTCGCTACTGACATCACTCAAAACTCAAACAACAGAGCGATGTGTTGAAATCGTCCGGAATTCTCCTTTAAACCTGCTTTCTATCTGAATTCCAGCAAGAGGAGACTCCTTAAACCTGCATGCTATCTCAATTCCAGCAGGGGTGACGTGCGGTTGCAAAAGGAGGTCTGTTTCTGTAGAAGTCTTTGAGAAAGTGACCCACTTCTCACTTGATTTATACATGGATTTCTCGGCAACGTCATCACTGCTTGCGCACGCAACCAGGAGGCAGAAAGAAGACGTGTTTCGTGTAGCTAGTAGTAGTAGCATAGTGTAAGTCAAAATGCCAAGGAGTTGTTGCATGGTTAATTGTACAAACAGAGCCAGTGATGGGTGCCTGGTGTTCAACATACCTAGGGGGAAGCATGCTTTTGCCAAAAAATAGCGGAGGTTACGGCTTCAAGCCATAAGAAGGGCAGATTGGGGTCATATGCAAGAGTCATGCTCCAATTGGATCAGTCAGAAAAGTTGCAGCTTGTTCAGCTAAGTGATATCTACCTGTCAGGGCTGTAGTACTCGAGTCTGGACTCGAGACAACTTTAGACTGCTAGCTAAAGCTACGCCGATGTTTTGCTAACGTTACCGCACAACAGCGTTAGCCTAGCTAGGAGTTTCTTATATCTGTGTCCACGTTGTCAACATAAGACCTGTGGCGTTAGTGCTCCTTTTGTACCATAATTTTATTGAATGAAATCTTAAGCTTCGCTCCTACGAGATGGGTGGGTTTTTGTTATGTTACACACAACGCTAACTGGATATAGTTAGCTTGTACGTATGCTAGCGGACATTAGCTAACGTTGCCGAGACAGCGGCAGTAGAGTTTTGGCGAGCTAACCACGACAGTGTTGTCGCCCTCTCGCCCACAATCAACCTCTGCTGCTAAAAACAGTCGACCTGCAGTGATGTTTGAAATGGAGACACATATCGTACCTTTTCCTGAAAATCCTGGCCATTATTTTAATGCATAGGGGTACACTCAGGGGTAACCCTGCTGCTAACATTGGCTATTACATTAGCCTAAAATGGTAATTATAGCCATACGTATATATCACAATAACACTGCAAAATTAAAGAGAGACAAACAGATCCAACTAAAATCACGTTTTATTTATATATAAACAATAAGGAGGCCAAATCAGTCATGGCCGCAGCAGTGCCGCAACATATCCGGACCTGGTGGTGGCGGGTATTGACCAAGGGGGTAAGCTTCGCTTCAGAGCTCGAACCTCCTATGGCGCCATTTTGATGCTACAAAGCGATCACCCCCCGTTAGCATCCCATTGACTCCCATTCATTTTGACGTCACTTTGACAGTGAATAACTTTACATCTGAAGCGTTTAAAGAAACACGACAATGTATAAAAGGCTCCATTACCTTGTAGCTCACGTTATGGCTCCGTAGCAGACGTTGTTATAAAAATAGGCTAACGATTGGGTCATAACCACGAGACTTACTGTCTCATAGTAGAGGAATTACCGTATAGTCCAGGAGAAGCTCTCAGGCAGTTTGGACTTCCATTAGCTGTTTAAGTGTAATTACTAATGTTAACTATCATGTTAGTGATCAGTAATTAGCCTGTGCCTATGTTATCTCCTTACATATACCTACGCTCTCCGTCTCTGCTAGATTGGGAATGATTGAGATTTCTCTTGGCACAGCTACCAGAAGACTTCCAACTTTCAGACAGGTTGCTCACGTCACATCTACGTCTTCAAGCTCAGTTGGAGGCATTGACATATATATAATGGACCAACAGATCCCGTTGCTCTGGACGGCGATCAGTGAAGGCCATTTGAAGCGCTTTTCCGGTGATGGCTAGGGTTATTGTGCAGCCTCCAACTGAGAGAGACGATGTAAATGTGCTGTGAGCAACCTGTCTGAAAGTTGTAAGTCTTTAGCTGTGCCAAGAGAAATCTCAATCATTCCCAATCTAGCAGAGACGGAGAGCGTAGGTATATGTAAGGAGATAACATAGGCACAGGCTAATTACTGATCACTAACATGATAGTTAACATTAGTAATTACACTTAAACAACTAATGTGAGACGAAACTGCCTGCACGCTTCTCCTGTACTATACGGTAATTCCTCTACTATGAGACAGTAAGTCTCGTGGTTATGACACAATCGTTAGCCTATTTTTATAAAAACGTCTGCTACGGAGCCATAACGTGAGCTACAAGGTAATGGAGCCTTTTATACATTGTCGTGTTTCTTTAGAAATAATCAACGGACAAATAGAGTCTTTAAACGCTTCAGATGTAAAGTTATTCGCGGTCAAAGTGACGCCAAAATGAATGGGAGTCAATGGGATGCTAACGGGAGGTGATGGCTTCGTAACATCAAAATGGCGCCATAGGAGGTTCGCGGTCCGAGGAGAAGCTTACCTCCTTGGTTGGAGGCTGCTCAGTAACGCTCGGCGCTCACCGGAAAAGTGCTTCTAATATCCTTCACTGGTCTCCATCCAGAGCAACAGGATCTGTTGGTCCCTTCTTATATACTGTCTATGGTATTGACGGACGGCGGAGCACGGAGCCGTTCTGCATCGGAGCCGGTCCACAGACGTTCTGCATTCAGTGGAAATCCGGAGTAATGCTAGTATGCGTTAGCTGAACTTTATGGAGCCTATAATGTATAAATGTAGCCTGTTTCATATGTCGTTTTTATATATTTTAAATGTGTAACACCACTTGAGCCACGGTGAAACGTTGTTTCGTGTATATGGTTGAAATGACAATAAAACACAGTTGAGTTGAACGCTGCCTGTCTGTCTGTCTGTCTGTCTGTCTGTCTGGAAACGGTAGGCGTGGCTTGGGAGTGGAGTCTAATGCCGCGTTCTATTTAACACGGAACTCGGGGGGAATGACGTCTGCAACTGGGAATGACGTAATGAAGTCGGATTGTCATTGTTTTCATTATAGCTCTAGCCCGGTTAGCTATTGTTAGCAACCAGTTGATAACAACGCATTACGCTGTTTTTTGTGCATGCAAACAACGTATCAACATGTCCACAGATAGAAGTTGGACATGCCTGTGTGAACGACTGATTTAGTGAGACACAAATAAGACAGAAGTGCTTCTAACTTTATGTTACTGCAGCTTCACAACTGTTGATACAGGGGCAGCCGTGTTGGATTTTGAACTCGCTCTACTGCGAGGTTGTACGAGTTCCTTGCTCGTAAATACGAGGTCAAGGGGCGTGTTTACAACTTTGACCTCGTAAAAAACGAGTTCCGAGGTAAATGTATCTGGGATTTGGTGTCTTTCATCCATATGAGCCAAAAACACATTTTCTGGCTTATCTCGGCCTAGAAGTCACCAATTTCTATAATTTTTTTCACATTTCTACTACATAAGTGACCCAATTTAAAGATATATTCGTATTTCCAACGGTGAACTATCCCTTTAATGTACTTGTGTTCTTTTAATAAAGTTTTTTAAAATCTTGCCCGACGGCACCACCACCGCCCAGCGCATGACGTCATGACGTATCAGCAGCGGTCGCTGGGCAGTAAACAGGCAGCAGCGGAATCGAGAGGAAAAGGGCTACGATGGTCCTCATCAAGGAGTAGTAAGTGCAGTGTTTCTCTTTTACGACAATATTGAAACAACTTCATCGTGTAGTAACGGAGCCGGAAAGGCGGGCAGTTATTTTGTCAGTGGTTTGACACTAATGAAAACTTTTCATCTTGACTCAGTGTCTGTCAGACACACGAGGAAAGAGCTGGGTATGGCCTACCGGTTACCGGCGGGGCTGACAGCGGTAACTTATGGCACTGTGTGACAGCTGCCGTTATCCTACAGTTTCTCATTCTCATAGTGACTTAATGTAACGTTAGCTGGTCTCTAAACGCTTACGTCTGTGGTTTGTGTTTTGACGATAAGAGTAGCGGCGTTTGTGTCTTCAAGCTGTACAACTTTTAACTAACTTGAGCTACATAGTAGCCCACTGTTTGCTAATGCTAACTGTTAGCTTACCTGATGCGTTAACGTAAATGAAAAGCACTTAGCGCTTGCTAATGTTATCTTTGCAATATTGACACATAAACTAGCGGCGGCGCCAACTAATCTTACCCGGGATAAGAGACTTAGATTTACATAAGAATTAGCTGGTTGTTCTCTCGTGTCAAACTAAGTCAACTTAGCCTGCAAGCGGCAGTAGTATGTACAGTGCTGCGAGTGAATTTATGAATCCATGCTAAAGTTGACTAAAAAGAGGAATAAAAAAAAATCATCTTTTGGAAATTGATCTTAATGCCTTAATTAAAAAAATGAGGAAAAATCCAACCTTTAAGGACACCAATTTCTTTTGTGAATGAATGATGTATCGTAAATTAATAAAATGTTCTTCCTTAAAATACAAGGGGCATAAATCAGTACACACCTATGTTAGATTCCCATAGAGGCAGGCAGACTTTTATTTTGAAAGGCCAGTTATTTCATGGATCCAGGATACTATGCATACTGATAAAGTTCCCTTGGCCTTTGGAATTAAAATAGCCCCCCATCATCACATACCCTTCACCATACCCCCACATCATCACATCCCCTTCACCATACCCCCACATCATCACATCCCCTTCACCATACCCCCACATCATCACATCCCCTTCACCATACCCCCACATCATCACATCCCCTTCACCATACCCCCACATCATCACATCCCCTTCACCATACCCCCACATCATCACATCCCCTTCACCATACCCCCACATCATCACATCCCCTTCACCATACCCCCCCCATCATCACATCCCCTTCACCATACCCCCACATCATCACATCCCCTTCACCATACCCCCACATCATCACATCCCCTTCACCATACCCCCCATCATCACATCCCCTTCACCATACCTAGAGATTGGCATGGGGTACTTTCCATAAGATCATCTCTCAATGCAAATCAAACCAGCTATTAGGCTAACTGGAATACAACCATGTGTTCCATGAAATAAAAGTCTGCCTGCCTCTATGGGAATTTAACATAGGGGTGTACTGACTTATGCCCCCTGTATTTTAAGGAAGAACATTTATTTATTTATTGACGATACATTATTCATTCACAAAGAAATTGGTGTCCTTAAAGGTTGGATTTTTCCTAATTTAATTAAGGCATTAAGATCAATTTCCAAAATATGATTTTTTTTTTTTTTTAAATTTCTTTTTTATTATTCCTCTTTTTAGTCAACTTTAGCATGGGTTCATAAACTTATGAGCAGCCCGCTAGGTAATGTTAGCTAGCCTAGCTGTTAGCCGTATCACTTCCAATAGAGTTGGACCGAAAGATGCTTGTGTTGACATTTATGGAAGCCCATTTTCCGGCTGTAACGTTAAGACATTATAATGTGTAATGCTAATTATCTCAAAATAATCACTTGGTATATTTTGGGGAAGCTTTTCATTATTTCTAAGTCATTTTTCTGAGATACTAAGTCATTATCTTTGCTGATATGATATGAAATGGCTTTTAAAGGATCTATTTTTATTTAATCACATTGGGGGAAATGGGCTTCCATAAACAAATGGCCATTATCTCCACCCACTGCAGTAAACTAGTCATCATTTTAGACAGTGTTGTGTGACAGGGGAGAACACTGTCACTGGAACTATTTCAACCTAAAAAAATACCCTTTTAATTTGTTTATAACCCTTCCTTTTGAACTGTGCGCCGGGTGCATGGTTCAGAAGGGTTATACTTCATTAATCAGAGGTGTGTTTTGGGCGTAACATGCAATCAACCAATCAGTGTCATCTCCCATTCCCTTTAAAAGCCAGGCGTGTTTGGACCTTGGAGCATTGCTGTTATGATGGAGGATTAGCACCGTAATATTTTTATTTGTAATCTTCTGCGTGTGTGTGTGCTGCTGTGCGTCCCTGTGTGTGTAACAAGCATAGTGTTTGTTTGTTTGTTTGTTTGTTTGTTTGTTTGTGTGTTTGCTGCTGTGCGTCCCTGTGTGTGTAACAAGCATAGTGTGCGCGCTGCTGTGCACGAGCCTAGGAGCATTTTCCTAATGCTCTGTTAAAATAACAATGAAATGCTGCGTTATTGACTTTAGACCAGGTTTTTGTTGGTCAATGGTGCCATCACTTCCTGCTGCCTCAAGATAGCAATACGCCCAGAATGCACCTGAACACACCTCCCTGTAAGACCAGCACGCCCAGAATGCACCTGAACACATCTCCCTGTAAGACCAGCACGCCCAGAATGCACCTGAACACACCTCCCTGTAAGACCAGCACGCCCAGAATGCACCTGAACACACCTCCCTGTAAGACCAGCACGCCCAGAATGCACCTGAACACACCTCCCTGTAAGACCAGCACGCCCAGAATGCACCTGAACACACCTCCCTGTAAGACCAGCACGCCCAGAATGCACCTGAACACACCTCCCTGTAAGACCAGCACGCCCAGAATGCACCTGAACACACCTCCCTGTAAGACCAGCACGCCCAGAATGCACCTGAACACACCTCCCTGTAAGACCATGGGCCACAGATGGGCGCAGGTGCATTTGCTATTTAAACGACGCAGGACGGGAAATTGACAACTGCGTCGGTCTTAAACTAGCAAAGACGCTTGCGTTGGGCTTTGTGCTGCGCCACACTCTGATCTTTGCTGGGAAAAAAGGTTGCAGTGCACCTAAACTATGCAACAAAGTCAGTACTGTCTTTGTGTGGGTATCGTGTCTAAAGATTCAAAGATGTTTTTGTTTTTTCGGACTGTCACCGGTCTGTGGAGCACATTTGTTGTTTTTAATCGGTGTTTTTGGCCCCAAAATGGCCTTCTTTTATACCCAGTCTCAGCTTTGCTCGGCTATAACGTTCCACTCTTGCCTGTCCAGTGACGTGTTCCTGTCATCTTGCTGAGTCAGCAGCAGTGTGTGTGAGACTGAAACAGAAATAGTTTTTACCTCCGGAAGAGTGACTGGCTTCCTGTTCTTCAGCAGCTCGGAGGTATCTCTGAGCGTTGTGGAGGTTATTTTTAAGGCGTGGCTAAAACGTCATTACTGCTTCTTCTGCAGTGGTTTTCATAATGTAATTCACCATTACGTTTGCCCAATATTGAAACCACAATTATTTAACCCTCGTGTTGTCCTCCCGGGTCGAAACTGAAATTGGTGGCCGGTTAGCTCAGTGGGTAGAGCCGGCGCACATATGTAGAGGCTTCTCCCTCCACGCAGAAGGTCCATGGTTCAAGTCTGGCCTGTGACTGTTTCCTGCATGTCCCCCCCCCCCCCCCCTTTTTCATATCTCAGCTCACCTATCCAATAAAGGCAGAAATGCCCAAAAAAGACAAACGAATTAAACACTTTTTTGATGCTTTTTTGACATTTATTTTCAACATTTTCTTCTGTACACACCACTCGCACCGATATATTAACACTAGTTTGACACCAATTTGTTTTTCGAAATTCATGGTCAAGAAACCTCATTCATATGAAATTATATCATTTCTTTTTTACTTTGCAAGGAGCTTGTTGTATGGAACCATCCATGTCATGTTTTTTGGACAATTTGGATGAGAGAATCCCAAATTTCAGATGTATAAACTTTTAAAAACGGGTCAAATTTGATCCGAGGACAACAGGAGGGCCAACACATTTACTCATTGACTTTTGGGAAACCTGTTGCATTTATTGAACTCAAAAAAACCTTGAACTGTACAATGTCCCTTCTTCCCTTCAATCATTTTCTTCCAAAAACAAGAGTTCACTTGCAAAACGTAGTCTGCAAATTGTGTTGTTTTTCTCGATTACATTGTTTTTGTGCTCATTAGGAGCCAAAATTGCGATCAACATTTGATTAATCAGACCGCCCTAGTGTGGAGATGTTTTATTAATAAAGTGTGTCATACATCACGACTAGGTAGGCCACGTTGACTTGACTGTTTTCCTGCACCTATACCTTGAGTGTGATGTTATTTTTGGAGGTAATGTTATGCTTGTTCATTTTAAAGTAAAATGGTAGTGCTTCTGGCACAAGTGCTTATTGAGTGTCTAAGGACTTTTCTCTGTCTCTCTCTCTCTCTCTCTCTCTCTCTCTCTCTCTCTCTCTCTCTCTCTCTCTCTCTCTCTGTCTGTCTGTCTGTCTGTCTGTCTGTCTGTCTGTCTGTCTGTCTGTCTGTCTGTCTGTCTGTCTGTCTGTCTGTCTGTCTGTCTGTCTGTCTGTCTGTCTGTCTGTCTGTCTCTCTCTCTCTCTCTCTCTCTCTCTCTCTCTTGCAGCCGTGTGGTTTTACCCTGTAGTGTTGAGGAGGTGAGTAATCACTTTTTAGACTCCCTTATTATTACGCCACAGTCTTCTGAACATAGTCATGCTGAGAAATGGTAGTAGAGAGTTGTGTGGAGCTATAATATAGTCTTAATTAGCTTTGTAGTAACTCATTTGGAAATTGTTTGAATGTAACGGAAGCTTTAAATTAATCGCCAACTTTGATACTTTAATCAGTTTGATAAATTTTTTTATATATAAAAAAAAAAGTCAAACTTGTGTGATTCCAGCTTGTTAAATGTGAATATGTTCTAGTGTCTTCTCTCCTCTGTGACAGCAAACTGAATATCTTTGAGTTGTGGACTAAACAAGACATTTGAGGACGTCTTCTTGGGGCTTTTTGGGAAACACTGATCCACATTTTTCACCGTTTTAGAACCTAACAACTAATCCATTAATCCGTAAAATAATCAACAGATTAAACGATAATGAAAGGAATCGTTGTTTGCAGCCCTACTTTATTTCTCTCCTATATTCTTCTTTCAGCCTTAAAACTGGCCAACATTCACTTTCCATTGAATAAATATATACGAAGTGATTCAGTTCCAATTTACAAACGTTTTCACACTTGCGCCCCAATTCGTGTTTTCTGTTAGTCTCACATTCAGTAGAACCTGATCCCTTAGTTGGGCTTAACGTTTTTAATTAGGAACTACAACAAGCCTCTCTAATGTGCCTTTTCTTATAAGTAATTGCGTAATCCTCACAAAGATTAAAGGCTGTGAATAATGAATGGCGTACTATATTATCATTTCCAGTTTTTGGCTTCTGTTTGCAAGTTAAGGCAACACAGTCTCAACCAAAAATAGCATCATTTGTAATTCTTCTGAAGAGCACGATTTGTTCCCCGTGTTTCTAAAGGTTTCTGTCATGAATCCCAGACTCTCGCCCTGCTGCCTTATATGGCGATTAAACACGCTTGGCAATCAGTGCCACATTTCAAAGCTCGTTCCAAATAATTGAAAAATAAGAGTTCTCTTTAGGGGAGAAACAGCAAAAAGAGCTCTGGTGGTTGAAATATAAGCAAACATTCAGGCTTCTGTTGTTCAAACATCATAACACGAGACGCTAGTTAACTTGGCCTGCAGGATGTAGGGTCAATTTAAAGTTTAAAATGCAAATAGAATTTTTTTATTTTATCAGTTTATTTGACCGGGACAATACACATAGGCATTGTTACATCTAAAGTGCAACCGATGCAATGTATGTGGGACTACTAGCCGTATTTGCAGTCCTTGTCCCTGGTTGGGCTTTTAGAAATGATTACATTACATGTCATCTAGCAGACGCTTTTATCCAAAGTGACTTACAGTTGCTATATATATCAGAGGTTGCACGGAGCTCTGGAGCAACTAGGGGTTAAGTGTCTTGCTCAGGGACACATTGGTTGATGTATCACATTGGGAATCAAACCCAGATCTCCCACACCAAAGGCATGTGTCATATCCACTGCCCCAAGTATGAGAGGAACGCTGCAGCAAAACCTCGAACTCGTCCATGCTTCCTGTTTCTGCTTTGTCGTGCACCACTGAAAAAAAAAGGTGGTGCGTGCCCTCTGCTCGCGCACTTAAAATCCTGGTGCGCCAGCGAGATCTACGTCATTTTGACGTCACATTGGCGCGCGCCAGCTCGGCTACGGCGACTGTAAAATGGCCCTTAGGCAGCCACCTAGATGGTTAAAGGCTGACAATTAAAGCAAACATAAATACATAAAAGCCAGCAGCCAAACAAACACAGACAGGGCGCCTGGTTAGCTCACCTGGTAGAGCAGGCGCCCATATATAGAGGTTTACTCCTCGACGCAGCGACCGCGGGTTCGACTCTGACCTGCGGCCCTTTGCTGCATGTCATTCCCCCCTCTCTCTCCCCTTTCAATTATAAGCTGTCCTATAGAAATAAAGGCCTAAAATGCCCCAAAAATAATTAACAAAAAAACACAGACAGGCAGACTTATGTAACTAAGGATAAGAAGTAAAGACATTTTACTAAAATAACAACCAAGAATAAACAAAAGAGGAGCGTAACTTATACTGTGCTGCTCTTCATTGTATTTTAATTAGGAATGACAGCAGTATCATTGAAAGAAAAAGACCTCAGGTTCCACTCAAGCTTATTTGACTGTTGAGTCCTGCGGTAGTTTTCTTGGCACGTTACATAACTGTGCAGTCTATTGCCGTGACAGCGGGACAGTCATCTTACCAAGTTTATGTTGGCTCCCGTGGCTCCATTTTCAAACGCTAATCAAGTGATAAATGTGCCGTGTCTCCGTAATCACAACTTAAACATACGACACAGGGCTGTAACCTCACGGTGGTTCCCAACCTGGGCTTTGGGAACCCACAAGAGGCCCCAACATATCTGCAAGGGTCACAAGATATTCAAAAGAAGAAAATGCAACTTATTTTTTTCCGACTTTTCAATATATTTTTTTTTCGATTATACAATGCACAGAACAATAAACGACTGACCATCTGACATCGTTGACATGGCCAGTAATTCTGGTTTATGATGCAGCGTGCAGCCTGTAATACACGGCTTCTCAAAGTCCGGACCCAGCCCTCGTGTTATGAATACAATACATT
The DNA here is from genome assembly GCA_023566125.1 of Zingel zingel. Lineage (NCBI taxonomy): Eukaryota > Metazoa > Chordata > Actinopteri > Perciformes > Percidae > Zingel > Zingel zingel. The sequence goes on along the minus strand of CM042314.1, from coordinate 2,980,493 downwards.
ATGAAGTGTAATGTTTTCTATTTTGAATTGATTAAATGTTGCTTTTTAATTGCCAATCGTTCCGGACCCCTAACCTTGAAAACGATGTCACATGTGGACCTTTGAGGGATACATTTGAGAACCCCTGCTGTAACAAGAAATACTTAAATGTTCCTATTTCAGGAAATACGGTATACCTCATTGAACCTGAAGCATCAGCAAGTTAGTTTAGACCAACTTTTAGTTTATTGTGTGGATGTACTGTAAGTGGCTGATGTATTTGTGTATTACGGTTGTGTTTTTTTTTTTTTTTGTGTTCCAGTACCAAGTGGGACAGCTGTTCTCGGTGGCTGAAGCAAGTAAAAATGAGACGGGCGGCGGTGAGGGCATCGAGGTACTCAAGAACGAGCCCTATGAAAAGGACGGCGAGAAAGGACAGTACACACACAAAATCTACCACATAAAGAGGTATTTGTCTTTTTTTCAATCAGATTATGTGATCCCATAATTGCCTCCTTACAGTGTAATACCAGCGTACTACCAGACAGTGGCAGCGTGCTCCTATCTTTTGTTATGAAGCATTTCAACTTGTTTGTTTTCCACCTGCACAATCTCTCCTCTAGAAACTCTGATAACTGAGGCAATATGTCCCTATCCCTGTCTACCCACCCCACAGTAAAGTCCCAGCATTTGTCAAGATGATGGCCCCGACAGGCTCCCTTGTATTCCATGAAAAAGCCTGGAATGCCTACCCTTACTGCAGAACCAGTGAGTCCCCTCTCCCCATATCACTTTACCTCTGTTTTACCCTGAAACCCTTATGGTACGTGTCCACTGTCAAGCCTCATTTATTGTCTATGTAAGCAGCGGTGCAATGCATTCTGGTAAGGTTGTGGGGGACTTTCAAGAAGTGGGATATGGAGTTTGCCGCTCCTCAGTTGCAAAAAGTTGAATCCAGGCTACTTTGTGCAAATGAGGAGCGGACAGCTCGACTCGCCGCCTCTTAAAAACTCCCGAAAATCTTTTAACGTGACCGAAGACGGATTCAGCAGCTGCAGCTTATTGCTCACATAAAAATGGTTTTGGGAACACCTTTTGATAGGGCTGGGTAATGAATTCTATACTTTTTAGGCACCGACCGACTTGCCTCTAAAGTATCCAGTATCGAAAAAATGCCATCAGAGTCAGTGAGCCAATCAGTACGCAGCATGCTTCTACCAAGATCTAATAATGTCTGTGATTGGCTGTCTAACGTTACACGTCGTAGAGACACGCAGGAAAAACTCTACGTCACACAGAGACGGACTCACGTAGTAGGAGCTGGAAAATAAATGAAAATATTTGTGCCGTAATGTTTTTTTTTATTGTTTTTTTTATAAAATTTATATAAAAAAAGTATCCTTGGGAACCGTTATCGAAGTCACAGTGTTGGTATCGATACCTGTGTCGAAAAGTACCCAGCCCTACATTTCGGTGAACATTTTTTCGGGGGGGGAAAAAGAGTTTCCAAACGAGCCGCCGTTATGAAATCTGGGAGCAGACAGCCCACAAGTGAAGTGTTGGTCCAATCGGGTGCAGCGGGACGATCCCTCCTGTCAAGAATACATCACGGTGGACTAGAGCTGGGCAATATATCAATATTATATCGATATCGTGATATGAGACTAGATATCGTCTTTGATTTTGGATATCGTAATATCGTGATATGGCATAAGTGTCTTCTCCTGGTTTTAAAGGCTGCATTACAGTAAAGTGATGTCATGTTCTGATCTTACCAGACTGTTGTAGCTGTTCTATTATTTGCCTTTACCCACTTAGACATTATATCCACATTACTGATGATTATTTATCAAAATTCTCATTGTGTAAATATTTTGCAAAAGCACCAGTAGTCAACACTACAATATCGTTGTGGTATCGATATCGAGGTATTTGGTCAAAAATATTGTGATATTTGATATCTCCATAGCGCCCAGCCCTACAGTGGACACGTACCTCTCCGTTGTTAAACACACCCTGGGTTACTTGCATTATGGCCATGCATCTGTGGTTGTGAATTTAAAGTGTTTGTTTTGTTTTTATATTTAATGGATTAGTTTTGTCTCCCTCTTTTCTCCTCCCTCATGCCTAACCCTGATCCAGTCGTGACGGTACGTAGCCTTCAATGGCTTTTGTTTTGTGGTATTTCTGATATTATCAAAAGATTCCTTCAGCTAAGTTTGATTTTTGTTTTTAGATGAATGGAAAAAAAAATCAAATCAAAGGTGTTTTTTTCATACTTACATAGTGTACTTTCTATACATTCAGTTCTGTAATATCCTATCATATGGTTGCTCTTTCCTCTAGAATGAGTATATGAAAGACAATTTCTTCATTAAGATTGAGACGTGGCACAAACCAGACCTTGGAACACAAGAAAATGTGAGTACCTCTACTGCATCGTGTGAACACCAGCGCTGCATCTCTTGTTGCTTAAAGTGCTCATATTATGCTAATATATTTTCAGTTTCATAGTTGTAGTTACAGGTTGTACCAGAATAGGTTCATGTGGTTTAATTTTCAAAAAACATATTTTTGTTTGTTCCACTTTTCACCCTGTGTGTTGAGCTCTCTGTTTTAGCTACAGAGTGAGACCTCTCACTGCTGTTCCATCTTTGTTGGGAGTCGCACATGCTCAGTACCTAGGTAAGGACTACTAGCCAGTCAGAAGCAGAGTATGAGGACGTGCCCTGACAGTACCTAGGTAAGGACTACTAGCCAGTCAGAAGCAGAGTATGAGGGCGTGCCCTGACAGTACCTAGGTAAGGACTACTAGCCAGTCAGAAGCAGAGTATGAGGGCGTGCCCTGACAGTACCTAGGTAAGGACTACTAGCCAGTCAGAAGCAGAGTATGAGGGCCCTGACAGTAGCTAGGTAAGGACTACTAGCCAGTCAGAAGCAGAGTATGAGGGCGTGCCCTGACAGTACCTAGGTAAGGACTACTAGCCAGTCAGAAGCAGAGTATGAGGGCGTGCCCTGACAGTACCTAGGTAAGGACTACTAGCCAGTCAGAAGCGGAGTATGAGGGCGTGTCCTGACAGTACCTTGGTAAGGACTACTAGCCAGTCAGAAGCAGAGTATGAGGGCCCTGACAGTACCTAGGTAAGGACTACTAGCCAGTCAGAAGCAGAGTATGAGGGCGTGCCCTGACAGTACCTAGGTAAGGACTACTAGCCAGTCAGGAGCAGAGTATGAGGGCGTGCCCTGACAGTAGCTAGGTAAGGACTACTAGCCAGTCAGAAGCAGAGTATGAGGGCCCTGACAGTACCTAGGTAAGGACTACTAGCCAGTCAGAAGCGGAGTATGAGGGCGTGCCCTGACAGTAGCTAGGTAAGGACTACTAGCCAGTCAGAAGCAGAGTATGAGGGCCCTGACAGTACCTAGGTAAGGACTACTAGCCAGTCAGAAGCAGAGTATGAGGGCGTGCCATGCTAGCAGCTAGGCGAGCATTATAACGTGTGTTCCAAAGTGACAACGTTTGTCTCTGAAGTAAAGGCTGGACTACAATAGAGCTGTTTGGAGCAGTTTGTGAACAGTGTTTTCTGTTGGAGATGGTAAGTCCCTTTGGGGTGGACTTTGGGCTTTTTCACTTTGCAAACCTATAACGTGAACAAAAAAGATATATAACACATTAAAGGAAAGGGGGAAAAGCCAAAAAGCATAATATGAGCACTTTAAACTCCATTTGCCTCCCTTCCTCGCGTCTTAGTCCTTCCCACCGAGGAAATCACGGGAGGAGAGAGGCAACGAGCAAATGTGTTTTAGAGAGATGAGACGTCTGTTCCTCTGAAGCGTCACATGAATACGTCAGCTGTTTGGGCGGAGTTAGCAACTCCTTCAGCTGCACGGTTTCCAGGGAGGCTGCTCTCGTGTTTCCTCGCCTATAGCTCCTCGATGATCCGTCCTCGGGGCAGAAATAAGAGCTTTGAGAAAGCCATCACCGAGGAGGGACTCAACCACTTCTGGTTCAGCCGAGGACCGAGGAGTCGAGGAGCTCTCAGACAAGGGACATGGGATGTATCTCAAGTCTGAGTTTGTGTGCTCCTCTTAAAAATGTTTTTTTTTTTTTCTTCTTTGGTGTTTAGGTGCACAAACTAGACAGCGCCACGTGGGACACTGTAAATGTTGTGCCCATTGACATTGCAGACAGAAGTCAAGTGTCCAACGCTGTAAGTAGAAACTCTTCTGGCCCACTTCCAGTGTGAATATAAAATGATTAAAACTCAGTTTGGCGCCTTCATGTGGACGAGCCTGATCATTACAAGCTATCTGCAAGTCCACTTTACATAAGGAATGTTCAAACAGAGGTTATTGATTTATTTTTGATGAGCAGTATTCTTAAGATTTAATTTACTTTTGAGCAGATTAATAAAAATAGAGACACGGAAACCGCTTTAATTTCAGTGTTGGTTCATTTCAGAAATATTTGGAGGATCAATGCATAGGAAGAATTACTGCCACACAAGTATTTTCACATTTACATTGTATGTATTCAACAGACCAGGTATCAATTTGTCTGTTTACCAGTTATTTTTGTAGTCTATATGTCAGAAAAACGGTACAAAAAGCCCGTCGCAAATTCCTAAAGCCTAGAGCCACGTCATCCAGTTGCTTAATCTTCAGCAACAACATTTATAAAACCCAAAGAGATTGTATTTATGATTTGAAAACAAAAACTGAATCATCAATGAATGAATCATGCAAAAGCACCATATTTTGGGTTTACCAGAGATGTGCTCATACGTGTCTTGGAAAGTGATTCAGCATGAAAAAGCATATAAAATGACCAAAGCGACCAATTAATCAACTAAACGACTAAGAACGGGCAGCCTTACAAATCACCACATTGGAGAAGTTAGAAAAAACAAATGTTTGACATTTTTATTTGTCAGAATTGTTGAGTAATATACTGATTGCTTAATTGACTAATTGTTCTACTTAAAGGTGCTGTAGGTAGGATTGTGAAGATCCAGGACTTAGCCCAACAATTTCAACATCGACAACTTCTCAGCCCCTCCCCCCTTTCTGCTAAAGCCCAAACCGGTCTCCTAAGCCCCATCCCCCACAAGGGAGAATTAATGCGTGTGCATGAGCAGTGATTGACACGCAGTTAGACACCCCCCCCTGGCCCTGATTGGTGCATCTGAACAGTTAGACACCCCCCCTGGTCCTGATTGGTGCATCTGAACAGGGAGCGGTGGATTTTTGTAAATCTCACTCCAGGCTGTAGGTGGAGCCAGAGGAGCTGATTTATTTTAAATGACCTGCTTCATGTAGTTCTTCTGGAACATAGGGTCAGTTTCAGCAAATATGACAGAAAGTTAGTTTTATAAGGCTTACCTACAGCACCTTTTAATACTAAAAAATGATCTTGCTTGGCAATACCCTATCATTTGTATTGAACAGTGCTGGAACACCTCCAGGTACTTGTTGTAGCTAGTGGAGCTGTTTTAGTGGATCCAAAGCTGGAAATGTATTTCAGTAAACTGTATTAGCAGAGGATGAAATGCCGTGACACACTTGAGTCTGGCTCACAGTTGATGGCAAGAACTGGCGGCAGGAAAACTCAGACGGTCGGAGTAGATTGATTGTTTCATTATGTTTTGAATAAATGTGAATTATCTTTAACATTTGGTCTCTATTTGACATAAACATCGGCATCTTGAATTATCTTCAAAGCATTTTAAAAAAACTATACACACCATTTGAGCATCCTTAGATTGCCTCGCTAATATTTCAAAAATATAAGTATGAATTTTTGATACTCGTTGAATCCCTGCAATTTTATTTGAAGACGTTACACATTATTGCTGTTATTTGACATCACATTGCCTCATTTCACCCTGGCTCTTAGTGTGTATGTGAGGCTATTTGGCTGGCTGAGGTGTGTGTGTGTGTGTGTGTGTGTGTGTGTGTGTGTGTGTGTGTGTGTGTGTGTGTGTGTGTGTGTGTGTGTGTGTGTGTGTGTGTGTGTGTGTGTGTGTGTGTGTGTGTGTGTGTGTGTGTGTGTGTGTGTGTGTGTGTGTGTGTGTTTTGAGTAGTTAACGAGGCGGAGGTGTTTGCCTTGCTGGAGGAGTGTGTTGTGTCTGAGGACCCTATCAGCTCTCCGCCTCAGGCATGGCTGCAGGGCCCGGAGCGTACCGCCAGCACAGATGAGTTTGTTAGTGTAATTAAGGCTCACAGTGCTTCGTACGCCGGAACTAGACAAATACACACACGCGGCACAAACACACTCGCACTCTAACACACACTGTTTTACTTGTGGAGGAGCTCCTTTTCTTCTACCACGGCACATCGATTCACAGACCTCATTAGTGCAGCACAGTGTATTGTTACAGTGATGGAGCTCTCAGCATTAAAACTGCCGTGTGTGTGTGTGTGTGTGTGTGTGTGTGTGTGTGTGTGTGTGTGTGTGTGTGTGTGTGTGTGTGTGTGTGTGTGTGTGTGTGTGTGTGTGTGTGTGTGTGTGTGTGTGTGTGTGTGTGTGTGTGTGTGTGTGTGTGTGTGTGTGCGCGACCCTCCTGTTGGCCGATAGCCCTGAAAAGTAGCTTTTAGCTGCAGGCGCATCATGATTTATTTAAATTGCTGGGCCCTTGAGCTGTTGATAATTTGAAAGCCATTTCATTTATTTGCATTACCATTCCTCTGGCCTGTTTTATGAAGTCAACTTTGTCATGTTTGTCATGTGCTTGACATATGTGCTCACTATTTTTCTATATGCCTTAAAAATCCTCTTTTGCCATGGGACCAATATCCTGTGCAATGAGGAACAGGTGGTTAGTTCGCCAAAATGGGTTTAGCAGAACATGACTGTCTGTCTGTGCACTTGTCTAAAAAAACAATATAGTGAACGGAGTATTGTTGCAGTTGGAGTAGTTGTACTTAGTATGGTTATTATAGTAAACTAAAATGAAAATAAGCATAAAAACTAATCAACAAAAACTAAACTGAAACTCTATTGCCAGTTAAATACACTGCCGATTTAGCAGGTTTTCCTACTTACAAAGCATGTAGAGGTCTGTAATTTTTTTTCATCATAGGTACACTTCAACTGTGAGAGACGGAATCTAAAACAAAAATCCAGAAAATCACATTGTATGATTTTTAAATAATTTGCATTTTATTGCATGACATAAGTATTTGATCACCTACCAACCAGTAAGAATTCTGGCTCTCACAGACCTGTTAGTTTTTATTTAAAAAGCCCTCCTGTTCTCCACTCATTACCTGTATTAACTGCACCTGTTTAAACTTGTTACCTGTATAAAAGACACCTGTCCACACACTCAATCAAACAGACTCCAACCTCTCCACAATGGCCAAGACCAGAGAGCTGTGTAAGGACATCAGGGATAAAATTGTAGGCCTACACAAGGCTGGGATGGGCTACAGGACAATAGGCCAGCAGCTTGGTGAGAAGGCAACAACTATTGGCGCAATTATTAGAAAATGGAAGTAGTTCAAGATGACGGTCAATCTCCCTCGGTCTGGGGCTCCATGCAAGATCTCACCTCGTGGGGCATCAATGATCATGAGGAAGGTGAGGGATCAGCCCACAACTACACGGCAGGACCTGGTCAATGACCTGAAGAGAGCTGGGACCACAGTCTCAAAGAAAACAATTAGTAACACACTACGCCGCCAGGGATTAAAATCCTGCAGCGCACGCAAGGTACCCCTGCTCAAGCCAGTGCATGTCCAGGCCCGTCTGAAGTTTGCCAATGACCATCTGGATGATCCAGAGGAGGAATGGGAGAAAGTCATGTGGTCTGATGAGACAAAAATAGAGCTTTTTGGTCTAAACTCCACTCTCCATGTTTGGAGGAAGAAGAAGGATGAGTACAACCCCAAGAACACCATCCCAAACGTGAAGCATGGAGGTGGAAACTATGGAGATGCTTTTCTGCAAAAGGGACAGGACGACGACGACGGGCCATGTATCGTGAGATCTTGGCCAACAACCTCCTTCCCTCAGTAAGAGCATTGAAGATGGGTCGTGGCTGGGTCTTCCAGCATGAGAATGACCCGAAAGCATCTCAAGGTCCTGGAGTGGCCTAGCCAGTCTCCAGACCTGAACCCAATAGAAAATCTTTGGAGGGAGCTGAAAGTCCGTATTGCCCAGCGACAGCCCCAAAACCTGAAGGATCTGGAGAAGGTCTGTATGGAGGAGTGGGCCAAAATCCCTGCTGCAGTGTGTGCAAACCTGGTCAAGAACTACAGAAAACATATGATCTCTGTAATTGCAAACAAAGGTTTCTGTACCAAATATTAAGTTCTGCTTTTCTGATGTATCAAATACTTATGTCATGCAATACAATGCAAATTAATTACTTAAGTCATACAATGTGATTTTCTGCATTTTTGTCACTCACAGTTGAAGAGAACCTATGATAAAAATTACAGACTTCTACATGCTTTGTAAGTCGGAAAACCTGCAAAATTGGCAGTGTATCAAATACTTGTTCTCCCCACTGTATTTAACTACTGAAATAAGGAGACGGCATGAATTTCCGTCACCTTTCGTGACATTGAACCACAGAAACTGAACAGATTTGACATGCGATGGCGCTGTGCTGTAACTGCTTCACATCGGACACTAAAGTAGCGCAAAGATTAAACCTGAAACATCTCCAGCATGTATTCTGTATGTATATGTAGCTACATACTTCTGAGATATACCTGGCTAAACTAAAACTAGCAAACGCAATCTTAAAAAAAAACGAACTCAAAATGATTCAAAATATTAACCTTGGTACTTTGACTGACACACACACACACACACACATACATACATACACACACACACACACACACACACACACACACACACACACACACACGTGTGCAGCAACACAAACTCACATCAGCACACATGCAGATTGATGCGAGCATAATTGCCATATATGAAGTGGCACCTGTGTCGCCCTAATTAAACAGATGTTGCTGCTGGCATCAACGCCCCACAGACAGTCTTTTATTTCCGAGCAACTTAAAGGACAATTCTGGTGCAAAATGAACCTAGGGGTTAATAACACGTGTACAGAGTTGACCGTTCTCTGGGATATGTTTTCATTGTCCTTTTAAGGCTGAGTTGTACTCTGGTCTTGCTGCATGACATTGTCTCAGGTGGGGTGGCAGGTTTTTGGGGAATGAGAGCAGTACTCTCTGGCCTTTCAGTGGCAGTGACTGCTGTGCTGCTTAGTTTAGAGCAGTGGTTTCTGAACTTTTCCCCGTTGAGGACCCCTAAAAAATTATTTTTTTTTACTATTTCTGTACCACTAACATGGCTCAAAATGGCACCACACTTCCACACATGTAAACCTTGCAACCTTAGCATTGAGAACTTTGTAAGTGTACAGACAGTTTATTAAAAAGATAGCTTATAAAGACAGTAGCATTCATGTTTACATACAGGCGTGGAAGTGTGGTGATATTTTGAGCCTTGTTAGTGATATAGAAATAGTGATTTGTTTTTACTTCCCTGTTCCCTGAATACTAGCGTTGTAAGCTAATCAGTGGTTCGCGCTAGCTTGTTTCAAGCTACAAACATATTCGATTAGCATGAAAACATGTCCCAGAGAACGACATTATTGTTATTAACCCCTAGGTCCACTTTGGGAACCACTGGATTAGAGCACAATGAGTGAACAGCAGTGTAGGACTGCTCTAACTTACTGAACGCGGCAACAAAACTTTTTCGTTGGCGTTTTAGAAAATGTGATTTTTATTTATTCTTTATTGTTCAAGCCATGGTGTAGCAGTGCTCGTGTGTAAACCGTTAAATCAGTCGTGCAGATGACCCCCGCTTGTTGAACAGTTTGTGTCGGCTAAATATAATGTGCTCTGTGTTTTAATAATTCAATAAATTGCTCTCCCTGTAGGACTACAAGCCAGACGAGGACCCTGCCACGTTCAAATCGGCGAAGACCGGCCGAGGACCCCTCGGACCCACCTGGAAGGTAACGCTCTTGTGAGCTGTGGAAAATTACATTCACACACAAATGGCAATTAATCTGACAGAAGAATAAGCAAAGATTCAACCCACGTTTGACCCGGTTTACCAGACTATTTGAAGGGAGGTACATACTGGGTCATTTTCATTCACAAAGACCTGAGTCTGTAGCTGTAGTTTCACATATTTCGCCCACTTGCACAAGAGGTTGCATAATTCCATGCGGAAATTTTCCAAAGCACTAAATAAAGTTAGGTCGCTCATAACAAAAATGGAAATAAATATTGGAACATCTATAAATCTGTCTAGAGCAGACTGTCCTCCCCACTGAGAGGCCTGTGCCAACTCTGAAGAAGCCACAGGGTTTCATGGCCGGGGCGGGAGACAGCACGCACGCAACGAATGTTGGAGAAACCCACAACAAACAAAAACAAAACACATTTTGGCTACTATTGCCATAAGGTATGTAGGAGACCCTCGAACACAGTGCAAGTTGAGTGTTCTGAGAAGCAAAGATTGGGCTTTTTGTGGAGTGTTTATGATGGTGAGAAGGTCAAATGAATGCAGCAAAAGACAAAATCTGCTACAGCCTGCAAGAGAACTGCTGGGAGAAGATTTCTTTTCCAGCAACCACAACTCGGAAAATGCCTAAAAACAACAATGTTCATGTCACATGAGTTACAGAGCCAGAGTCCAGACCTCAATCCAATCACGAGTTTGTGGCTGGGCTGAAAAAACAAAACAAAAAACTTTTCACTTAGCCTGGGTAAACCCAGCCCGATCTGCCTGCAATTTGATTTCGCCCTGCAGCTCAGGCTGGAAACCTGTACGTCTATCTATCCCGCTTCCGTTACAATTTTGCGGGAACCAATCACAAACTGGCTTATCCACCTGGCCGCCCTATTGGCGGGTTTAACACGATGACGATAGAGTAGCAACCAAGCAGCTTTTTGTTTACATTCAAAATAGCGGCCACCGAAGCGCAGCGAACCGTTGATGCCGCTGTTGCTGCTACGTCACCCGGATCGTTGGTCTGATTGGTTGAAGGACTATCCAATTGCGTACAGAGTCATTTTAATTCTACCTGTTGATCACACCTCTTGTGCCGTAGAAAATAACAGTGCAGACTCCCCAGACTGATGTTCAATCTTAAGATTGAGCTTGGTCTGGTGATAGCCAGACTACTTTTCACTCACAGTCCCTCTGCAACTTGACAGAGCGTGAGCTGAAGAACGGAGGGAAATTACAGTGTCCAGATGTGCAAAACGGATGCAGACCTATTTGCATCGACTCGTAACAAAGATGTCACTGCTAAATTTGACGTGAAGTGGGCAAATGCGTAACACAATCGGACGTTTTATTTTTTTATTCAATTTAGACAGTCCTTTTCCACAGCAGCACCATCGGCTGTAATAATCCAAGAGTACAGAGCTGGAGGAAGGCAGAAGTGTAAGGCTGCAGTTTGATGAAGACAAATCACCTCTTTCCCAGCCCTAATTGGATGTAATAGAAATTTCCAATCACCAGGTCAGATAAAGGTTCTACTCTGAGCTCCGTCTGCCAGACTTTGTGTGTGACAGAAGATTAAGAAACCGTGTACCGACATTGATTCTAAATTTGACTAGCAGCCACTCTGTATAAAGACTGATGTGCTTTTGATATAGAGTAATAAGTCAACAAGACGTGGCTCATCTAAGCAGAGAAACTTTGTCAGGAATTTGGTTGCTTTCCCCCCCTCTAAACCCAGCTGTACCGCGCAGCCTCGCAAATGGGTCCTGCTCACCGTTGGAGCACTGAGAATATCTACTCTGCAGTTCACCATGGGAAACTTTCCTCCGCTTCAAGAATTTCCACAGAACAAAGGCCGCCAAACAGCTTTTAAAAAGTATGAATAAAGAAACACAACTTTTTATTTTGTATTTTTAATTAGATCACTTTCCCGTCCGCTGTGGACATGGAAAAAGGCTGTTTTTGAAAAGGTGAAAGGAAAAAAAGAAAAAAGTAGTTATGTGACAACAGAGGCACAATTTCTGCCAGCTTCTCAGAGCAATCCAACTCTTGTCTATCTCTGCATGCACACATGCTTGCATATCGGTACCCTTTGTGTTTTCTGAAAACTTCTGCTCCTTTGAGTGGGGCACAGAGAGGGAGAGAAGAAATGTCACCGTAAGTGTTTTGATGTAGAATCCGTTTCATGTGAAGTTCTCCTTTTAGCGACGACAACTTTTCTAAACCCACTGCAAATTTAGAAATGTTTCTCATTTCCCCTCTGCCGCTCCCCTTCCGTGATCGTCGCATCAAACGGCAGTGGGATGAGGGTGATCGAGTCGGGTCTGTGGCATTTTCTCTCGCAGTGCCAAGCCAGAATGAAGTGATTAATTAAACAGGTGTTCTCGAAAGGGAGAGTGTGTGTGTGTTCTGGGGGCGAGGAGGTCCTGGGTGTTAATAATGTAACCAGCTTTGCACCGCGACGCCCTTATCGCTGCGCGAGCGCCGTTTTATCTGCCTCCCGTGGCCACAAAGGCATGCCTGTCGGGAACGGTGTCGCTGTCAGGGCGGAGGCAGAGAAATGGTCCCTTCATCTGGAGTTTATCCACTTTGCTCTGCCCCAAACCCCCCCCCCACCCCCCCCCCTCCCCGCGTCTCTTCTTCAGAGGGAGACAGAGTGCAAGCAGCGGGTGGATTTAGAAAGTGTGTTGTAGATTAGGGCACTTTTATCTCTGCACAGCACATCTTCATATTGATAATTATTTCAGCAAGCTCCATACCCAAAGCATTATGTATTAATGATTTTTTTCTTTAGCTTTGAATGCTGCCAAGATGAGTCTAAAATAATTCTTCTGCTGTTTTCACGGTTGTTCTCTTGTTGGAAAGTTTCTGTCAAGTTTTGACTGTTATTTATTCTGATACTGCGCTTTTTAAAAAGTGATGGTTTGTGAGTCTTTTTCCTTCCTTTTGCTGTTCTTCTCCGAAACAGAAAGAGCTGGTTAGTAACACCGACTGCCCGCGGATGTGTGCCTACAAACTGGTCACAGTCAAGTTCAAATGGTGGGGCCTGCAGACCAAAGTGGAGAGCTTCATCCATGAGGTTAGAGTCACACGTTCACACAGTTCGACTTCACACAGTCGGTTACCTCGGCGTTGCATTCAGGCTCTGAGAGGTCCAGTTGGCAGAAGAAATCCTTTGCCTCCTTGACTGTCTGATTAGTCACTTTTATTGTTATTTGACTTCCAGTGCAAATGTTGATGGCATGATGTAAAAAAAGTTTTATCACATGTAATTTGAGCCAGTTTACGTACATTTTTCTCTTTTTTTTTATTTAATTTTTTATCAGGGAGGTTATACATAGTTCAAGATTCAAAAGATGAATTAACAAAAAGAAAAATTGATGCCTACCATACACTAGAAGACTTTAAAAAGACTTAAGTCTGACACCATCTCACATCAAAGACGTTACACGTGAAGACTGGGGATCTTGCAGGGTCACGCACTGCAAGACTACAACTAGATTTGGTTTTCTTATAAAATGTAACCAAGCTAGCGGTTAGCGTTTGGATGACGCGCTTCAGAATGGTTAAAAATCGGCAACGTTCCTCCTTTAGCGTTTAGCTTAAAGCGGCGCCACAGCAACCATAAACAAAACGCTGGCTCTAGCTGTTTGCTGCTTCCTGTTTGGTGCTGGAGGGAGCACACCCATTGGTTGTTGACAATGTTCATGTGATTTAACTTCACTACCAAGACTTAAAACTTAAAATAATACCAAACACGTTTGATTTTGTCGGAACATCCAGACTGGAGAAAGACTGACTGACTGGGACTGAGTTTTATGACCTCGCACCAAACGATGGAGACGACGGGAGCACCCCGACTCTACCAAGGCTCTCAGGATTTCATTACGATATAGGAAAGTAGTCTGAGACAGTGGAATCGCTTGAAAAGTCAGTGTAAGGTCGACATTAGTACATAACAATTCTTCAAAGTACATAATAATACAGTATCACTTTGACAATTGCATCAAGCCATGACTCAAAGAAACTTTCATTTCATCAGTCGTTCCCCTTTTTCATTTCACCTAAATCAACTATAAACATCTGAACAAAAGGTGTCGCATACTCATTTATTCATGAGAATCTACCACACGACACAGTGTCCTCAGTAGTTCAGTTAAATGGCAATTTAGCAAGGTGATTAAAGCAGCTCTGGTCTCCGTGGGCTAATGCACCTGACCTATTTTGACCACAATCCATTACATTTTTCTGATTGCAATTTTACAGAAAATGTTAGCCTCTCCATATATCTATAAATTACAGGAACGTCTTTCTGTGTATCTGTTATTCACATATCTCTCGAACCGTTAATCCGATGGATTTCAAACTTGACGTGTCTTGCTATGGGCACGAGTAAGTTTGACGTTGTTTGGATTAGAAATGTAAAAGATATCGTTAAATATATATAGGTAAAAGAAGCTCACATTGGCTTTTGCCGCTCTAGCCACTGGCCACTCCCCCTCTCACACAGCGCAGGACCAGAGACAGAGAGGGTCGAAGAAAGCAGCGGAGCTTTGGCAGCTAAAATGTGACATACACCTCAGACCCACAAAAATGTGCAAAGTAGCACTACTTTGGACTGTCTTTGACTTTGAATAAACAAACAACAAGAATCCCACACATGCAAAGCATAACCAGCTACAGACAACAAGTGGCAGACAGTGTGATGCCACTTATAGGCAGGTTACCAGACACTGTTTTTGAGTCACATCGTTGCAAATATCACATGATGATGCATCATTCCACAAAATGGTTTTTCTTCTGTATCATCAAGTTATTCAATATTCTATCTATTATGCTAAAGAAACTTCTATATGTCAGTGTGTTATTTGCATATTTCTCGAACCGTTCAAACTTGACAAGAAATGAGAAATGGCTTCTTGGCACTCTAATTATCCTCCCCCCTCCTAAAGTAGTAGCTACCTGCTCCAGCCAACCTCCCCCTGAATCTTTGCCCATTACTCTAATTGCCCTTCCCCCTCCTAAAGTAGTTGCTACCTACTCCAGCACTAATTACTAAAAACACACACCAAAACAGATTTTGCATGGAGACTGCACTAGTTGTGTAAATTACATGAATAGTTTTTAACCAGTCGTCCAAGCATCTAGTTGCAACCAATTCCTAGTCGGGGCTGTCTTCCCTCCAATAAGTTGCGTACATTTTTTCATATTGTGAATATAGTACGGTACATCTTTTACGATATTATAATATACATTTGAAACATATCATACAGCCTTAACCAAGCCTTCCACTGTCTCCCTCAGCAAGAGAAGAGGATCTTCAATAACTTCCACCGCCAGCTCTTCTGTTGGATTGATAGGTGGGTGGAGCTGAGTATGGATGATATCCGGCGCATGGAGGCAGAGACGCAGAGGGAGCTGGACGAGGTGAGGGTAGAATTCAAGTCATGTCAACTTTATTGTCCATTCTGCAATATGTGTCAGGCATACAGAGCAATTGCAAATACGTTTCTCTCCGACCCACGGTGCAATCAGGACACATACAAGTATAATATAAAAGAGAAGTAATGTGTACAATACGGTAATAAATTATATATTAATATAATAGTGCAAATGTAAGGTGAAGCCAAATAGTACAGAATACTAAAGATATTGAAAATGTGCAAAATAAAAGTAAACCTTGAGCATCTGATGTACATATTATTGGTCCGTAGGGCTGGGTATTGTTAAAAAATATTTGGTGCTGATACCAACACCGTGACTTCGATACCGGTTCCTAAACGATTTCGATACCAATTTTATAAAACAAAAAGAAATTACAACATTACACATTACTGCACGAGTACTTTTATTTCTTTCCCAGCTCCTACTACGTGAGTCTGTCTCTGTGTAACGTAGAGTTTTTCCTGCGTGTTTCTCTGACGTGTAACGTTAGACAGCCAATCACAGACATTATTAGATCTTGGTAGAAGCATGCTGCGTGCCTTTTGGCTCACTGACTCAGGTATTGAAATTTGGTATTGAATGACGCGGCATTTTTTCGATACTCAACACTTTAGAGGCAAGTTGGTCGGTGCCTTAAAAAGTATTGAATTCGGTACCCAGCCGTATTGGTCTCCAGGATCAAGAGTGTTGAGTCTCTGCCGCTGCAATTCTAATAACTTGCTAAGCTTGAAATGAACCAGCACCCATCCAGTTTCCATCCTGCTGGAGCTGGAGTTGTATTCCAATCATTAGACATCAGATAAGTTGAATAGACAATGCCAGTGTGATGAAACAGGAAGCCTGCTGGAAAACATTTCGTGGCTTAACCCCATGTCTTGTATGCATGCTTTGTCATATCCTGATCACAATAAATACTGCGCTGATGAAATATTGAGTGCTCAGATCCAGGGCTGCAACTAATGATTATTTCCATTGTCAATTAATCTGTTGATTAGTTTCTGGATGAATGGATGAGTTGTTTGATCTCTAAAATGTCAGAAAATGTGGATCAATGTTTCCCAAAAAGCCCAAGATGACGTCCTCAAATGTCTGGTTTTGTCCCCAACTCAAAGATATTCAGTTTACTGTCACAGAGGAGAGAAGAGACTAGAAGATATTCACATTTAACAAGCTGACAGCAGAGAAGTTTTAAACCGATTAATCGATTATCAAAATAGTATAATACTTGACAACCATGGACAGAGCATGTGTGACGTCACCCATTGGTTTGTGGAGATCTGCTATGAGTCGTCGAGTTTGCCGTTACGGGCGCAGCCATCCTGGTTGAGAATGTGACGATTTTAGATGAGAGGGAGCAGTGAGGGAGGAGACACGTTACGTTACACACTTTCACTGGCAATCACATCATAGCCACGCCCTAAAACACCCCCTGCTTAATCTCCAATTTTAAAATCAACGAGACCGTAATTCAAAACATGAACATCATTCTGTGTTGCAGAAGACTTAAAACTACCGACTGAGACCATAAACTCATTATGAAAATGTTTACTGAGGTAATAAATCAAGTGAGAGGTGGGTCACTTTCTCATAGACTTCTATAGAAACCAACCTCCTTTTGCAACCGCACATGTCACCTCCTGCTGGAGTTCAGATAGAAAGCAGGTTTAAGGAGTCTCCCCCTGCAGGAATTCAGATAGAAAGCAGGTTTAAGGAGTCTCCCCCTGCAGGAATTCAGATAGAAAGCAGGTTTAAGGAGGCTCCCCCTGCAGGAATTCAGATAGAAAGCAGGTTTAAGGAGTCTCCCCCTGCTGGAATTCAGATAGAAAGCAGGTTTAAGGAGTCTCCCCCTGCAGGAATTCAGATAGAAAGCAGGTTTAAGGAGTCTCCCCCTGCAGGAATTCAGATAGAAAGCAGGTTTAAGGAGTCTCCCCCTGCTGGAATTCAGATAGAAAGCAGGTTTAAGGAGTCTCCCCCTGCAGGAATTCAGGTAGAAAGCAGGTTTAAGGAGTCTCCCCCTGCAGGAATTCAGATAGAAAGCAGGTTTAAGGAGTCTCCCCCTGCTGGAATTCAGATAGAAAGCAGGTTTAAGGAGTCTCCCCCTGCAGGAATTCAGATAGAAAGCAGGTTTAAGGAGTCTCCCCCTGCAGGAATTCAGATAGAAAGCAGGTTTAAGGAGTCTCCCCCTGCTGGAATTCAGATAGAAAGCAGGTTTAAGGAGTCTCCCCCTGCAGGAATTCAGGTAGAAAGCAGGTTTAAGGAGTCTCCCCCTGCAGGAATTCAGGTAGAAAGCAGGTTTAAGGAGTCTCCCCCTGCTGGAATTCAGATAGAAAGCAGGTTTAAGGAGTCTCCTCCTGCAGGAATTCAGATAGAAAGCAGGTTTAAGGAGTCTCCCCCTGCAGGAATTCAGATAGAAAGCAGGTTTAAGGAGTCTCCCCCTGCAGGAATTCAGATAGAAAGCAGGTTTCTGCATTTGCAGCACTTCGCCAAACCGGATGCTTTGTCCATTAATATTATACAGTCTATGTTGACAACCAATCGATTGGTCTTTGCAGCTCTACTCAGAATATGTAAGTGCAAGAGCAGGATATTAAAAATTAAAAGATTCTCTGTTGCCATTTTGCAGTACAAATATACCTTCCTTGACCCCCTTTCGTATTTCAGAATACATCTTGGGAAGCGTAATTAACAACTGAAAGAAACAAACCCTTCCATGGTTACCTAGTCCTAGAAACCTCCCACAAGCGTCCTAATCCCCATCTCTGTGATTCACTGTATGTTATTTTGTCTATGTAGATGCGTGAGAAGGGCTCTGTGCGAGGCACAAAGGCTGCAGATGAGTAGCCAGGCCAGGTGTGTAGGTCTGAGTGTGTAAGTTCTCGCTGGTAGATGCCAGTCTTTGAGCTGCTTCCTCTGCTCCCTGTTGGGGTTTCTGTGGTGCTGCGTATGTTCACACTTTGGTGTTTTTTTTTTTTTAAACTTCCAGCATATGTTATACATTATAATCCTATGGAGTGATCTGTGTTGTTTTTTAAAAAAAAGTCCTTTTTTAAACGCTGCCAGAAGAAAAAGAAAAGAAAACACCCTACGTCAAGCACTTTTAGACAGCCGATCAATGACAAGCGGAGTAGCGAGACCTGTCGTTTCCATAGCAACAAGAAAAAAAATGGAGTCTGAGCGCAGCGAGTTATATGATACGACCGGGTGCTCCCTGTACAGGGAACTTGCTTTGTTTTATCTAACGTTAGCACCGCGCTCTCTCTCTCTGTTCTTTCTCTAGCTCGCTCCACCACTTTGTTTTATCTAACGTTAGCACCGCTCTCTCTCTCTCTCTCTCTCTCTCTCTCTCTCTCTCTCTCTCTCTCTCTCTCTCTCTGTTCTTTCTCTAGCTCGCTTCACCACTTTGTTTTATCTAACGTTAGCACCTCTCTCTCTCTCTCTCTCTCTCTCTCTCTCTCTCTCTCTCTCTCTCTCTCTGTGTGTGTCTCTCTCTCTCTCTCTCTGTTCTTTCTCTAGCTCGCTCCACCACTTTGTTTTATCTAACGTTAGCACCGCTCTCTCTCTCTCTCTCTCTCTCTCTCTCTCTCTCTCTCTCTCTCTCTCTCTCTCTCTGTTCTTTCTCTAGCTCGCTCCACCACTTTGTTGTATCTAACGTTAGCACCGCTCCACATAGCGCTCTAGGATACTGTAGCAGTAGCTGTTGTTAGAGCAACAAAAATTTCCGGCTGCTTTTTGGAACTAAAACGCTGCCAGCTTCTTCTTCTTCTTCTTTTTTTTTTTTTTTTTTTTTTTTTTTACTACAAAAGCGCCCTAGTCAACTTTTTCTTGTCAAAAAATGAGGCCAAGTGTGAACATGGCCTTATGCTGCTTCCACTCTACTCTTCGGTGATGTGAGAGGGCTTTTAGTCCACTATGTCTATACGTGCACGTGTGTGTTTATGCTTTCACTTGCAACTCCATAGCTCACTCTGAATTAGTCAATCAATAACACCAGATCGCAGAGAACTATGATGTATGTGCTCGGTCGTTAGGTTTTGTGCTGACCTTGTGAAAATCTCCTACCACTGTTTGTATGAGTGCCTGTTGCGTATGTGTACACACTTGTGTATGCAAGAGCGTTGACATCTGGGAAAACTTCTCAGAATCACACAAGCTATTTCTTTAACCTTCTGAGGTCGATGAAAGAATGGTGCGTCCACAGAAATGTTTGTTTTAAAGGTGCCCTGCCACACGTATTTCATTACTCTGTGGTAATGTCTGAAGTTCTACCGTGGACTCTGTAACATTTTTTGTGGAAGAAATGCCTTGGTTACCTTGTTTCAAGTCATTCTAGCGTGGTATAGAAAGCCTGCGGGAAGACTCCGCTCGATTTGTGCCAGTTCTCATTAATATTCCACGAGCTAAGCTGCTCGACTCTGATTGGCTAAGAGCTAGCCAATGAGAGCCTGGCTATCAGCATCCTTTACCCAGCGCAACTGGGCGAGCTCATGAATAGTAATGAGCAGGGATCTTACGAGAAGCGATACTACCGATACCTTCCGGTTCTAAAATTACAAAACACAGACGATGCCCATTTTTTGAAGCACCGTAGGCACCGTTAGCGACGATGCCAGTGTTAGCAGCATCGGTGCTGCGCCTCTTCCGGAACGGATGGGAGCACTATATGCTTCACAGTGTTCCAGTCGATACATTCAGAAGAAGGAGGTCACGAAGAAGTAGCCGAAGTCACGTCTTTCTACTTCTGGTTCATACGAGAGTCAGCTCTACCTGACCTAAAACTCACGGTCCTCTCTTCCTGATTTACAGCCTCTCTCTCTTGACTTCAAATAACTCACCGTTGTCGGCTACGGCCGCTGAACAGGCTGAACAGCCGTGGCTCCTCCAGCAGTTAATTTTCACATTCACGACATAACACAAACACATATGGACCTAACATATTTCAAAAAAATACAAGTAAAACCGTTTTGTGTGTCAGGGCACCTTTTTAAATGTCTAATATTTCAGCAGTAATACAGCGCAGAAATGTGGTATAGATATTATCGGAGATCAGCAGAATCTCTGCTTTTGAGTCCTTTTTATCGCGAGATCATACGTCACTCACACGGCGAATTAGGAGACGGGGAAGATAGCTTGTTAGACTCGTCACACTCGTCATCTGCCTATCTGTGTATAATTGGTGGACTTGCGTGTCCGTTTTCTAAATCTAAGACTAACTAACTCATATCAAGCAACGAATAATTCCTCCACATGAGTAAAGGTTTTTACAAGAGATTTGAATAATTTTCCAAAGCACACTTCAAGTTCTTTCAGCTTTACGGCCAAATTATCTCTTTACACATTGCTCTAGGGCCAATTTTGTCCAGAAAAGCTGAGTTTGTTCTGAACATTTTGATATCAAACACATCGGGATCTGTTATATGCAAATACCCTTAAAATGTGAATTTCAAAAAAGATAAGTAAAAATTGAGAAAATGCCCTTAGAGGTGGCCGGAAGTTAAAAACATACACAGAAGGCCTGCTCACGACTGGACCGGTACCTGCAAACTAGAGCGTCCTCGCAGAGGAGTACAAGGCAGAAGAGAAGAAAAACGGTCCTTTTTTTTTTTTTTTTTTAATCGCAGGCTTTCATTTCTGTGAATCACATTCTCTGTAAAACCTTACCACTTGTTTGCTCTTGGAACTACTCTAAATATCAGTCTGGGAGCTTTTGGCCGTACAAGGAGAACAATGGAGGAATCCGGGCTGGACCGGCCAAAGTGGGCCAGACTCAAACATTCCTGGCTTACAACCAACATACTGCATTATGTGCTCAGCCCCCCCGCTTTTCACATCTCGCCCAATTCAGCATGTGTTTCTCATTTTCCTTTGGAGTAAGTAAACAGGCGGGTGCCATCAAAAAGAGCTGTGGTGAGGAGACCGACGGGGTCTGAACCTCTGGGCTCAGGGGTTAGGGCCCATTCAGACCAGAACAAGCGATTTCAGGGTTGTGCGGCGGTGGGAGTGTCACTTAAATGGCTTATTGGTTTGATGTTGTGTTCTTTAAAGCTATAGTGCGTAGTAATGACAACAACACTGTCGGCGCGGCCACATGATGCAAGCCTTCCGTGATCGCGCTGGGATTGCTCAGGTGCCGCCGGGAATTCCGCAAGATGTCTTTCATTTCGGCCGGATGTCCGTCCCCTTCCTCTGTCTCTGTGTTGGCGTTCTAACCTCTGGTGGATTTCTGAGGACTATGGTTAACTGCTCCTCAGATCTCTGCAGGGTAAATCCAGACAGCTAGCTAGACTATCTGTCCAATCTGAGTTTTCTGTTGCACGACTAAAACTACTTTTGAACGTACACGTTCCACCAAAACAAGTTACTTCCAGAGGCTATGTTGCAGCCGCACCGTGGCTCCGTCCGGCGCTTAGCGCCGCCCATGACGATTGTGATTGGTTTAAAGAAATGCCAATAAACCACAGCACGTTTTTCTCCCATCCCAGAATGCTGTGTGGACTAGCCAGACCCTCCTCCGCAGCGCTGTGGAGGAAGGTCTGGCAATGCGAGGCTAAAGTGAATGCAGTTATTGCAATATTGTTATTTGCGCTTCTGCGTTAAATCTACACCGAGGCACGGACCCTTCACCGTGGCCTGACGTGCACCTCTCAAAAAATGTAACTACACGTTGATGGGATGCAGACCACAACAACTGTGATTGGTCCGCTCTGCCGTGGCTTGGTAGCGTTGCATTTCCTTCTACTCATTTCCTGGTTCTCCTTCTTCATAAACAACATGAAATCAAGGAGAGGGTTAACTTTTCCTGCTGCAGATTTCCCACCGTGGTCAGAAAGAACAGGGGAGACACTTTGTTTCTCTCACTAGGACTCTAGAGTCGCTACTCGCTCCGAAGCTCATTGCTGTCACTTTCTCATTCGCTCCACCACACATAAATCACGGTTGGGACTGTATGGGAGGACACAGTGCCTTCATACAGACACTGCCAATCAGCTTCTTGACAAGACTGCAACGGGTGAATAAGAAACTCCACGTTACGGAGACGATGCGCCAACAGTCTGCCTTTTTTTGTGTGTATACTGGTCGGGTGCCAGTTGGTGTAGAAGGGGGCGGCATGAGAGAAGGAAAGGGCACGAAAGGGGAGGAGGCTCCAAGATGGCTCCTTTTTTCCTCATTAACATACAAATGGAATTCTGCAGTTGAGAAGGAGAGTGTGTGCTGTGATTGAGAAAAACGGGACGGGGGGGGGGGGGGGATGGGTGAAAAGCATGGGTGAAGTCGGAGGGTGAATCCTCGTGCCATTTCATCAGATCTGTCTATTCCTCTGTTTAGAGCCCCTGTTGGTTTGAACTGTTCCAGTTGAGGTGTTCGGCTGTCAGATTCCACCATTAATTGACTTTCCAAAGCCACCAGCCTCAAGGTGGGAGAATTTGAAAGCAATGCTTTTATCTACCTAGAAGACCAACAAGGGGCCGGCTCAGGACGGTCGGAGCAGATATGTAAGGAAAGGCGAAAGATTTCAGTTTGCAAAAGTACATTGAGAAACCCAAGTTTCTCCGCAAAGGATCACGCAAAAGCACCACTTTAAATCTTGTGTTTACCAGAAATGTGTTCAGAAATACCTTGGAAACAACTCATTCAGCATGAAAAAAAAAGCATAAAATTTGATCGTCAAAAGCATCAAGCAGGTTCATACGTTTTGAAAAAACCTGGAAAAGTTATGGAATTTGAAAAATGCAAATTCCAGGCCTGGAAAGGTTTTGGAAACATAAAAAGACCCAGAAAGTTTTGGAAAAGTCATGGAATTTTTTTTTAACACAGCATAATAATATGTGATTAATAAATGTATTTCATGTCATCTTAACCTCAGCGTTCTATTCGGGGCGCGATATTACGACTCCACTATGAACCACATACATTATCATTCATTTTATTGTTAAACCTCGGAGGGTAAACTTTAACACAGATTTCTATTCTTATTGTATAATGTCGACTGACTTTTTCAGGAATACATAGTCATGGAAATTTGCCAAAAAGTCATGAAAAGTATTGGTTAAAATGTGTATGAACCCTGTCAAGCGCTAACGCAATTCTTGATTGGCCAACGGTACATCCAAATCAAATGATTATGGTACGATGATGCCCTAACGGGTACCTGGGTTGTTTTATGTACTTGCCCGAAGTGGCGTTTAACTTGCCCAGGACCCTTATTGTTTAACAATTCATTTCTGCTATAGCGCCAGCTAGTGGTGGAAGTAGGTCAATTGTTGCGCCTGAGGTCCCTGCAGGGTTCTGGACCAGTCCTGAAAATGGCACCCCCTCCTCCCACCATGTACGGTTAGGGCTGTAGCGTAACTTTTACACAGAAGAAGAAAAATCTTTGCGAAAACAATCGGGTTCCACAGCCTCGGGCTTGGACCCCTAAAAAAATCAATAAAAATGAATCGAGCGCTAACACAATTCTTGATTGGCCAATCAGTCCCTCCAGAAAAAGGTGATTATGCAATCACATAATTCAATGCAAAATCAGCCAAAGTCCGCATATTTATGCGGGGGGCCACATTTTTTCAAATACGCCGCACTTCCGCCGCATAAATTGCCGATTTCCGCGCAAAATATGCGGGGCTTGCATGATTTCATGATCCCCGCATTTTCGTTACAAAAAAAATCACACATATATCTTAGCAGAAAGTTGAAAAATGTTGCGTTTACTTCACACAAGAGCAGCCATTTTCCCCTGTTGCCATGGGAACGTTATGAAGTGACATAATTACGCGACGCGAACATCATCGAAAAGCTGCAGACCCCGCGATGAAGCCACGATGGAACCAGTTTTTGCAAGTTCCCGCAATTTCATCGCATAAAATTGCATAAATATCCCGCATATTCCATCACATTTTTTAAGAAAACGTGCCGCATAATCAAGGATTTTTGCCCAAAACAATCACAAAAAAAACTTTCTGGAAGGACTGGCCAACGATGCATCCAAATCGAATGATGATGACACCTGGGTTGTTTTGTTTACTTGCCCAAAGTGGCGTTTGACTTGCCCCGGGCCATCGGGCAACCCTTACTGTTGAACCGTTCATAAAGGGTTTCTACTGAAATGCAAGCAGCCACTAAACCTGCCTCCTGCATGTTTAGCTTCCCTGATTGTGACGTGGTGTTTTCCTCTGCTTCCCCACAGCTTCGCAGACGGGGAGAAGTACGAGGAACCAGCGCTGCAGACGAATGAAAAAGACAAAGGATTTCTTTTCTTTTTTAAACTCCCACCATGACCGCAGCGGTGGAGACTGCTACGAGGGCTCCTTTGGTGCCACTTCTTTTTTTCTTTTTTTTTACCAGAACTGATTCAAGGGGGGGGGGTGGGGGGGGACTCTGCTACCTGCAATCAATAGAGCAGATCCCTGACTCGCACCCAATCATAGAGTTTCAATACACCGAGGAATTGATTTCTAGAAACCAGCCCGATCCCAGCTGATAAGACTCTTAAGGTTATTTTGATCTCCTGGGCAGAGAGACGCCAGCTATCAGCATCATGTTCTTCACAATGAGCGATACCAAGAGGTGCTCCTACACTAGAGTTTTCATTGGCTGATTCCACAGTGGCAGGCAGGTGTTGGACCAAACGTTTCCTCCTGTCATATTTAGATTTTCCTTCTTTTTTTTTTTGCCTCCAAAACATTCCTCTGAAGATGATGCCCTGTCTGACTTCTCTTTGTCTCCTCCTCGGTCTTTCCCGTACACACTGTGGCTCAGTGGATTGCATTCCCCGGCATGAGTCTGTCTGTTTGTCGTACTCATGTTGCTTCCTGCCACAGCCTCCATTAAGAGATTACTAACACCCTTGGCGCCTTGGCCCATTGTAATCCCCCCCCCCTCCCACCCCCACCAATCCTCCACCCAAAGCACTGCATCTTTTTAACACTGACAATCATGCCCGTGCAGGTATTCACTCTCCATCTCACACAGATTTTAATAGAAACCCCCCACCCCCCCACCCCACACACACACACACACACACACACACACACACACACACACACACACACACACACACACACACACACACACACACACACACACAAACACATTCATATGACCCATATACGTCGAGGATAAACGTGTGAATTCATTCTCGCACATACACACACTCACACAGGTGTGGATGCCTTTGTGGTGACTGAGCTCTTAAAAGCTCAAGCTGGGCAGATCTGTGCGAGCTTGTTCATTTAAGAGATGTTACTTTGGAAGTGTTTACAGCTCCCACTGCTTTTCTTTTTTTCTTCTCAGACACACACACACACACACACACACACACACACACACACACACACACACACTCACTCCGATTCTGAAGACATTGACACATAATCTACAACGCAGCATTCACCTCCCTAGCAGATGTCCCCAGAGGAAAGAAAAACTGCACTGAAAAACAGCCACAGATGGTGCTACACCCCTCCAGCCTCTGTCACAAGCTGAACTGCAGCGCAGCGCTCACCCCAGCTCACCCCAGCTCACCCCAGAGGCCCGTCTCACTCTCTGGTTCTCGGAGGTAAACGGTTTCCAAAAGGCCTCTTCTCTTCATTCTAGGTGTGTTTACAGATTCATAACAACAAGTCGACACCAGCACCACACGCTGCTTGCCTTAATCTCCGGACCTATTATTATTATTATTATTATTATACCTATCGTACCTCTGCTGCCAGCTATTGCTCTAGCTACCTCCCTTGTTTTTGACGGGCAGTTTTCCTGACACCTAAACGTTAGCACAAGCTATCAGCCCGCTACTTGTTAGGACCAAATCATGACAGGCGGAGCTTTACGGGCAAAGTCGTTTGTGATTACCCCTTTATTTTCTTTCTTAAATGTGACTACCTTTTGTTTCCTGATAAGTGTCAATGTGTAAAACTCCTTCATCAAGCAAACGTGTAAGTAGCCGTGGGGCCGGCCTGTACATCGGTTTACATCTTCGTCTCAGATCTAGGGCTGCAACTAACCATTCATTAATCTGTCGATTCTTTTTCCAATCGATTAGCTGTTTGGCCTTTTAAAATGGTTAACAAATGTCAATCATTGTTTTCCCAAGCCCAAGATGACACCTACATATATCTCATCCAACAACTCGCACACAAGATAGTCAGTTTACTGTCATATGGGATTTAAGAGACAAAAAAATATTCACATATATAACATTTACTTTCTGATGACTCAAAACGATTAATCTATTATCGAAATAGTCGGCGTTTAAGTTGACAACTAATCAGTTAAACTTTGCAACCTTACTCAGATCAGCCATATGCCATATTATTGAGTGCACTTTCTCCCCTTTAGGGTTCAGAATCATGATCATCACAAGTGTTACATACATATTTTATATAGTACCAGTGGTTCCCTCATTTGATCCTCGTTCTTTTTGTGATGCATCAGTAGGGATGCACCCAATCCAGATTTTTGGGGTTGGGCTGAATCCTGAATCCACTGGTTGAGATTCTGCTGAGTCCTCCTCCCATCCTCAGTCCTTGAACTCAGTCAACACATTAATGAAGTCAGCAGGGACTGTCCTTCCTTTGCCGTACCTGAAGTTGCTCCATTCTGGCTGCTGTCTGTAGATTCCTTCATCACAACTCGTATTCTTCCAGATGTTTGATACCAGATGTTGTAACAGCGGTGATGTTGTGTATTGTTTAGGGTCCTCGCCACCACCAGACTAATCAGCATTGCAGATTGAACATGTAGCTGGACTTGAACGGCCTTCTTTTGACTGAAAGTGCTGCCAAACATCACTTTTTCTGCTCACCAGTTCCATTTCCACTTCCTCACAGCCTGCTGCATTGAACGCTCCACCTACGTTAACACCTTCCCGTAATCAATGGCGCCGTCATTACGGCGACCAGCGTAGCGCGCGGAGTGCAACATTAGAAAAATTCTAATGTTCAGCAGAAAGCCAACCCTGTCAGAAAGCCCAATATTCAGCTGGATCCTGGATTCGGTGCAGCCCTATGCATCAGTGTCTTAAATTGTACAAGAGGAATGTGGGGCTTGGTTTGTTTTCCATATTGTTTCCTTTCAAGACACCGATGTAATAAATGATCTGGGTTCAACGATTCCTGATGTTGTTATTGTGTGTGAACTGTACGAGGGAATGTAATCGCTTCCTCAGTGATGGGTTATTGGCTTGTCCAAAGTGTGTGAATGGATTTCTGATGTGTTTGCAGGAGTCCCAACAAGTGTAGGCTGGTAACATAACATAGGAAAAGTGGGAAGCAATTGTCTGAGGCAACCTTTTTTCTTCTTTTTTCTTTTCTTAACAAAATCTTCTCAGGTGAACAATACGACACGAGCATCTTTTTTTTATTTTTTATATTGTTGCCCCAAACAATTGACTTCCTTTCACCAAACCAGATCCTTTTCTGTGGGGAAAATTCAAAGTCAACATGATGAGAAGCGGTAGCCTGTTTTTGTTTTTTGTCCCAGTGTATGAGACAGTTAGTCTCTGTTTGTTTGCATATGTCTCAAAGAGCAATCGGTCTTCAGTGTAATCAATGTTTCCAAGTCTATCTTAATGATTCCTGCTGTCTGTTTAAATAGAGAAGCAAACTAAATCAATGCTTAAACCGATCTGTCAAGACGACGATACGGGGGAGAGGAAGTACGCTCAAACTGCAAACTGTACAGTATTCTCCTAATTTATGAAATCAACAGCTGTTTAACTTCTGAACTGCTCACTTTTAAATGTTTCTGATCAGATTTTGAAATTCAGGGGACATGATAGTGAATGTATGATATGTTGTGCCTTTTCTTTAGATTTATTGTCATGTGCCATTTAGGTCTTCACATTGTATCACATTGTATCGAAGTATCAAAATAAATTTTGTCTGGAAAACATTTCCGATTGTGCTTCTGTTGTCTGATTGTATACAGGTGGTTGTTGGAGATTGAATGCTTAAAGGGGCAGTAGGTAAGACTTATAAAAGTAACTTTCTGTCATATCTGCTGAAACTGACCCTATGTTCCAGAAGAACTACATGAAGCAGGTCATTTAAAATAAATCAGCTCCTCTGGCTCCACCTACAGCCTGGAGTGAGATTTACAAAAATCCACCGCTCCCTGTTCAGATGCACCAATCAGGGCCAGGGGGGGTGTCTAACTACGTGTCAATCACTGCTCATGCACACGCATTCATTCTCCCTTGTGAGGGGAGGGGCTTAGGAGACCGAGTTGTCGATGTTCACATTTTTTGGCTAAGTCCTGGATCTTCACAATCCTACCTACGGCATCTTTAACCTAAGGGGATGTGGTAAGACTCATTTCCTTTTGCATAATTCTGCTAAACCAACGGGCAACGAGATCTGACAGTGTGCCGTTTCGGCCCTTTTATATAAACCTTTGATTGTCAATAGCAAGCCCATAGATGTGCGTACTAGCTTATGATGCAGTCGTCCCAACATAAACGACTTTTTAACTTCTGTTGGCTAACTTGAACAATTCTCAATAACCTATTCTAAAGGGCAACTTTCTCTGACTGATGGGAACAATTTTTTTTAATTGGTCCAGTATTAAAGTGCTCATATTTTACATGGTTTCATTTTCAAATATTGCACGACTAAAACAACTTTTGAACATACACATGTTCCACCAAAACAAGTTCCTTCCCGAGGCTATTTAGCAGAGGCACCGTAGCTCCGTCTGGAGCTTAGCGCCGCCCAAGACGACTGATTGGTTTAAAGAAATGCAAATAAACCAGAGCACGTTTTCCTCCCATCCCAGAATGCTGTGTGGACTAGCCAGACCTTCCTCCGCAGCGCTGTGGAGGACGACTAGGTTGGAATAAACCTTTAATTCACCCATTTACATGTGGAAATATGCTGGCTCCATACACGCTTAAAGTACTGTTAATTTAAATAGAGTCTGGTGGGTTTGGTGACGGCGATTTCGGGGCTGGTTCATGTTAAACAAAAAGGATCTTACTCTTTAACTAAAAGGTCTATCTCTGTAGGGATCCTTTCATAATGTTGTCAGACTCTTAGAATAATAATCTGAGTCTGTCAGCGACAACAACAGAACTTTTAGTGGATGAAATCTGACGCTGAACATTTGTCCTGTAGGGTTCCATTGCAGCCCTGTTCACGGCTGCAGGTTACAACGTTCACGCTCAATACTGAACCAACTTCAAATATGTTTGTTCACATGTAACTAGAGCTTCATCTTGAATTACTTTGGAGTAGTTTAGACGAGGGCTGAGCCTTGACTAAATAGTTCTCTACTGTAAAATACACATCAGATAGGATAAACATCCCCTCAGAAACGTTACTGTTGACTCCAGCATGGACTAGACTGCCAGTGACCCGCAGGTCAGAAGAATCACACAATAACAGCGGAATCCGTGCTAAAGAGCAGGAAAGAGCCGCCAGTCTGCTGCCTGAGATATCCGCCTCTTTTATTGTTTGTGGAGGAATGGTCACATGTGCCTGCCACTGCTGCAAGGAAACCAGTCATATCTGCCCTCCAGAACAAGCAAATAATGCTGTTTCTAAAAGCAGAGATGGGCAGGCTTCGCCCACGCACCTCCTGTTAGTCTGCAGTCGGCATGCATCCATCCATCCATGTGTCTCCCTCGCGGGGAAGATGAAGGGACATGTCATGAGCGAGCCCCTGTCGTTTAAATAGACGAAGCAACAGATGAAGAGAAGGAACGGATCTCAAAGGGAAGCTCAAGACTCGACAGGACATCCAGGCCTGATGCCGAGGAAAAGTCTCCATCAGCAGACTGATCTCATGAAGTGGCGTATGTATGACACGCCAATTCGTATGCCATTATTGGCGTGTTATCAAGACGCATAATCGCTTTTTAGCGTGTTTATCAACGCCGTTTGTCCTCCATACTTACATTACCTTGCGATTGCGTGTCAATTAACGCCGTAGCGAGTAGTATGAAAGGGCGAAAATCTGCGTAGGGAGGTTGGTTGGGGGGAGGATGGGTCAAACACAGGACTTTCTCCCAGGAGAACGGGGATCGTGTCCCGCGTGTCACGTTTCCTAAACCCAACCATCACTTTCTGTCCGCTGTATACGCCGTAGACAGACACGCCGATAGCTCAAAATGCGTACAGATAACACGCCACTTGGCTTTAGAAAGTTGCGTGTATGTTTACGCGAAGTCACGATGTCACGTTGCGATCGGTGCCATAAAAAACTTTGTGATAGCCAGAACGAGCAGCTTATTGATTTCAACGCATAAGTAGAAGCAACAATTTTCCTAAAAGCGTCCTAAGGCTACGTTCACACTGCAAGTCTTAATGCTTAATTAGGATTGTTTTGCTCAGATCTGATTTTTTGTTTGGCTGTTCACATCACCCTTTAAAATGTGGCCTATATCAGATTCCAGTGGGACGCCCAGATAGCTCAGTTGGTAGAGCGGGCGCCCATATATAGAGGTTTATTCCTCAACGCAGCAGCCCTGGGTTCAACTCCGACCTGCAGCCCTTTGCTGCATGTCATCCCCCCCCCCCCCTCTCTTTACCCTTTCATTTCTTCAGCTGTCCTGTCAATAAAGGCCTAAAAAAAAGATTCCAGTGTGAACTGTTTTGAACTGACCCGCATGCGCAAAAGATCCGGGCAAGATTTAAGTGTTCACACTACTTCTGAAGAAGTCTGACCTGGTCACTTGACCCCCAAAAAAAATCAGATTTGGGCCACTTTTGCCTGCAGTCTGAACGTATATGAATCATACAGGCCACCAAAACCAACAATAATAAAAAAGCTGTACCACTGTTTGTTGCACCACATGGCTGCATCCTGCCACGAGATGACACACTGGGGTCTAGAGCTGCAAAGATCCATCGATGAATACATTAGTTGTCAACTATTAAATTAATCAGCAGCTATTTTTATAATCAATTAGTCTGTTTGACAATTCTCCGATTGCAGCTTCTTAAATGTGAATATCAGCGGTGGAAGAAGTATTCAGATCCTTTACTTAAGTAAAAGTACTAATACCACACTGTAAAAATACTCTGTCCTTCATTGATAATGTTATTATTGATGCAGAAAAGTCCTCCCATTGTAGAGAGAGTAAAGGATCCAACCAGCTGTGTGTGATGGTCTGATCATCTCAGCTGGACTTGTAGCCGTTATGTTGTTGGCTAGTTTACTTTAGAATAAAACATCAGATGTTATAAACTACATGTGTTGTGTGTGCAAAAATCTAAATGTGTAAAGTAACTAGTAACTAAAGCTGTAACAGATGAATGTAGTGGAGTAACTAAAGTAACTAGTAACTAAAGCTGTAACAGATGAATGTAGTGGAGTAAAAAGTACAATATTTCTCTCTGAGATGTAGCGGAGTAGAAGTAGAAAGTGACATGAAAAGAAAAGACTCAAGTAAAGTACAAGTACCTCAACATTTGGACTGAAGTACAGTACTTAAGGAAACTTAACTTACTAAAGGGTACTTAGTTACATTTCACCACTGGTGAATATTTTCTAGTTTCTTCTCCTCTGTGACAGTAAACTGTCTGTGTGTGTTCGTGTGTGTCTGTGTGTGTCCCTGTGTGTGTGCGTGCGTGGGCGTGTGTGTCTGTGTGTGTCCCTGTGTGTGTGTGTGTGTGTGTGTGTGTGTGTGTGTGTGTGTGTGTGTGTGTGTGTGTGTGTGTGTGTGTGTGTGTGTGTGTGTGTGTGTGTGCATGTGTGTGTCCAGATTTGCTCAGGAGCTGCAGGGTGTTCTTGGAGAGGAAAGTTATTTCTGGTGGGTTGGCAGTGATGTCACGAGTGTTTCCTCATCCTCCGGGCTCGGGTCAAGTTAAGCTCCAGAGATTCTCCGGAGTTTTCCTGTTGTTCTGGGAGAGGTGGAAAAGGTGTGGAGCCAACCGGAGAGGAGGGTTAGGGTAGACGGGAGGGGGTGAAGGGGTCTGTGTCGCATCCCTCCCCCTTTATACAATGCTTCTTCTCTGACAGATGCTGCTTAACCTGCCCTGACCCAGAGAGTTGTGATGGCTCAGCAGAGTGACAGGTCCATAGAGGACACACTAGGCTCCGCAAGGGTGTAGCTTTTGTTTCAACATTTAGGGGCAGGGGGGGGGGGGGGGGGGGGGGGGGGGTTATGGGGGTCCCCATACAATTCTAAGCATCAAACACTTAATTTCCTGCGTTCTGGTGAATTTTTATGCAACAACTTGTGGTGAAAATGTCTTTATTTATGTAAAGGAAAGATTACACTTTACTTGAAGGTATCTACATAAGAGTGACATGTGTCATGTCACTCTTATGTAGATACCTTCAAGTAAAGTGTAACCAAAGGAAATAATTATTCTCCTGGATTGTTCAAAATTCACATCTTTGCTACCAACTACAGGGAACTAAGTATAACTATTGCAATGTGATGCAAGGGTAGTTTTATTTCTAACATTATTCTATCAACAGACATTTACATCGATAGTCTGGCGTTATGATGTATTTGCCTCGGGTGTACTGTGGAGTGGTTAAGACTGTTTTTAATGGCAGGCTAGCAGTTACTGTTGACTTGCGCTAGCCTAGCACCAGCGAACTCTGCAACTGGAAGGACTGGATGGAAAGTGTTGAAAACTGTCTAAACTGATAAATAACACACTGGCTAACTTGGAAATGAGGTCCTATGTCCAAAATTCTGAACCACCCCTTTAATATCTGGGAGGGACATACAGTATATCTCCTGCATCCCCCTTCCGAAATCTACGCCTATGAGGCTCTGCTCCACATCGCCCAAACTGCACAGGACGCTGTCCCCCTCCTTTCCCAAACAAGGGACAGTGTCTTTAACGGGACGAGAATTGGGACAATAACGGGACGGTTGTGATTAGGAAGACAACGGGGAAACAAAACGCCACACACGGGACGCGATCCCCGGTCTCTGGGGTGAAAGTCCTGTGTTGTTTGACCCATCCACCACCCCGACCAACTGCCCTACGCAGATTTTCGGCTTTTCATACTACTCCCTACCGTTTTCATGCTGTGATCACAAAATATGCTTCCCATTGAACTACATTACTTTACATTTTCGTGCTAGCCACCACGAAAAAAAACGAGAAAAAGGTCCCCGTGAACACAAATCAATAGATTAAATAACGTGACCATTTCACGAACTGCCATGAGACTGGGTTGGTCTGTCTGAGGAACACTGTGAATTAAAGGTAGAGCAGGGCACCCACTTGTGCTATCTGCTGTCCTATTGAGTGAAATATTGAGACAGATTGAGTCCTAAATCACTACAGAGAAGAGTGCTATTGTGACAGTGCTTGAAAGAGCCTGTACACTGTCCGGTGTCATGAAGTCGCCTCCGCAGGAGCTCTGAGCTGCATTTATCATCACCAGGGGGTGGGGGGGGGGCATGCCATCGGTTTGTCATACTTAGCTTGTCTGTCTCCATCCGAGAAGACTGCAGTCAGAGCAAGATCTGTATCGCACGGGTTGAGAGCTGCAAAGATGAATCGATTAGTTGTCAACTATTAAATGTATCGCCAACACCAATACAAAACATGCAACTTACAACATTAACAACCCCCCTCCCCTCCCCCTCCTTCCGTCATCACCACCCACTCAGAAAATAATCAAGAAAAGATGACACAGTAACTACAATATTCAAGACCATTCAACAAAATAGTAACGAAATAGACAATAAACCAAATCATACACGTCTCTCTCCCCAGCACAAAGCTTCTTCGGAGCCCTCCAGAAAGCTCAGCTACTTTCCCCATTTTCTACTATCGACATCTAATCTGGCAAACCGTTTATATGACATCTTATCAAAACGCCGCCACCCTTGTCATCTCACAAGCCCACTCCTGGATTGACGGCCCACCTTCATTCTTCAACACATTCTCACTCCCATTGCGTAAAATACGGTCGCTTGGTCAGGTGCCTTTGGCGTTGTTATTGACGCTAAAAGTCTCCTTTAGCGTCAGATCTAAACGTGCTTTATCTAAATGTGCTTGGTCGGGACTAATGGCGCCACTTTTGATGTAGTTAGGTTAAGGAAAAGGTCGTGGCTTACGTTTCCATGACACGCGGGACAAGAACGGGACAATTTGGTTTAGGAAAAGAAGAACGGGAGAGTTGGGTTTAAGAAAAAAACTTTCACCCGGTCTCCTGGGTGAAAGTCCTGTGTTGATTGACCCATCCAACCCCCAACCAACCTCCCTATGTGGATTTTCGGCCTTTCATACTACTCTCTACCGTAGTCGCTCTTAGTGCTACGTCATCGTCAAACCCTGTGTAGCTGCTGCTCTGCCTGGTGTGCTCTACACACACGCTGAAGGGCGCTTTATGCATCGTTTCTGACACTGACGGCCACTGCCCAAACATCTGTATTTTACGACTTCAGAGTGAGAGCGGGTTGCATTCCTCCATCCTCTTATAAATAATGTCTGGCTATCATTAAACTAGTCTGGATCCAGCTTCTTATGTGCTTATCCATCCTGTTTAGGACTGACCCATCTCCCAGAACTAATAATCTCAGGCTGAATCAATCGCCAACTATTTTGATTATCGATAAATCGCTTTAGAATCTATAGTGGAGTAAAAGTAAAAGTTTCCAGAAATATAAATAACGGAGTAAAGTACAGGTACGTGAACATTCTACTTAAGTACAGCAACAAAGTATTTGTACTTTGTTACATTACAACACTGTTCACTGAGCTGTAGGGAGTGCACATTAATAAATATGAATGAATGAATGAATTTTTTTGATTGGTCGTAACCAAAGGGTAGGGTCAGAAGCTTCATCTTATATAAGGTCCCTTTTCACATTTTTTAAGAGTAACAAACAAATTGGCAAGGAAACATTTTTTACAAGACAAGAAAGTATAAATATAAAAATAAATTATACAAAAAAACTAAAGAAAATATACACTTACCCAGATAACTTTCTACATACATGCATACATACAGTGTGTTTGCATATACAGTGCCTTGCGAAAGTATTCGGCCCCCTTGAACTTTTTGACCTTTTGTCACATTTCAGGCTTCAAACATAAAGATATAAAACTGTAATTGTTTGTGAAGAATCAACAACAAGTGGGACACAATCATGAAGTGGAACGAAAGTTATTGGATATTTCAAACTGTTTTAACAGATAAAAAACAGAAAAATTGGGCGTGCAAAATTATTCAGCCCCTTTAAGTTAATACTTTGTAGCGCCACCTTTTGCTGCGATTCCAGCTGTAAGTCGCTTGGGGTATGTCTCTATCAGTTCTGCACATCGAGAGACTGACATTTTTGCCCATTCCTCCTTGCAAAACAGCTGGAGCTCAGTGAGGTTGGATGGAGAGCGTTTGTGAACAGCAGTTTTCAGTTCTTTCCACAGATTCTCGATTGGATTCAGGTCTGGACTTTGACTTGGCCATTCTAACACCTGGATATGTTTATTTGTGAACCATTCCATTGTAGATTTTGCTTTATGTTTTGGATCATTGTCTTGTTGGAAGACAAATCTCCGTCCCAGTCTCAGGTCTTTTGCAGACTCCATCAGGTTTTCTTCCAGAATGGTCCTGTATTTGGCTCCATCCATCTTCCCATCAGTTTTAACCATCTTCCCTGTCCCTGCTGAAGAAAAGCAGGCCCAAACCATGATGCTGCCACCACCATGTTTGACAGTGGGGATGGTGTGTTCAGGGTGATGAGCTGTGTTGCTTTTACGCCAAACATAACGTTTTGCATTGTTGCCAAAAAGTTAGATTTTGGTTTCATCTGACCAGAGCACCTTCTTCCACATGTTTGGTGTGTCTCCCAGGTGGCTTGTGGCAAACTTTAAACGACACTTTTTATGGATATCTTTAAGAAATGGCTTTCTTCTTGCCACTCTTCCATAAAGGCCAGATTTGTGCAGTATACGACTGATTGTTGTCCTATGGACAGAGTCTCCCACCTCAGCTGTAGATCTCTGCAGTTCATCCAGAGTGATCATGGGCCTCTTGGCTGCATCTCTGATCAGTCTTCTCCTTGTATGAGCTGAAAGTTTAGAGGGACGGCCAGGTCTTCGTAGATTTGCAGTGGTCTGATACTCCTTCCATTTCAATATTATCGCTTGCACAGTGCTCCTTGGGATGTTTAAAGCTTGGGAAATCTTTTTGTATCCAAATCCGGCTTTAAACTTCTCCACAACAGTATCTCGGACCTGCCTGGTGTGCTCCTTGTTCTTCATGATGCTCTCTGCTCTTTAAACGGACCTCTGAGACTATCACAGAGCAGGTGCATTTATACGGAGACTTGATTACACACAGGTGGACTCTATTTTTCATCATTAGTCATTTAGGTCAACATTGGATCATTCAGAGATCCTCACTGAACTTCTGGAGAGAGTTTGCTGCACTGAAAGTAAAGGGGCTGAATAATTTTGCACGCCCAATTTTTCAGTTTTTTATCTGTTAAAACAGTTTGAAATATCCAATAAATTTCGTTCCACTTCATGATTGTGTCCCACTTGTTGTTGATTCTTCACAAAAAAATACAGTTTTATATCTTTATGTTTGAAGCGTGAAATGTGGCAAAAAGTCGAAAAGTTCAAGGGGGCCGAATACTTTCGCAAGGCACTGTACATGCATACACTTACCTACATATATACATATGTACATACACGCCTACATATACCCATAAGATACACTACGACCAATCACAACAATACACGGGGTGACGTATCTAGAGCGACGGAAACAAATTTGTTTTAGAGAATAGTTTGACTGAGAGACCGGTAGACCTTGTTCGCTAACATGTCTCTCCACTTCTTCTTTAACAGCCAAGACTCGTGACTGCTGAATGCTATCTGGCATTGCCCGCTTCGGATCTGTTCCTCTTCGGGGTCGCCAAGTTGTAGGGCCGACAGACTTTTTTCACCTGGTCCTCCATAAGGGCAATCAACGGCGAGACCTCAACCACCTGTGGGTTTTCGCTAAGCCCCATACGCTTAGCTACCAGCGGAGCTAACTGGTAGATTAAACGATTAGCTACCAGAGGAGCTAACTGGTAGATTAAACTCTTAGCTACCAGCGGAGCTAACTGGTAGATTAAACTCTTAGCTACCAGAGGAGCTAACTGGTAGATTAAACTCTTAGCTACCAGAGGAGCTAACTGGTAGATTAAACTCTTAGCTACCAGAGGAGCTAACTGGTAGATTAAACTCTTAGCTACCAGAGGAGCTAACTGGTAGATTAAATTCTTAGCTACCAGAGGAGCTAACTGGTAGATTAAACTCTTAGCTACCAGAGGAGCTAACTGGTAGATTAAACTCTTAGCTACCAGAGGAGCTAACTGGTAGATTAATCTCTTAGCTACCAGAGGAGCTAACTGGTAGATTAAACTCTTAGCTACCAGAGGAGCTAACTGGTAGATTAAACTCTTAGCTACCAGAGGAGCTAACTGGTAGATTAGACTCTTAGCTACCAGCGGAGCTAACCGGTAGATTAGACTCTTAGCTACCAGAGGAGCTAACCGGTAGATTAGACTCTTGCCATATCCGGTCGGCAAAACAGCAAAAACGTCCTTCTTGCAAAGGAACAATTTGAGCGCCGTCTTCTGTTCCTCTTTTAGATGAAAAGCCAAGTCTTACTCGTTCATTTTAGCGACCAAAGCTGTTTCAAACAACTGGTGTTCATCCGTAGCCATCTTGCAATGTTTACTAACGACTTCAACGTCACAGCGATGTCGTCGTCTGTTTAGCTCGCCTCTGGCCCGCCTATATCAGATACACCGATGTGATTGGTGAGCTGATGGCTGAGCAAATTCAAATTGTGCTCTCGTGAGAACTCTGGATTTCCAGGGTAGTTTTACCAGACTTTTTCAAGGTAAAATAAATCCACGCTTTATAGCACTGCTTGGCTGCAACACTACAAGCACCTGGAAGTACGGCGGCCGCTACGGAAACCAAAACTTGCGCATAATGTTGTCAGACACTTAGGATATTAATCTGAGCCTGTCAGCGGCAAAACAAGCACTTTTGTGAAGGTAAATACAAGCTGAACAATTGCCATATTAACGTAACATTGTAGCTTGTTTCTCCGCTGCCGACTGCAGCGATCTCGCTTAATACTGGACCGATGTCAAAGATTGTTGTTCCCATCAGTCACTTAGACACAGAAACATAGGAACATAGGGTCCAGGTTTTAAAAAGATGTTGAAAAAGTAGATTTTTACATACAGGACCAACAATATTAGCATATTCAAGTTTCAATTTCATTTAATCTATATATCGCTTTAAAAGCAAACAAGTTTTGCCTCAAAATGCTTCACAAAGACAAAAACAGACACACAAGCATAGAACAGACACAGATTTAGTTGAAATATATTTATCATATTACGAGATTGATTTAGGGATTTTATAAATCAATATCAGATCACTTAAAGACCAACATAGATCGATTTAAAAGTTATCGATGATTTTAACCTAGCCCTACTGATTATATTTACTGTGAAATATCGTACACATGCATTACATTCCACAAGAAAACATGTTGACTTAAGTTAGTGATTATTTGTGTGTGTGTGTGTGTGTGTGTGTGTGTGTGTGTGTGTGTGTGTGTGTGTGTGTGTGTGTGTGTGTGTGTGTGTGTGTGTGTGTCACCAGCACGGAGTTGTTGTTGGTCAGGTCTACTGCTTCCCTCTCACTGAATTCCTTATTTTCACAATAAAACAACACACTGCTTTTGAGCTGTGTTTGTTTTTTTAAATGTAACATTTTCCATCATAAAGGATTAGTGATAAATGATATCCTTCTTTACACTCACTCCCAAGTATTTCATACGATTCATTAAACCAATTTTTTTGGTATTTCTTCCCTTTAGATTCATATTAAGATATTTTTTCCTGTGACCTTTGTGCCTCATATCATCTCAAACTATTTGCTGAGTGCCTCAGTGTGAGCGTGAGCGGCCGCTAGGTGGCACTGTGTCTGTTTGGTAAAATCCCCAAAGCTCCCGAGCTGTCTCACACCTTATTCTCTAAATGCCCCACTGTCCACGCTGTGGGGAAAAGGATAATATGGAGTTCTCATTTCACCAACAAAAAATAAAACATATATCTGTGGTGGTGAATGGAAGTGCATTGTGTTGAGTTTATTCCCACATGTTCCCTTTTATTTCAGTTATTAACTGAGCTCTGTTAATCTCAGCAGCCAAAACTCCTACACACAACCATGGATTATGTGTAGGAGACATCTGAAATATTTGTAACAGCATACATGTTTCTTTTTTTTTTTAAGTTATTTTGATTTTACACAGGAAAAAAATGAGTGAGAACAAGATCCAAGGTATCCAAAAAATGTCCCAACTGATTAGATAAATACACTAAAAGACAAAAAGAGAGAGAAAGACACGTGTGAGCTACAAATGTCGATAAGCTATTTTTGCAAGAATTGAATGTCTTATATTGCAGCACTTCATTTTTCCTGTGTGTGTGTGTGTGTGTGTGTGTGTATGTGTGTGTGTGTTTGTCTGTATGTGTGTGTTTGTGTCTGTGTGTGTGTGTGTGTGTATATGTGTGTATGTGTGTGGGTGTATGTGGGTATCTGTGTGTGTGTCTGTGTGTGTGTGTGTGTGTGTGTGTGTGTGTGTGTGTGTGTGTGTGTGTGTGTGTTTGTCTGTCTGTGTGTGTTTGTGTGTGTGTGTATCTGTGTGTGTGTGTGTGTGTGTGTGTGTGTGTGTCTCTCTGTGTGTGTCTGTGTCTGTGTATGTGTGTGCTCATTTTACACACATAACCTCTGGCATTGCAGGCCCACAGCTAATTAAGCCACGAAGTAAATTATCCTGATTTGGCCCTCCAAAAGAAATGTTCTATATATTACTCAGAGAATACTATTGATTATCGGAAACCGAAGGCCAATATCATCCACATGATTTAGTTGAGATGGTCTTTTAAGGAGGATTTGTTTCCCCTCCGTTGGGGACACACTTTACAATATCAGTCTAATTTATACTTTGATATCAACGTCAATATCAGCTCAGATATGCAGGCATTAGTGGAATCTCCCGATGCCAGAGTTGGACCCTTTTGTTTGGCACAGATTTGCTTTTTACACACGAGAACACATGAAATATGCAGCGGGTCACAAAGGAAAAGTCATCACATGTCAAGCTGGAAAAAAAGGATCATTTTTCTGGAGTTTTCTCTGCTGACCCTGAAGACAACACAAGGGTTAAGAAACATGACTGAGTGTAGAAATGGCATTTGCATTGCATGTTCTAAACCTTTATAAACATCAAAGTGTTAACAATGCACACTGTTTATTAGAATCACAATCAGAATATTGCCAAGTAAGTAACACTGACAAGGAAGTTCCCTTGGTGCATGGTGCATTAAACGGAAATAATCAATCAACACAAAAACAAATGTGCACAATATGAGAGAGGAAAAAAAGGATGAATGAGTTTAGTGCAGGCGGTGCAAAAATGTGCACGTAAACCCAAAGAACAAGAATGTTTGCAGGGGCTCAAAACAAGTTAGTTGGTGGGCGAAGAGGGCTCGAGCAACACAAAACTAAAAGTGTGCTGAATTTCACTATAAGCTCCGTTTTATTCCAGTGGAGGGTGTGAGAGGTGCAGGAGTGTTTCCTCACGCAGAAACAGATCATATGGGATCTCTGTGGAAAAAAAATAGAAACCAGTTACTTAAAAACGTGTCTATTTTATTTCTTTTATTCAGATTTTATCTTAGCTATTACTCTTTTTAGTTCTTTTTATTTTTATTCAACTTTTATGCACACTGCTGAGTATATCTATATATATCTATCTATCTATCTATCTATCTATCTATCTATCTATCTATCTGTCTGTCTGTCTGTCTGTCTATCTATCTATCTATCTATCTATCTATCTATCTATCTATCTATCTATCTATCTATCTATCTATCTATCTATCTGTCTGTCTGTCTGTCTGTCTGTCTGTCTATCTATCTATCTATCTATCTATCTATCTATCTATCTATCTATCTATCTATCTATCTATCTATCTGTCTATCTATCTATTTGTTCAAATGTGAAGATTGGGTTTTAAATGTAAAAACATACAGTTTCACTGAAAACATTATATGTTTAAGTGAAGGCTATTTCTAAAAGCTCTGCTTTCCACACAATCTCATGGACCACCTTAAGAGCGTTTGTCCCGCCCCCGAAGCTTTCTCTGGTCCGTCCTGATTGGCTGAGAGCTCGGGATGGAAGCGGCTGCAGAAATGCAAAACTTGTTGCTGGCTCCTCCGGACGCGTTGATCTCACACAGCGCCAAGAAGCGGCAGAGCGGAGTGTGTCTGTGAATCGATCCCAAGTGCACTCAGACCACACCAGGGCACGGCACGGCACGGCTCGGTGCACGGAGGGGACGCACACTTTAGGAGCGAAACGCAGTGAAAGGACTTAAAGCAAAAAGCGCTTCCATGCGAGACTCATGACCGGCAGCGGGTGAAGGATGCTGTCAAGCCGCTCCGGGGTTGTGGAGTGCGGGTAGTGCGGGTAGTGCACGCCGCGCTGCTCCGGGTTCAGGTCGCGCAAACGGACGCTCCGGTGCTCCGGTGCCCGCAGCGTTGGAGACCCCGTCTTTGTGGACTCACACTGGACTTTTGGCTACGTGCTGCCCAGCAGAGATTTTGAAGGACATCAGTGGGCAGTATTTATTTAAAAGATATTTTTCTCCCCTCAAAGCTACAAAGATAGTTTGAACCAAACGGCTTTTTCCCTTCTTTCAAGTATGGGACCTTATACAAAAACAAAAAAGTCGCTCTGGAACATTTGACATTGGACTGGAATAATGAATTAGTTGACAGAAATAGTTCTATTCCCTTTTTTGATCGCTCCAATTCTGCGCTCTCCTATTTAGATTTTTCTTTTTTTTTTGGCGACATGTTTTTGTGCCATGTTCGCCCCTGAAGAAATGCGCACAGAAAAACTTTGGAATATGGTAGGTCATCCGTGCAGCAAGTTAATTACTAGTGTTTTATATGTGTTCGCTTAGTCAAAGACAAACACAAGAGCAGTCAAGTGCACGCTATAGTACGGGAGCAGGGACACAGTTTACGTGCGTATTTGGACCCAGTCTGTCCTCTGTAGCTCTCTCCTCCGCGTCCTGAGGGAAGTTTAAAAAAAACAAAAAAAACCAATTGAGTCGCAATGAGAACTTATTTGGTGAGTTTTAACATTTAAGTCGATAAAGCAGTTTGATTAGTAGGCTGATACAAACATTTGAATAGTTCTCATAGCCTATCTTTCTTTTTTTTTTTTCTTTTTTTCTTTTGGGGACAGACGGAAAAACAGACCGATGTCTGGCAAACTGGCCGTCATGTGGGATTGATTGCAGGGGAGTATGTTTGGGCTGGAGCAGTTTGGTTCTCAGATTAATAGCAGAAACCCTGGCCAGTCAGAGAGAAACATAAACCAACCGAGGCTGAACATGGGCTCGCATTATAAAGGCCCAGGTTTTCACGCTGGAGGCCCGCCGGGGGCTGTGGAGCCCGGCATGGGCCCTCTGAACGAGCCGCAAATGCTTGGGCTCAATATGAACATGAACGGAGAGCAGTACGGGGGCTTCCACCCGCGGGGCCACTCGGACATGCATGCAGGCAGCGGTCTCCAGCAGCAGCAGCAGCAAGGACCCATGCATGGATTTTTTAACAACCAGCAACCTCATCAAGGACATCCTCACGGCCATCACCCGCACCAACCTCACCCTCATTTCAGTGGGAGTTTTGGAGGCCCAGAGCCAGGCTCATCATGCCTGCATGGTGGCAGACTAATGGGCTACAACAACAATGGCATGGGACCACAGCAGGGCTTTGGAGAAGGATTTGATCCTCTCGCTGAGGGGCAGGCCGGGGATGGCTTTCCCCAGCAGCAGCAGCAGCAGCGGCCTGGGAACATGCCTGACTTTCAACATCACGGGCCTCCCAGTGGCAGCCACGCTGTCCCCGCTCCCTGTCTCCCCCTGGACCAGTCGCCCAACAGAGCAGCATCCTTTCACGGCCTCCCTTCCTCCTCATCCTCCTCCTCGGAGTCTCACGGCTTGGAGCCTCGGCGCATGCCCAACCAGGGAGCTGTCGACGGATTAGAGTATAACTTCCCAAGCGAGCCTCCATCTGGACATTTTGATGTACATGTATTTTCCCCATCAGAATCAGAATCTCAGTTACCCCATTTTGGGCCAGGGAGGCCAGTTCCCGGTGGTAATTTCCCAGGGAACCCTGGCATGCCACGGACAACAGGTATGCCGGGCATCTCTAAGGGCCACCAGCCGCCTCCACAGCCCCAGCAGCCTCAGCAGCATGGAGTGTTTTTTGAGCGTTTTGGAAATGGCCGGAAGGTGCCCGTGGGAATGGAGCCGGGGGTCAACGCAAGACATCCTCTCATGCAGCAGCAGCAACAACAGGCTGGCTTAATAGCCAGGCAGAATTCATGCCCCCCTGGCCTCCCCCGACCCCCTCAGGCTGAGCCCGGCTCCACTAACCCCAACATTCTGGATGGTGGGGTCATGATGCCTGGCCAACACAACCAGTTTGAATATCCCATTCACAGACTGGAAAATAGGGGTCTGCACCCCTATGGGGACCCCATGTTTAATATGCAACAGCCCGCTCCTCCTCCCTCCCAGCAGCCCCCGAACCAGAGGCTGCAACACTTTGACTCTCCCTATATGAACATGGCGAAAAGGCCAAGGTTTGACTTTCCGAATGCACATGGCGGTGAAGGCTGGTGTGCTGGTGGTGGGATGGAAAACCACCTCTCTCCCTCTGCCTACCCCGGCCTGTCTGGAGAGTTCACCCCACCTGTGAATGAAGGTTTCCCCCCAGGTCCGCTGCAGCACCCGGGGCCTGAGCAGCAGTCTCTGCAGCAGCGGCAGAACGCAGCCATGATGATCAAACAGATGGCCTCTCGCAACCAGCAGCAGAGGATGAGGCAGCCCAGTCTGCAGCAGCTGGGTCACCACGGCGAAGTGCCTCCTGGCCCAATGGCTCACGGAGGCCCGGTGGGGAGCATGCCTCAACCCAACTTTGACAGGGAGAATGTCGGCAGGATGAACATTGATGGACAAAATCCTCACGTAGCTCAGGAGAACTCCTGGTTCCAGGGGTCCCACCCACCGGGGGAGATGATGTCACGGCGTATGGGTGGAGCGGGGAATGAACCTGGGCCTCACGACATGGGGCTGCAGCAGAACGGGGCTGGGATGATGTTTAGGCCAGGCAT
Source organism: Zingel zingel (assembly GCA_023566125.1). Taxonomy (NCBI): domain Eukaryota; kingdom Metazoa; phylum Chordata; class Actinopteri; order Perciformes; family Percidae; genus Zingel; species Zingel zingel. The sequence continues at coordinate 2,935,885 of CM042314.1, read as the reverse complement.
GGGAATGCAGGAGCCCATGAGAATACCAGGAGACGGACATGTACAGGCTCTCCATTCCCCGGGTATGCACTCACAATTCAACGTGGGCAACATCTCTCAAATGCAGTCTCCAGGAGCGGGGACGGGGCATCCGAATGCACCGGCGGAGAGGCGGCCAGCTGACTTCCCCGCACCCCCAATGGGAGCACAGCCAACGTTTCCCTATGGAGGGGGTAACCGTCAGGGGCCGGGCCACAGTGCTCCCCAGGGGGTGAACACCTCACCAGGGAGCTACCCTCCTCAGTCTGAGTTCCCTCCAGGCCAGCGGTCGTCTGTTAGTAAGCTGGGAGCTCTGTCCCTTGGGAACTTCAGCAAAACCAGCACTAAAGACAGTGTTTTCGGCCAGAGCTGCCTGGCGGCTCTTTCCACGGCCTGCCAGAACATGATCGCTAGCCTAGGGGCCCCGAATCTTAACGTAACATTCAACAAGAAGAACCAAAATGAGGGCAAGCGAAAACTGAGTCAGACGGAGCAGGACATTAATAGCAGCACGTCGAATGGGACTGGCAGTGCTGGAGCTGAATATTTTCAGAGCAGCACTTCCCAGAACAGCCAGATGCCTGGCACTGGGAATAGCAACTCAAAGCCTCCAAGTCAAAGCCAGCCGGTGCAGGGGGAAGCCAGTGCCCTCTCCCCAAACTACAACATGGACGCTACCCCGTGCAGTGAGGGGAAGGCAACAACAGGGAGTGGGAGAGGGAGAGGGAGGAGAAAAAGAGACAGCGGACATGTGAGCCCTGGAATTTTTTTTTCCCCTGACAATGGTAACCCTGTTGTAAGTCCAGGCCAGCAGACCCCCTCTGCTGGCGTTGGGGAGAGGGGTGGGGGCACGCCCCACGAGAAACACCTCCAGTCACCCTCTTGGGGGAAAGGAGGCGACCTAATGTTGGGGGACCAGGCCGACCTGATGTCTTCTTTGGACAGTGGCATCCAAAGTGTCGCCAAATCTGACAGCAGCTCGCCGCGAGTGGACTTTCCTGACGATGTCAGCACCCACTACGGCAACGAGGACGAGGTTTCCTCCAGCTCAGACGCTGCAGGGGCCTCGGCCAACAAGCCTAATCGCAGCCCTATGATCACCGGCTCGCCCAAAATGCAAAGGAGCGAGCACGGGTTGATAAATGGACAGAAGCCCCTAGGCATGGGCATTACCAATCACACTACCTCGACGCCAGACAGCTACGGACTGAACGCTGGCGGGGGCGCAGGGGCCAGCGGGGTGAGTCACCCGGGCACTCCCGGGGTGGAGCAGGTACGCACACCATCCAGCACCTCTGGCCAGGATGAAATCCACCCTCTGGAGATCCTGCAGGCCCAGATCCAGCTACAGCGCCAGCAGTTTAGCATCTCCGAGGACCAGCCCCTAGCCATGAAAAATGGCAAAAAGAATGGTGACTGTCCGTCACAGAACGGAGACAATGAGCTGGCGAGCTGCAGCCCGGATGCTGGGAAGGGCTCAATGGGCACTATTGACCTTGACACCCTCATGGCAGAGCAGCACGCCACCTGGTACGTGCCCAGTGACAAGGCCATGATGGACGGGTCGGAGGATGACAAGGCCATGGGACCATGGGAAAAAAATAAGAGCCAAAACAACAGCAAAGAAGGTAAAAATTGAAACCTTTTTAATTCCACTTTTCTGTCTCTCTTTCCTTCACACTCTGTGTCTCACACTCACTCTCACACCAGCTGAACAATGTTCCTCGTAAAATGAGTGTATTTTCTTCCGTAAAATGCTTCTTACTGGGTCTGAAGTGCAGTTTAACAGCACGTACATAATGGGTAGAAAATGCTTTGCGTAACGCTGATAATAGGACCTTTTGTCCATATTGTGCGGCCAGAAAGCAGCCGTCTCTGTTTAACTATAGGGTCTTTGAATTTTAGAGCTTCACTCTATAGGAAGATAATCAATTTAATGGTAGCGCCATTCAAGTATTTACAAAGAAACAGATTCATGCTGTATTTTTCCTTGTTAAATTGGGTCATATTGAACGATGTAAAAAAAAAAAAAAAAAAAAAAAAATTTAAATTCAGGCTGATGTGACAACAAAAGCGGACCTTATGTGTTTCCATACGTTTCTTCATTGTGGAGGCTCTTCAGAAGGAACAGCCCCGGCAAAGTAAACATTTCCTGTGGTTCTTTATCTCGGTTTTCAGGGTGAACAACTACATTGAGAAGATTAATAGCTTTTTGAGGATATGCATTGCGCAGCGGGGTTCCCCTCGCCTTGTTTGTTTTTGTTATTACCCTGGGATAATACCGGGGGATTGGTTTTAGATCGGCAGGACCGGATTTTAAGGATTAGATATCACGGTGAAATAAATCCAGCCAGCTTTCATTTAAAAAATATATTTTTTGAAAGTTAATTTAGAAATCTTGTAAAGCCTACTATTTTTCAAATTGTGTTTGACTATTGTTAACAATTTGTTTCAATTTTAAATGTATTATTGCCTCTTTTGTCACTTTTGAAATGATTTATTATCATGTATTAATATTATTATTAATCACAAAGTGTTCAAATATTTTTTGCCAGTAATTTTAGGAGTTTGTATGAAATCAAGTTTCTTAAGAAAAATGTAAATGTTCTGGCCTAAAGGCACACAGGCAGTTTCTTTCAGTGTGTAGCTGCTGTAGCTTTATGGTGACAACTAGTTCTACCCATTTGTTTTTAGTTTTTATGGTTTTATATCTAAATCAAAATGCAGATAAATAATTTTACCATCACGTTGCTGCGGACCAGTTTGTTCTTCTAATTCTTCCCACTCTACTTATAATGATAATTAATTATTTCAAAAGTATTTCTATATTGCGGTTTTATTTATATTAGGATTATGTGTGTTTTTAAACTGAGTAGAAAACACATTGTGTGCATTATTATGCATTATAATTGCCGAATCAGGCAAGTTGTGTGAGGATATGTTGCTTTCATTTATTGAGTCATTTCTTTTTGGATGTTCTTTGTCTGTATTTGTACGTCAGTTATTTCTAAAGCTGTGGACAGAAATGGATGACGCTGGAAGGCCCTGTGTGTGTGGATATATAATAATGGATGGATGGGTAAAATAGAGGATATAGCTGTATGGTGCGTCTCAAGCGCCTCTTTGTTCTGATCAGTGCGGGTGCAGAGAGGGGCGGGGGCGCGCACCGCCGAGGCTGGAGTCCAGGCGCATTGTTTATAAGAGACTGAGTACAGCGTGCCGGGTTAACACTGATCCCAGCACTTCCAAAGAGCACTGGAATTTAACGTTTCCTCTGATGCAGCAGGCTAATATCACCCCGATTTATTATTATTATTATTATTATTATTATTATTATTATTATTATTATTATTATTATTATTCTAAATCTACAGAACAAAAACAAGCAGGCTACATTTAAATGTGATCCAGAATCATCCAATCGGTTAGTTTCCCTCATGATTAGTCCTCTCAGCTAACGTAGAAGACATATTTGTGGCCTTTTTGATTGGTTTGTCTCCCCCTTATCATCATATATAAAAAATAGGTAACTGAGTTATTATTAATTCATATGGAATTCAAATGAAAAACTGAAAACTAAACGGACAAACTAAACCCCAACCAGAGCGTGTGGTGGTGTAAAGAAAAGAAAGGAGAACGCCCACTGATGCCAGGAGATGATAAGTAACATCATCACTTTTGATATTGATTAATGAGTTTTGGAAACCCAACACTGATAAGCGGCCAGCCACTGTCGCCCTGTTGCTCTCGCTGTTTTCATTTCTCTGGGGCCGATGGCATACAGTTAACTTTATAAAATCATTCAAACAAAATCAGTAGGTATTTAAAAGCAGAATAGTCTAATTTCTGCGTTCATTTCCTCTCCCCTCCTCTGTATCCCGTCTCCTTCTCTCTCCTTTCTCTCTCTCTCTCTTTCTGTCTCCTTCTCTCTCCTATAATCTCTCGCTGCTGTCCTCTCTCCTCTCTCTCTCTCTTTCTGTCTCCTGTCACCTATCTCCTTTCCTTCTCTCTTTTTCTGTCTCCTTCTCTCCCCTACCCTGTCCTTTCTCTCTCTCTTTCTGTCTCCTGTCTCCTTCTCTCTCCCCCATCTCTCCTCCCCTCTCTCAGCCCTCCCTGCACGGACACGAGGCATGCACCTCTGGAGCGATCGATAGCTAGTTAGCACAAATCACGGCTCCTGACAGTTTCTCATTTGAGTGCTTCAGACAGCAAAGATGAAAAAAAAAGAAAAAAAGGGTGGAGGTGTATTTGGGAGGGGGTGGGGGGATTTCGAGATTGAATCTGATGCTTAGGCTACACAGAAGGGAGCAAAATAACATAATAATTGAAGATAAGTCATAGCCCGCAGTGTAGTTCCATAAGAGCCAGCATCCCACTGCAAAAAATATCCATCCCTGTGTACCTGTCAGTCTTTCGGGGGAGATTATATCAGTGACACTCATTTAAAATCTAAATCATTAGTGCATTAGCACTAACTAAATGTAACTCGGGCAAGAAAAGCCTTAAAAGATCATTTTCATTAGCATGAAATGAATTTATGTAATTCCTGTGACTGTGTGAAATTATAGTTTTTAACACTTATAATAAGTTGAAGTAACATTTTATTCATCAGAACAATTGAGACTAAAAAGACTTAGTTACACCATGCAGTGAAAAGATAACTATGGCAGTCTTCTTTAACAGCCAATATAAAAAAAGAGAATTATCCAATAAAGCTAAAACAAACGATAAAATGGGGCAATTGGGTGTTAAAAACACACACAAGATTTACATTGTAGATGACATAACCAGTGAAGATATGTTATTCCAGTGGGGCTATTCTGAACGGTTATATAAGTCTGAAATACACGCTGAGAATGTTTGGTAGATATGAAATATGATTTTCTACCTGTCCACTCGTGTCTTATTTAGCTCTCTCAGGAGCGTTGTTGTTGAATTATGAGATATTAGAGATTATTTTCACTCTTAAGCAATAAGCATTCTATCTGGTTGTTAAATTCAATAATGATGAACCAAATACTGTAAATACTGTGCTACATCTCAGAGAGAAATATTGTACTTTTTACTCCACTACCTTCATCTGTTACAGCTTTAGTTACTTTACACATTAAGTTTATAACATCTGATGTTTGATTCTAAAGTAAACTAGCCAACAATATAACGGCTACAAGTCCAGCTGAGAGGATCAGACCATTATCCCTCCTGGTGTCCTCGGGTCAAATTTGACCCATTTTCAAAAAGTTTCTATATCAGAAATTTGGGTTTTCTTTCAAACAAATTGTCCAAAAAAATAATGTCTATGGTTCACTACAACGCTCCTAACAAGTTAAATGAATAATCAGTTCACTACTTGCATTGAATTTGGGTGTTTTAGTCAATTTTATAGCATTTGAAGAAACAACAATTGATAAAAGAACGTTGGAAAAAGTGACAAAAATGTCAGAAAAAAGTGACAAATGTAAAAAAAAAAATAAAAGATCCTGATGATACTTTCAGACTGTTACTGACAAGTAACATTTTCAATGCAGGACCTTTACTTGTAACAGAGTATTCTTACAGTGTGGTATTAGTACTGTAGTAGTGCAGTAGAGGATCTGAATACTTCTTCCAGCGCTGATGAGAATTATTGCAGTACTTTGAGTTCTTCATGTGCCTAAATATGAGACGTAATCTGTGTCTGTTGAGCGTTTAGGTTTTGTCCCGAGAACTCCTACATGTCTTTGTTGTTTTTCACGCGGCGCTGTACGGGAAGTTCACCGGAACTGCTTGAGAGTTTCAACAGTCGAATGGCGATGTTGCGTGGATGTCGGGGATGCAGACAAGTTGATTGCAGTGGAAGTTGAAAAAGCTGCAAAGGTCAAGGGTCAGAGGGGGGTTGAGATCTCCACTATTGAGCAGAATTGAAATTTTGAGCGTCGGACCCATAGAAATAAAATGGATAGAAAGGCCATTCCATTTTGTTTCTATGGTCATGCGCTTCATTTGAATGCATTCTGGTGAATATGTCTGCAACAATTTATGGTTGCAAATGTCTTTTATTTATGGAAAGGAAATTCTAATAGGTTTTTGGGGTATTCAAACCCCTCTCCCCCAATCCCACATTTACATTACGCCTATGCTCAAACCGATTAATCGGTTATCAAAACAGTTGGCGATTAATTGAATAGTTGACAACTGATGGATTGATCTTTGCGGCTGTGAACGTTTCCATCGCTCGGTGCGGCTTCGCTGTGTAACTTCAGACAGGTCCAGGTGCGTTTTGAGATCACAGGAGCCCCAAATCTCGCCATGACTCGAATAAGAAGTTCCATATTTAGCTAACTCCCTCTGAATGTTCCTCTGAAAGTAGCCACTAAAAGTTAAACGGAGCTGATTTGGTGAGAAACTAAGCCGTGTGCATCCCAGCTCAGCCTCGCTCTGCATAGGCGGAATTCACGGGGGGGGGGTTACCCCAGATTGGGAGGGGTTGAGGTGAGCTACCCGGGCGCCCAAACAGGAAATATTTAAATGAATCATTGGTTTAAAAAAAAAAAAAAAAAAAAAAAAAGTATTCCGGGAAAGAACCGAACGTCGCAAAAGGGGCAGCCTCTAGCTCACCCAGTGGGAGCGTGCGCCCCATGTAGGCTGAGTCCTTTGCAGCGGCCGGGGGTTCGAATCCGACCTGCGGCCCTTTACTGCGTGTCACCCCCCCCCCCCCCCCATCTCTCTCCCACCGTTACTGTCTATCCACTTCTGTCACCTTCAGATAAAGGGGAAAAAGCCCCATTAAATGATTTAAAAAAAAAAAAAAAAATAAATAAATAAAATACGTTGCACAAACAAATATCACGATACACGCCCTACTGCAGGCACAGTTGTTCCTGCATCTGTAAACTCACGGCCTGCAGAGTCTGCTGTGCAACACAAGCAACTGTCCTTGTACGGTGTTGGTTAACATTTCCCCTTTTTTTATATTTCTTCTACCTCTTCCCTTCCGTTCTGTATATCTCAGCCAGAAGCCGACGGTTCATTTGGAAACTCGTGCAGAGTCTTGATAACAGGCCACACATACACACACACACACACACACACACACACACACACACACACACACACACACACACGTGCACAAACATACGCACACAAACGCAGACTTGTACACTCACACACACTCTTACACTCACACACAAACACACACACACACACAGACGTACACTCACACACACTCTTACACACAAACACACACACACGTACACTCACACACACTCTTACGCTCACACACACACACACACTCTTGTGTGACTTGTTCTCTTTTCCTCCCTCTTCTATCAGCACAGTTTTAAAACACTTCACAGTTGACCCTGTGGACGAGTTCCACTCGTCACTCTCAATAATCTGCCCCGTAAACTGCTCTAATCATGATCAAATCTCTCTCTCTCTGTCGCGCTCTGACTTTGACAGGTTTGAAAAGAGGGAACTTGCATCTTATCACACCTACTAGAAAGCACTTAAATCCCCTGAAAGCGCCGTATTGATATCCCACCGCGGAGAACAATCCTGTGAGACTAGGGTGCCTTTTGACATTTCGGTACGACAACAACCCCCCACAAATCACACACCGGTAATTTCTATTTCCTGTTTCTCTTGAAAAAGAAAGAAGGAAAAAAAGGAGAAAGTGATTGGCATGTGCTTGAATGTGGAGAAGAGGAAAAAAACCAGCTCGGGGCAGTCTATGTTCTTTACCTGTCATTACAAGGTGTTTGATATCGACTTGTGTTCCGCATGTAGCAGAGTCCCATCGCACACGCTCCCGCGCCGCAGTAATGACGCTCATTATGATAATCATAGCAATTAGCCTCGGTAATATTGGTTCCAAAAGTCATAATTCATCCAAGTTTGACTCGGTTACTGACAGTGGTGTAGTCTAATGTATTGTAGTGGGTATACTGTACTGTGTATATATATATATATATATATATATATATATATATATATATATATATATATATATATATATATATATATATATATATATATTGGCCAGAATCTGCCTTTGGGGGAGGGGGGACCATATCATATTGGGGGTCTGGGTGTCCTCCCCCAGGGAAATTTTGAGCATCAACAACTTCATTTGCTGTATTCGGATACACTTTTTTGCACCAATTCACAGTGGAAAAAAAGATGAAAGAAGATGAAAAACACAGATGACAATTCAAAATATATCAAAAATATGATGGAAAGTATGTTGTTGTGGGTCATTGGGCATTTTTAAGATGGTATATTGAAATCCCGGAGCTTTCTTAATGGGTATACCTGCGTATCACGTAGACTACACCACTTTTTAGGTGTTTGGTGTTTTAAGCCCCCAACGTCGCCTTCCAGGCAGCGCGGCAATGGTTATGTTTAGGGTTAGGGTTAGCTGCCTGGAAAGCGACGTTGGGGGCTTAAAACACCATCAAGCTAGTGGTTACTGACGGGTTCACGGAGGGGGAGGGGGGACAAAGAACGGCTGATTTACGGCTAGAAGTGCTGATTTGAGCAACATAAACCCATGATTGTAATAACAGAGAGCTGTCCTCCTGAGCGCTATCGTCCCCGATGTGGACAGAGGAAATGTGGGCCTTGTCACAGTGTTGCGGTTCGTCGTCGATGACTCGTGGTCAGAAAATGGTGAGAAATGTCCGACCCAGTTTCTCAAAGTCCCAGGTGACATCTCCAAATGTCTTGTTTTGTCACTCCCAAACCCAAAGATGTTGAGTTTAATATGACATGAAACAGAAAAGAGAACGGGAACCTCCCGTGGACCTTTGTCACAGCAGACATGTTGACTTGTCATAGTAGGAAAAGCACAGCTGACATTGATAACCTTAACGATGGCTCAGTTCCATCAAGTGTCCCAGTAAGATATTTCAGTGAGTCAGCATGCCCAATACCAGGGCCTCTCCTAAGTGGAACGCAGCCATCATTAATGGTTCTGAATACACCTGGGCTGTTCCTACTATGACATGTCAACATGTCTGCTGTGAAGAAGCTCTATTAACCCTGGTGTTGTCTTCCCGTCCACCGTTAACTTCTTATCCTTCCAGGTCAAAATTGAAGATTACATTTTCCTTTTCTTTGTCACTTTTTTCAAAGCTTTTTTTTTTTATTCATGATCAATAAACCCAATTTATATGACATTATACCTCATTGTTGTGTTAAAAAAAGCAGAAATTATAAATTATTCTTTCCTAAAAGTTAAGATCACAGGATGTTGAGTGAATCACAGACTCTCTACTTTGCAAAACCTATAACATTGAATAAAACACCTAAAATTCAATAAAAGTAATCATAAGTAAATAAGGCTTAGCTGCCTGTTTGACGGACTAAAAACAGCATTTTATTTTTTATTTTGTGTCCATTCTCAAAATAGTTGGCGATGTGTTTCTGTGGATCGATTGATCGATTAGTCGAGGGAGCTAGTTATTGAAGGCCTAGTTTAATATGCAACTTTATTTTATACATTATACTGTATGTAGTAGGGGGTCCCTGTGCTGTCTCTTTCAGTTAAGGGGTCCTTGGCTTAAAATACGTTGAAGACTCCTGGATTAGTCGACCAATCGCTGCGGCTTTGTCGTGTGTGTGTGTGTGTGTGTGTGTGTGTGTGTGTGTGTGTGTGTGTGTGTGTGTGTGTGTGTGTGTGTGTGTGTGTGTGTGTGTGTGTGTGTGTGTGTGTGTGTGTGTGTGTGTGTGTGTGTGTGTGTGTGTGTGTGTGTGTGTGTGTGTGTGTGTGTGTGTGTGTGGTGTGTGTGTGTGTGTGACGGAGCCGAGGGGCAGGTTTGTAGCCACTGCAACTTGACAGCGTGGATTTGTCAGGCATAGACATGAAAATATTTAAGAGTATTTACTTCACTTTAAATACTGCAGATGTAAAAAAGTGCCTTGAATTTAAGAATGTGTGTGTGTGTGTGTGTGTGTGCGTGTGCATGTGCGCACCATGTGCGCACCATGTTCCCAGGCTTTTTTTTGCAAGACATTGAGCACTGGTGACAGTCAAAGGAAGCCTATTAAAGAAGCGTGCTTGTGACTGATGAAGAGAGAGAGAGAGAAAGATGAACAAAGGTGTCAGGCCCTACTGGATTTTCAACTCTTCAAAAAAAATTAAAATAAATAGCAGCTCATCCGGTGTTTTGTTTTCCCCTGGGAAGGGTGTTAGAATTAAAATAAAACTTGTCTCAGCATGTCGTAAATATTCTGCTCGGATGCAAGCAAAAGTTTGTCAGGGAGATGCACAGGACGAGGACTTTCTAACCATCCATCGTGGATGGATGGCCACTGTCTTGTTGAGTGACTGCCAGGGGAAAAAAAAAAAAAAAAATGAAGCTCCTGAAAGGTGTCCTGGGTTCATATGTTGCACGTGATGCAAGTAGAGCTGCAAAGAATAATCGATTCACCGATAAGTTGTCGTTTTTTTTCATGAAAACAAAGTAAATATTCTCTGATGTCAGCTTGTTAAATGTGAATATCTTCTAGTGTCTTCTCTCCTCTGTGACAGTAAACTGAATATCTTCTAGTGTCTTCTCTCCTCTGTGACAGTAAACTGAATATCTTCTAGTGTCTTCTCTCCTCTGTGACAGTAAACTGAATATCTTTGAGTTTGGGACAAAACGAGACATTTGAGGACGTCGTCTTGGGCTTTTTGATCGAAAATTTTCACAATTTTCAGACATTTTAGAGACAAAACAATTCATCCAGAAAATAACCGACAAATTCATCGACAGGGAAGATAATTGTTAGGTGTGTGTGTGTGTGTGTGTGTGTGCGTCTGCATGATGAATAGTTAGTTGGGCGATTCATTTAATAGTTGACTAATTGCTTAATCCTTGCAGCTCTGTGGCCGGGTTAGCTCAGTTGGTAGAGCAGGCGCCCATATATAGAGGTTAACTCCTCGACTCCAAACCAGCGGCTCCTGCGGCCCTTTGCTGCATGTCATTCCCCCCCTTTCATATCTTCATCTTTCCAATGGGGAAAAAAGGCCTAAAATGCCCGAAAATAAAAAAATCTTTGCAGCTCTACCTGGCATTATATAAGCTGTGTGTGTGTGTGTGTGTGTGTGTGTGTGCGTGTGCGTGCGCAGATGTTGTCACGCTGCCAGCAGCCGTTATGTCATTAGCCGTACAGGTAGTCGTCAGGCGCCTTTAATTTGTATTGAGCGATTGACAAATGGGTTATGACACTGGAGCTGTTTCTGCTGCGTGACAGAGGCAGAGACTGATGGAGCGAAAGAGAAAGTCAGAGAGAGAGAGATAGAACATCTGTAGTTTCACTCACGAGGCGAGTGCCTGAGAAATAGCTGCCATTTGCAGTTATGGAAGAGAAAATAATTTCATTTGAAAACATTTTTTTTCCATCAGTTTCATACTCTATTCTACGACTATTGTTCATTCTGTATGCAGAATATTAAGAACATATTGAACTATGTATCTATTTAAAATGTGTTCCCCCTCCTCCCAGAATAATGTAACTACAACACACAACAGCCAAAGACAAAAATATAGACTCTCATTATTTTTAAAGGTTATCTAATTGATTGCACGGATTTAAATGATATGTTTAAACTTTTTGCAATTCCTGGAACAGAATATAAAAATGACCCTTTATTTAATTTAGGGCTGAAACTAATGATTCTTTTCATTGTCGATTAATTTGCTCAAATAAATGCATTAGTTGTTTGGTCTCTAAAATGTCAGAAAATGGTGAAAAATGTGGATCAGTGTTTCCCAAAAAGCCCAAGATGACGTCCTCAAATGTCTCAAAGATATTCAGTTCACTGTCCCAGAGGAGAGAAGAGACTAGAAGATATTCACGTTTAACAAGCTGACATCAGAGAAGATAGATTTTTATTTCATAAAAAAATGACTCAAACCGATTTATCGGCTGTCAGAGTAGTTGCAGATTAATTTAATAGTTGACAAATTGATTCATCTTTGCAGCTCTACTGTTATTTGTATTTAGAACCAAAGCTTTTTGTCGCGTAGCTGCTTCCAAAAATCAAACACGCGACTGTTTACACGTGTGTGTGGTTGACCTTTTGTCCAAAAAAGGTGAAAACGGAGAAATCAGAGTGTTGTAGCTCTGTGCTGAAACAAAATAGAGACAGTGAAGTAGATCAATATGTCAGCGACTCGGCCGACATGCTGGACAGGTCCGGGACACGGCTGTGAGTTATGAAGGAGGCACTAAATCACTTCCCATGTTCTGATTTGTGTGTGTGTGTGTGTGTGTGTGTGTGTGTGTGTGTGTGTGTGTGTGTGTGTGTGTGTGTGTGTGTGTGTGTGTGTGTGTGTGTCTGTGTCTGTGTGACATCTGAAGCTCCACTCATCTCTGTAAATCGTGTGTGTGTGTGTGTGTGTGTGTGTGTGACATCTGAAGCTCCACTCATCTCTGTAAATCGTGTGTGTGTGTGTGTGTGTGTGTGTGTGTGTGTGTGTGTGTGTGTGTGTGTGTGTGTGTGTGTGTGTGTGTGTGTGTGTGTGTGTGTGTGTGTGTGTGTGTGTGTGTGTGTGTGTGTGTGTGTGTGTGTGTGTGTGTGTGACATCCGAAGCTCCACTCATCTCTGTAAATCGTGTGTGTGTGTGTGACGAATGCTGGGGGCGATGCCTGCCTGGGTATTTTTTTTTCCCCTTTATGTTGCGAGAGAGGAAATCCAAACCCAAATAACCCCTGTGTGAGAAATATGCTCTACCCCCCCACCCGCTTTCTTCAGTTATCCTCCTCTGCTTTTGGGTGGGGGTTGCAGGGAGCCCCCACCCCCAGCCCCGGGGCAGGGGATACCTGGGACAATACCTCCGTTAGCCTCCACACACATCATCAAGACTTTGTTAACAATAACTGACTTGGGAGGCTTAACTATTCGGCAGAGACCTACATGTCCTCACTCCTTCCTCTTTTCTGTTTTCCCCTCAATTTTTTAAAACCTAACCGAACATTCCAGATAAATAATAAAAAATAAGTAGAATAAAAAGAAATAAATAGAAATAAATAAAGAATAAATCAAAATAAATGAAATAGAAATAAATAGAGTAGAATACAATAAGAAATGTGAAATATATGTATATTCATACTCAGTTAAACATATGTGAATACAAATACATAAATAACTAATACATTAAATGAGGGAAAAGAAGTTGGAATTGACCCAAATGTTGTCAATGGTTAGGCAGTGGAGCAGCTTCATTTATAGAGAAACATAGGAGCTCCTGGGTAGCTCACCTGGTAGAGCGTGCGCCCCATGTACAAAGGCTCAGTCCTTGTTGCAGCAGGCGCAGGTTCAACTCCAACCTGCGGACCTTTGCTGCATGTCATACCCCCCCCCCTCCCCCCTCTCTCTCCCCTTTCACATCTTCAGCTGTCCTATATAATAAATGCCCAAAAAATAATCTTAAAAAAAAATAGAAACATATGAGCTTTTCTGTGAATTTCATAATCCAATTTGTTACAACAACGTGTTGCATCTTCTTAGACGCCCAGATGTTGTGTGTCACGTGTCCATCTTTGCATGAAAGTGTCCATTTGTCTGCGACAGGGATGAGACAGACAAAATCCGACTTTTTCTGGACCCCCCCCCCCCCCCCCCACACACACACACACACACTTTTTCCTCTGTGGATTGTTTTGTGCTAACAAAGACCGACTCCATAGTGGTAGTTGTTATGCTAAAGGAATCTGACCTGATGTCACGCACGCTGTCACAGGAGCCGGGGCCTTTGGGTGTTTTTGTCAGCGGGCGGAGCGTTCTGATTGGGCCGGTTTGTGTTCAGAGAGAACGGGGTCGTGCCCTCGAGAGCACCAGAGGGGTCGAAAGGTGAAGAGGCGTCATGGACGTATAGAGCTTGGGATAGAAAGGGCAGAGGCCTGCCGCAAGGGATTCTGGGGGGCTGGGAAATCAACGTGACGGCTCTGAGGGAACCGGCAACGAAGAGGAGCTTTTATTCTTCTGTTAAAGAAATAACATTTCAGTCAGCTTCTTCTCTGCCCTACTTACTGCTTTTTTCCTTTTTACAAATAGTCACAATTTCTGTGTCGGCTTCAAAGGCTACTGTCATTATCTCTAACCGCAACCAACGTTTGTTTTTCACTGTCGATTATTTTCTCAGTTAATAGATTGGTAGTTTGGTCTATAAAATGTCAGAAATTGGTAAAAAAAATGTGGATCAGTGTTTCTCGATGCCCAAGATGACGTCTCAAATGTCTCATTATGTCCCCAACTCAAAGATCTTCAGATTACTGTCACAGAGGAGAGAAGAGACTAGAAGATCTTCAGATTACTGTCAGAGGAGAGAAGAGACTAGAAGATATTCACATTTAACATGCTGGAATCAGAGAAGTCTGGCTCTTTTTTCATGAGAAATGATTTAAACCGGTTAAACGATTATCAAAATAGTTGACCATTATTTTAATAGTTGATTCATTTAACAGGTGACAAGAAATCAATTGAGCTTTGCAGCTCAACGGTGCTGTTGCTTTTTAGAATTAATTGAAAAAAGAATTGCACGGTGTAACACTTCTTATTAAATCACCAGACACCACGGTCTCCAAGCAGGTGTGTGTGTGTGTGTGTGTGTGTGTGTGTGTGTGTGTGTGTGTGTGTGTGTGTGTGTGTGTGTGTGTGTGTGTGTGTGTGTGTGTGTGTGTGTGTGTGTGTGTGTGTGTGTGTGTGTGTGTGTGTGTGTGTGTGTGTGTGTGTGTGTGTGTGTGTGTGTGTGTGTGTGTGTGTGTGTGTGTGACGCCTCCAAGACCCCGCTGCTGCTGTGTGTGTGTGACACCTCCAAGACTCTACTGCTGTGTGTGTGGCCGTGTACGTCTTTGTGCGCCTGTGTGTGTGCGTGCGTGACTCCACTGCTGTGAGTGTGTGTGTCTGTGAGTGTGTGTATGTATGTGTGTGTGAGAGCATCATCATCAGGCAGTAAATAACAAAGTACAGCACTCGGGGCGAGAGATACAGTGATATCACATTAAATTCAGTCTTTACTCGACACATCCCAGTGCTAATCTTCTCTGGCTGTAATGTGGTTAAGGATATTTAGGTGTATTTGTGGCTCAGTGCAGCTGGGCGCACTGCTCCAGTTCTCTTTTTATTAGGTATTTCCCCCCCCTCGCTTGTTGATGCTAAGCATTTGTTCCCCTCAGATGAATAGGCTATTATTGAGATATTACCGCGGATATGAATCCTACGTTAGTCAATGAACAGCCATAACAAGATAGATCATATTTTATATATATGAAAAAAAGATTCCCTTGCTTGTAAAATGTCATGGTGATTTGGGATTTGTGTGATGTAGAATTTCACACTGCTGTTTCCCCCTTTTGAAGGAATGCGCTGAAAGGTAGTGCGTTCATTTTCCCATAAAAAATCCCCTTTGCCTTTCCTATAATACTGGGTGATGTTTAAATCCTGTGGCGGTCAAGAGTTTGGCTTATTTTACAAGTGTATTGTAACAAATAACAGTCGGCATATTCTGAAGGACTGCAGGTCTTTAACTTTAAGAGAGATGGTAGAAAAAGGAACAGCTTTTTTCTTTGAACAGCATTTTTTTGAATATTTTTTTAGATGTATAAAAAGAAATTCTGGTTTTATATGAGCTCATACCTGAACATGAGTCCTGGCATTAGGGCAGCAACTAATCATTATTTTCATTGTTGATGAATAGTTAGTTGGGCAATTAATTTCATAGTTGACCTATTGCTTAATCTTTGCAGCTCTACCTGGCATTATATAAGGTGTGTGTGTGTGTGTGTGTGTGTGTGTGTGTGTGTGTGTGTGTGTGTGTGTGTGTGTGTGTGTGTGTGTGTGTGTGTGTGTGTGTGTGTGTGTGTGTGTGTGTGTGTGTGTGTGTGTGTGTGTGTGTGTGTGTGTGTGTGAAAAGAGAGTTATCATGTTTGTAATGTGATCTGTGCATTTGTTTTTCAGCGTATTTTTCACTCTTCTCCTCGCAGTGAAACTGATTGATGTGTCTCACTGTAATTGTGTGTGTGTGTGTTTCTGTGTGCACGTCCATATGTGTGCAGGCGTGTGTGTCATGTGTCCATCTTTGCATGAAAGTTTTCATTTGTCCCGTCACTTCTGAGACAGTGAGAAGAACCTTAAGTTGTTATATTTTCAGATAAGAAGACGTTTTATCTGGTTCCGTAGCCCCCATGGTTAAGAAAATGTGTGTGTGTGTGTGTGTGTGTGTGTGTGTGGTGGCGGCTGTGGTTGGTGTGTTGTGTGTTTTGGGCTGTGCGCGTTGTCAGTTTGCTGTGTGTCAGCAGCGAGTCGAGTGAACGCTTGGCTGCCTATTCAGGCCGCTGTGGACCCTGCTGTGCCCAGCTAGCATGAGCTGCTGGCGGCTGCTGCAGGGCACCACGCTGGGGAGAGCGAGTGTGAGGGGTGGAGGGGTGGATGCTGGCAGGGGGTGGGGGATCCGCCATGCCGAGGTGTATGACTGGACCCTCTGGCAAATGTTAGATCTTGTCACCGCCACCACCAACACTGCTCTAAATCTCCCCCCCCGCCCCCCCCCCCCCCTCACTGTCAGCCCCTATTTACACCATGTCTCTCCTTGGGAGGGACATGGAGGGACACAAATTAATCGCCAACTATTTTGTTAATCGATTAATCGGTTTGTAGTCATTCAAAAGTCTCTGATGTCAGCTCGTTAAATGTGAATATGTTCTAGTGTCTTCTCTCCTCTGTGACAGCAAACTGAATATCTTTGAGTTGGGGACAAAACGAGACATTTGAGGACGTCATCTTGGGCTTTTTGGGAAACACTGATCCACATTTTTCACCATTTTCTGACATTTTAGAGACCAGACAACTAATGCATTAATCGGGACAATAATCATTAGTTGCAGCCCTAAAATGTGCAAAGAGTCGAGAGATAAACCAAACAGGGAACAACGGGAGGCCACACACACACACACACACACACACACACACACACACACACACACACACACACACACACACACTTTTCATTCCAGTGGTCGCGGCCCAGACAAGCTGGAGGGCAAGTCTGCCTGCATGTCTGCCTCTCTTGGTTGTCTTAGCTGCCTGGCCTGGCCTGGTCTGGCCTGGTCTGGCCTGGCCTTCTCGTCCCTGACTGTGTCACTGCTTTCTGGGGCTGCAACTAACGATAGATTATATTCTCGATTAATGGATTAATTGTTTGGTCTATGAAATGTCAGAAAAAGGTGAAAAATGTCCATCCCAGTTTCTCAAAAGTCCAAGGTGACTTCTTCAAATGTCTTGTTTTGTCACTCCAAAACCCAAAAATATTCACTTTAACATGATTTGAAAAACAAACAGAAAAGAAGCAGGAAACCTCCTCTTAACTGCCTGTTTGAGATGCTAATATTGTTATTTTTGCATGAAAGATTACTTTAGCGATTTAACCGATTGCCAAAATAGTTGGCGATGGTGGCCGGGTTGGTTCAGTGGGTAGAACAGGCGCACATATACTGAGAGGTTTATGCCTCGACGCAGAGGTCCAGGGTTCGGATCCGACCTGTGACAATTTCCTGCAAGTCTTCCCCCTCTCTCTATTTCCCCTCTCTCACCTAGCTGTCCTGTCAGATAAAGACAGAAAAGCACAAAAAACAAACAAACAATGCGTTAAAGAGGGTTGTGGGAGATGTAGTGCTCTGTACTTCTCTGGTCTCTCTCAGGTGAGCAGCAGACTGACTCAAGTGTTGTGATCTGCCCAGACTGCGTCGGCCATCACAGCCTCTTTCTTCTCTGACACATGTACCTCAGCTTGTCAGTGCTGATTTCTGCCTGTCTCCACACTCAGGCTACATTACTATTATTACTATTACCTGTATTTGTTCAGGGAGGGCCATTGAGAGCAAGCTCTCTTTTCCAATGACGCCCTGATTGCAGCACAGATAAAAGGAAATAAATACAACCTTTTGAGAAATTACAGTACACTTCTGATCAATACTATACCCAACATTACTATATAAATACAACAAAAACAGAAACAAGTTAGAATCACTGGTGAAGTTAATAATAGGGCTATTAAAAACAAAGGCATAACACATTTTCAAGCATCATCTTGAACGTCCTGAAGCCTGTTCCATCTGTCAGGATCAATTTAATTCAATTTACAGTTGATGCGTGGCGTGATAAGTCTTAACGTGTGTCTTTGAGCGTGTCGGAAATGCTGTGTTAGCAAAATTTAGCAGCGAAGACAGATACAGGGGACTCTGCCACACATGCTCTACACTGCTACGTTCTGGTTTTAAAACTAATCTCTTTGGCTACGTTTACACCTCGCGTCCACGCTACTGCGACGTATCCGAGCCCCTAAACTGGAGACATTTGGATACACTGCTGTCTACTCCGGGGTTGCTTTGTAGTCTGGACGGACACAAACGGAGACCTTTAGAAACGATGCAACACGTCAGTCAGTCAGTCTTATCTGTCAGGTAGCTTCCAGACCTTTCAGTAACAGTTCCACCTCGTCCTCGCTCCAAGATAATAACTCCCTGCTCTTACTTTTCACCGTTGTTGTTCTTTCTCCAAAGTAATTTCTGTATTTTCAACCCATACATTCAACGGTCATGTGATATGTGATGTCAGACGTGTTAATATGGACAGAGATTAGTTCTGCTACTGGAGCTGAAACTCTTGTGTGGACGGAGATCGTTTTTGTCTCAAAACGCTGCTTAAAAATGAAAAGGTAGGCGTGTAGATGTGGCCTTAGACACCCTGTACCTTAAAGCTCCGTGTCTTTGTGCAGCACACCAGTCCGCTCACCGTCCACACAGTGCAAGGCAGTCGTCAATTTCTGCGCGGCGAGGAGATGGGTGAGCAAGCAGACTGATTTTTAGCGCAGGATTCCTCACAGCTTCACACTCTCTTTCTCTGTGCTTTAGGCTTCCTTGGAGGCAAAATCCAAAGCACACGATGCAACACTAGTGTTACGAAACACAGCACGTATTCTCTTTCCCCGGTTGTATTTTGGTGTCTGCTTTAGAGCTGCAAACATTAACTGATTAGTCGGTTTGAGTCATTTTTCATGAAAACAAACCAAAACTTCTCTGATTCCATCGTGTTAAATGTGAATATCTTCTAGTCTCTTCTCTCCTCTGTGACAGTAAACTGAATATCTTTGAGTTGGGGACAAAACGAGACATTTGAGGACATCATTTTTGGGAAACACTGATCCACATTTTTCACCTTTTTCTGACATTTTAGAGACCAGACAACTCATCCATCCATCCAGAAAGTAATCGACAGATTAATGGACGATGAAAATAATCGTTACTTGCAGCACTACTCTTCTTCAGAACTTTTTTTCTTCATGTCAGCCTGTCTCTCAGCAGATGAAGTGTGACGCTGCGCCTTGGTGTATAGTTTAGCCGAGCACTTCCTGTCCTCGTCAATCTTCCCCCTTGACTCATTTTTTGGTTACACAGCACAAAGCGATTTCCCTCCATATGTGAAGCATGCATCGCAGGCGTCAGCATTAACTCCGTGGCACAGCTTTTTTTTTTATTTTTTTTTTTACATGACTTATAATCAACCTGCGTATGGATTTTACCGGAAGCTCGCTGCAGCCATTTAATACGAGGCTCGATACACAGGGTCGATACCGTGGCATGGTCATTATACCATTAAATTGGGTCAAGCGGGGTTAGAGGCCACCTCTCTCCATGCCCTTTGACCCTCTGACCGCAGGTCACACAGGAGCGCTGCATATTTGCACGCCTGACTGGGAGCAAGTGTGTGTGTGTGTGTGTGTGTGTGTGTGTGTGTGTGTGTGTGTGTGTGTGTGTGTGTGTGTGTGTGTGTGTGTGTGCGTGTGCGTGTGCGTTTTTTCACGTGTCTGTGTTTTCACTTGTGTGCGTCAGGCAAAGGGGAGTAGGGCTCAAAGATGCATTGATTAGCTGACAACTATTTTGATAATCGATAAATCGTTTGAGTCATTTTTTATTTAAAAAAAAAGTGTAAAAATTCTCTGCTGTCAGCTTGTTAAATGTGAATATCTTCTAGTCTCTTCTCTCCTCTGTGACAGTAATCTGAATATCTTTGAGTTGTGGACAAAACAAGACGTTTGAGGACATCATCTTGGGCTTTTTGGGAAACACTGGTCCATATTTTTCACCATTTTCTGACATTTTAGAGACCAAACAACTAATCCATTAATCAAAAAAATAATCGACAGATTAATCGAGTGTGAGCAGAGAAAGCTTTGCTCACATCTTCTTTTTTCGGGGTGGTATCGATGGGGATGGGGGTAGTGTTGAATTAATTTCACAGTGCAGATTTAGAGTGGGAAGTGAAAATGACGCTGGTTTAATTAAAACGTGTGTGTTTTTAAATTGTTCATCTGTATCACATAATGCCAATTACTTGAAGTTCTTTTTATTTTCTTTTTTTTTTTTTTGGTACAGTCTTAATTAACCTTCTCCTCTCTGTGTTTGTCTGCAGAATCTGAGCTGTCCCAGAGTAAAGCTGGAACCGGTGCCCCAGGATCCGGAGCCGGGGCCGGAGGGGGAGGGGGAGGGAGCAGCGGAGGGAACCACCTGCAGTGCCTGTCCGTCCACTGCACAGACGAGCTGGGGGACAGTAAGGGCCGAGGGGGGCCCGTCTCGTCCTGGCGCTCGCTCCACTCCGACATCTCCAACCGGTTTGGGACATTTGTGGCGGCACTGACTTGAACAGAAAGCCAGCCCAGCAGGAAGAAGAAAACGAGAAGATTAGGACATTAAGACGAAGAAAAGCTTCAGAGACAAATAACGATGAGAAGGAGGAGGATGATGATGGCGATAAAGTGTTGATGAGGCAACTGCGAGCAGCTCCTGCCTGTTCAGGGACAGAAAGACATTTACACTCATAAAAACAAACACATAGACACGCACACACGCACACACACACACACACACACACACACACACACACACACACACACACACACACACACACACGCGCGAATACCATGTTTTTTCTGATACACACAGTCACACTTTAGGACAATACAGTACAGCGCTCTGCGGGCTCTACTCAACAATGCCCAACATCTGGGAAAACCTCAACTCAATATTTTTTCTTTTTCTTTTATTTTCTTTGTTGAAGAAAAAGAAAGAAATGTCAAAGGAGGAGAATACAAAAACCAGAAGACGTAGATCAGATATTCAGTTGTCATTGGCTTTGATTGTATACCAGCGTTGAATCAGTTCTGGTTACAGCTCTAATGTACATCATCCCCCGGAAACTTACAATCTCCTAATACAGTGGTTCCCAAAGTGGGGTCTTCACTAACTATTATTCCATCGATACGTCATGGTAATGACAGAATGTATGACTTTTGTGCTCTACACAATATTATTACACTTTCTGTAATAAAACACCTTGCAAAGAAAAACCACCAGCACACTGTCTAATATGCAAAAATAAATTGAAGAGCTTGCAATGTTTCGGTACTAGACCATCATCAGGCAAATGGTGTTACATACTGAGAAGCCATCTTTTGTAGGAGGTGACGGTTTGACTGCACCAATCACCAACTTCCACATGAAATGGTACCGAAACGCTGCAAACTTATACATTTTTTGTGTGCAAGTTAGACAGTGTACGTGAATTTTCTTTGCAACTTTTGACCTACGCGTGCCCTTCCGACACACCTGTCTCACGTTATAGATGTGCAAAGTATTTTTCTGTTATGTAATAAAAAAAAATAAAAACATCTAAAAGCAACAACAAAAATCAAATAAAATGAGGGTACGTGGACTAATTTGTGTCAGTTTAGGGGTCCTTCACGTGAAAAAGTTTGGGAACCACTGGACTTTTATACACAGAAACTGTTTCAATAGAAGTGGCAGAACTAGAGGAAGATAGGAAGAGGGGTGATTTTGCGTGATTTGTAACTCAACTCTTTTTTTTTTTTCTTTTTCTTTTTTTTTTTGTGAACACAACTTTTCCCTTCTTGTCAAAGAAAATTTAAACCTTTATCATTTGCTGCTCTCTTAATCATTCATGATTTGTTGTATTTCTCTATTCTTTATTTTGGCAACAATAACTTCCCCTCGTTCTCTTCTTTTTCCTCGCCTCTACTATCAACCTTATGAGCTCAACCGCTTGCATACAACTCAGCCAATGGGAACTGAAGAATGGAGGTCAAGGGATTGTTTAATAAGGGATTTGAAAAAAAAAAAGACTATTGGTATTGCACATGTATAATAAGAGAAAATTTGCTGTGTGTTAGGCAATCTTGTAATCTTTAAATAAAGCTTCTGTTGACTTTGAATTTCTGAAACAATAGATGGAGGACTGTGACGGCAATTTACGAACTGATTTTTTTTGTTTTTTTTGTTTTCTTTTTTTAATAATATGTAAAGTGCAGTCGTCTGTTTTCCTGCATATTGTATATATCTGTATATGTTTTATTGAGTAACTAAATAACAATAAATATGATGTTAAAGGTGGAATTTGTGTTTCCTTTGGCAATTTGTTTTGTTCTCTAGAAGCCAAACAGGAAATCAAACAATGGTATACTGACAGTAAATATTCTATTAGACTAGTGTGTGTGCCCTGAGTATCATCACATTACAGGGGTGCCTACAGTATATCCCAAGAGATAGATGTGACAGGGGAAGTTGTAGACTGATGCACAATATCTGACAAGCATGCAGGAAAAGCTGCGCCATGTTAAATCCAGAGTACTAGAAAATGTTGCTTCCTGGTGGATTAGGAAGCCAAGACAATTAAATGGAGACACTACAGGCAAAAACATCACTTTAAGTTTTGAGTTTTGGGGCTATTTTGCTTCCATAACATGTCTTCTTTTAGACTAGTGGGAAACGAAACATCCAAAATACATATACGTGTTTATTTTACTACACTTTGTCTATTTGCACCTGTAGATTTCTCCTAAATTTACCAAGGGTTAGCAATAGATAATGCCTCATTTGCGCATAACATGACAAAGCTTAGTCAGATTAATTGACATACCCCTTTATCAATTTACAATGTATGTTATAAATGTATAACACTATTTATTATATAAAAGTGAATATTGTAATTTTTTTATTTAAGGTTGGTTTCGTCTGCAATCCTACTACTACAGACCTAGGCTAGTACTACTTGGAGTGAAGCTGAATGTTTTTATTCATTACTTTTAGCTAACTATTTGAACGGTTAGCTAACTATTTGAACGGTTAGCTAACTATTCAAACAGTCAGCTAACTATTTGAACCGTTAGCTAACTATTCAAACAGTTAGCTAACTATTTGAACCGTTAGCTAATTATTTGAGCCGTTAGCTAACTATTTGAACTGTTAGCTAACTATTTGAACCGTTAGCTAACTATTTGAACTGTTAGCTAACTATTTGAGCCGTTAGCTAACTATTTCTACTGAGATATTTTTACAGTTTCTCCATTACTTTAGCTAATGGGTGATTCCTGTTTTGGATCAAATTTCCATGTCCCAATGATTTCATTACTCTTATTATTGTCTAAAATTAGACAAATATTTATAACAAATTAATTGTATTACGTGGTAAGGTGTTTTCTATTGCTTTAACATAAATAAATTACTTTTATTTTTTATACGTCTCTTTAAAGTACCTTTTTCGGTAGTATATGCGTTCAATTCAGCATGTCTCCCATGCAATGTAATCAACTTCCTCAATAAATATAATCCATAAAATGATTTTTTTTTTAAACTCAATTTATTCTTTATTACTTTGATAGATTAGGGCACACTTCATTTAGTCAAGGAAGTAAATCTGGTGAAACTACATTTGATTTCTGTAGTTATATAATATAAATTATTATATGTCCCCACAGTCCTTTTCCACCCTCTTAGACTGTATTTTCTTGCCCCCCAAAAAAGACTACAAATCCATACAGCTATTTGCAGGAAGTGGCAACATTTGTTTTTGGAGGGAATTCAATTGGAAAGCTGAGGTAAGCTCCAACAGTCAATAGGCTTGTTCGAGATGAACTGCGCCTCGCCTGTAAAGTGGATGAGAGCAGCCTGCGGCAGCAGCCGTGGGTGGTGACAAAAATCCGCTCTCAAGTCGGAGAGTTTACAGCCGTTTCCAGCAGCCGTCAGGCTGAACAGGAAGTGACAGAAACACTGTGGTCCGATTCCAGTTTAATAAAATGTTATCAGACCCATATATCAGCTTGTACACAAGTCTCCAGTTGTTTTTATTATGAAAGAGTAGCTGTCACAATGCTCTACATGCGAGCTGTTGCTGATTTTAATCAACAACACACTGTAGATGATCCGTAATCTGAACAGATTTAGTCTCTCTGACTTCTAAATGTAACTATCAGCCACACAACATGTGGTTTGTACAGAATAAGCCTTTAAATCAGACAAATATCAGTTTAAATCCCTCCAATTCAAAATAAATAAAAAGTTTATATAAAACGTCATCACGTTGAGTCGATTCTGAACCAATCAGCTGTTAGATCAGCTGAGAGGCCGGCGTTTCCCAGCATGTCCTGGGTCCATCTGGGTCTTGCAGTCGGTGAAAATCAACTGCGCTGCCTGCATCTCAAACCTGCGGCCGCCTTGATCTCGTGAGGTCATCGTTGCCCACATGTGCATGACGTCAGAGCAAGTCAGGATCAAGTCGGACACAAATCTAACTGGCATGCATTGGGCGGTGATCGCCGGTGATCGATTCTGCGCAGACCTGGCTCATCTCGAACGAGCCTACTCTCTCCTTTATTTTTCTCAATTTCATGTGACACACCTGCTTGAGGCACCCTTAAAGTTCCACGCTGTTAGTGTATAGCCTATTATGGAAAATATTTATTGGATAAAATATTTCTTAAAAACATAGTTATTTTAAATCCTTTACTTATTTTAGTCATTACTTTTAACTAGTTATTTCTACCATTAATTCAAGCTGAACTTCTGTGCTCACTTGCTAAGTAGTTTTCACTCTGACATACGTAACTTCAAATTGTTCTGGTGTTACGGTTGACTTAATGTTAATATGATAATATATTCTTCCATGTTTTAACCATGTATCCAGCTAGATTAAATAGCTCACGTTACTGCATTGTGTCAAGCGTTAACTTCATTTAATATTGTATGTGGCGTTCTCTTTTGCGGGGTTCAAATGTTCCACCAGAACAAGTTCCTTCCCGAGACTATTTAGCAGAGCCACCGTCGCCCAAGACGATTTGGATTGGTAAAAAGAAATGCAAACAACCCAAAGTATTTTTTCCTCCTATCCCAGAATGTATCTGTGGTATTGCTAGACCTTACTCAACAGCGCTATGGAGATAGGTCTGACAATATGAGACTACTCCAAATACAATGCATGTAACCAAAAGAAAATTTAAGGTTTTCCTCATTATCGCTGTTGTTTTTGGCGACCCTACACCATCTTGCTATCCGCTCCTCCCCATGCGCGCGCACACACACACACACACACACACACACACACACACACACACACACACACACACACACACACACACACACACACACACACACACAGTCCCCAGGCCCTCTTTGGCTCACCTGCTCTTTATTGGCCATCTGCATGGAAGCTTAATGCTAATCAATAACTCCCCTGTGTGCCAGCTCTGAGGTGGAGATATCAATGCTACCTAACAGGGCCAGTGATAAACCTGCATCGCTGCTGTTGTCCAGGATACACACACACACACACACACACACACACACACACACACACACACACGCACGCACGCACACGAACACACGCGCGCACACACAATCTCTCTGCAGGACCCTGTCTGTGTTATTCAGGTGTGTGTGTGTGTGTGTGTGTCTGTGTGTGTGTGTGTGTGTGTGTGTGTGTGTGTGTGTGTGTGTGTACCCGCCGCCTGCTGTGTAGGATTGCAGGGCACGTTGTGAATGTGATGCTCGGAGAGCTGCAGCGTTAACAAACAGCAGCAGAGACTGGTTTTGTGAGAGACTGTCATGTCACCTGGGAGGGCCTGTTTAGGTGAGGGAGAATGGGGGGGAGAGAGAATGTGAAATGTCTGGGGAATAAATGCAGATCACACTGCTGACTGTGAGATTGAAGCTGAAGATTCTCTGTTAGGTTTAGTCACTGAATCAGTCAAATATTGTGCGAATACTCACGGCCCTTTATGCAATTGTGTACACAATTGTTTGTGTGCCAATATCTTGACTGGATATTTTGAAGCACTTAATCTCAGCAAACATTACATTTGGAGCCAGTTATTTACAGCAATTACACCTGTCACCTTTCTTTTGTTCACAGAGAACATATTGTACAAAGGGACAACATGTCCACATGTCAAATATGTCACAGGTTCGACTAGTGTAGTGCAATAGAGCTGACACAACAGACTGGCTTACATTTACGTAATGAATCAAAATGTATTTTTGTACCTTTATTGGGGGTGTGTTGGGTGATTGTTTACGAATCAAAAATCCTTCTCTATTGTGAAAGCTGAGCGTTGTGCTTTGTAAATGTGCATGCCAAGGTTCTGTATTTCCATGGAGAGTTACCAGAGTGTATTCCAGGAAAGTCCTGTGACGACACACTACCTGCCCATCTGGTTTGGCTGACCTCTTTTACGGCAGGACGAGGGCTTGTGCTCACAGGTTTGTGATGAGCACAGACAGTTATTGAACACCAGCTTATAGTTAAGTAACCGAAACTCTGCCGACTAGTTTTGCCTCCTTGGAGACGTAACAGAAGAATGAACTAGAGAATGCAATTGCAAGAAATTGCGGTGTGAATGCTGTATGTTGAAAGGCTGACGCTACCCAGAATGTATGAAAGAGGTGGAACATTTTAAAGTTTGAATGGTATTTCTCTGTGAATGTATGAATGAGTAGATAGCAGTTGAAAATATATGAATTTGTGTCAAATTTGAAATTTACATCCATTCACTTGAAGGGGGAAACTTTCCCCAAAAACGTTGAATATTTCGTAAATTATGGAAATTTTGTAAAGGAGCAAGAATGTCCTAATCGTGCTGAACATTTTGATGTTTGAATGAAGTTTCTGTGTTGAAAAATGTGGAAGGAGTTAATAAAAAAGGGTAAGGAAAAAATTATAATAAATATGTAGAAGAAATAGGTGCTGTGAATGCCTTCCTCAATTTTGTTGCTGTAATAGATCTGAAAGCAACGATTATTTAAGATCCAAACTAGCAGATTAATTAAGCTGGTTCAATCAGGAGAGACTTCATCTAAGAGTGAAATACGTTTAATTAACATTAGGGCTGCAACTGATGGATATTTTCATTGTCGATTAATCTGTTGATTACTTTCGGGATGAATGGATTAGTTGTTTGGTCTCTAAAATGTCAGAAAATGGTGGAAAATGTGGATCAGAGTTTCCCAAAAAGCCCAAGACGACGTCCTCAAATGTCTTGTTTTGTCCACAACTCAAAGATATTCAGTTTCCTGTCACAGAGGAGAGAAGACACTAGAACAATAATCACATTTAACAAGCTGACATCAGATTGAGGTGAGGTCAATGAGGTTTAACCATGTATCAGCTAATTTAAATATCTCACGTTACTGTATTGTGTCAACAGTTAACTTCATTTAATATTGTATGTGGCGTTTTCTTTTGCGGGGTGCAAATGTTCCACCAAAACAAATTCCTTCCTTCCTGAGACTATTTAGCAGAGCCACCGTCGCTGCATCCGGAGCTTAGCGCCGCCCAAGACCATTACGATTGGCTTAAAGAAATACAAACTATCCTAGAATGCATCTATGGTGTAGGCAGACCTTAGTCCACAGCGCTGCAGAGATAGTGCTGGCAATGCCAGACCAAAGTCTTCCTGAATGAACTTAAGCTAAGCTTCATAAGTGCAAAAGTTTCCCAGTTTTCCCCGAAGATGCCTGCTGCTTAGCCACGGCCGTGTGGTCCGCCACATTGACAAAGAGGCCTTGCGATATTGGCTCTGGTCAAGATGTATGGAGCTGGACCTTTTTCCTTCAATGGGCTCCTCTGCGCGGCAGCAATATTGGGAGGGAGAGGACTGTGTGGTCGCCTGAGAACTTGTGTGTTTCCCAGCCAACGCGCATCTAAAGAATAACAATTTCACTAGCCATGAAGACCATCCATGGAGCCGTGGGGGCCGTGGCCAGAAAGCTCGGCCAAACACTCTCCTCTCATGCAGCGTTCTATGTACTCCTATAAATACATCTCCTATTTGTATAGAGGCGATATGCATCTTTGGGAAAATACCACAATGTTGACATAAGAGCACCCTCTACACCCCCTGCTCCTCCTTTACTGCCCCCTCCCCTCTCCAAACTCTTTCTACCCCTCGCTGAACCTTTCACTGCCTGAGAGAGAGAAAGAGAAAGAGAGAGAGAGAAGGAAAGAGAAATGAAGGGAGACTGGGAGTAAAAGAAGTGTCTCTTAGAGGCCTCCACGGTCTTTAAGCCACTATGGTATCCACCAGAGCCCTCACATACACTCGGCCTCTAAAGGGCTTTTGTCCTGTAAAGAGGGGGTTTGGCTAAATTGGGGGTGCTTGTGGATTGGCGGGTGGGATTGGGCTTGGTGTAGTATATTTGGCTCCCACGTCTCCATCACAGGAATGGAGAACATTTTTTTTTTTTTATTTTAAGCGAGGGAATTGAGAGGTGGGGTGTGGAGGGGCAAAAGGGGCTCTGTTTTTTTTTTTTTTTTTGCGGGGGGGTGGGTGGGGGGAGAGAGTTTTGGAAATCTTCCAAACAGTGCCTTTTTGCTTTCAAAGAAGGCTCCACTTGTGTAAATGTGCTCTTTGTCCCTTGGCCTATTGTTTGAATAGCATTGTGGACTTTTTGTGGGAAGTTCACAGAGGCTTGGGGGGGCCGAAGAGGGACCAAAGGGGGCTCTGCCTGAATGACTCGGACCCAGGACGATAAAGGCCGTGAAGGTACAATTAAGAAATGTTCATACATGCATGCACACATAAACATGCGTCTAAACAAAAACGCAGACATATGAATATCAATTTAAAGTATAGACATGGAATGATGTGTTATGATGGCAGAGAGGGTGTCTGGTCACCATGCACTTTATTGTGTGTATCAGTATTTATTTGGTGATTCTGCTGTTTTTTTTTTTTTTTTAGATGTTATTGATGCTGTGCTTCGTACACTGGAAAATGTGGGAAAATGTGGAAACTGGAAATTGGATGAAAATGTCAGACACTGGTGACTAATGTCGGTCTTCTATGTCTATGTGTCTATGTTCTTCAAAATAAAGTTGAAAGTTGAAGTTGACTGCACAAATGTGAAAGTGTTTAAAAGCACTGGGCCCTAATTCCTGTCACCAATCTAAAGTGAGTGAAGTAAATGTTAACAGAGACCACAATATGACAAACACAATACAAATAGAACTGAACAACAAACAGAACTGTGGACTTGTCCGAGGACGATCCCATTGTAGTCCCGTCTTTGCTGATAGACATAATATGAAAACAGTCTGCCTCGACCCCCCCTATAAAGGGACTTCTTGATAGAGCGGAGAGTCTGAGAGTCTGGGCTCCCTCGCCGCAGCCAATTCATGACTTCCATCTGTCCTCTCAAAAGATGCCGGCAGGTGGAAGAGAAGCACAAAGCATTTGCATTACGGGGCCATGTATTCTGCCTTTACAGAGTCCACGGGTCAGTCGAGTAAAATGTTACCCATGTTGTAAAAATGCAGAGTTCAAGTATATTAAAAACACGGACTCCTGGGAGTTTAGTGCTACAGCAGAGTGGAATAACATGCTTTTTTTATTTGTGTTGTGATAAATTCCATATATATACTTTTACACAACTTTAAAACATCAATTAAATAATATGGTTGTTATATGATTCATTATCGCTGCAACAGGTGCATGTAGTTACACGGAGCAGAAGCAGATTTAAATTCAAATCCAATGAGGATAATCCAGTGAGGATAAAGTAAGACCTTGTAAAGCTGTCCCTTCCATGTCAGGACAGTCAACACCTCTCCTGTTTCTGTTACTCTGTTTGTCTCGGTTAAATCCCCGTCCCAGCGGTATGGCTAAACCACAAACGTTCCCTACACTTCCCACAGTTGGTTAGATACTCGTGTCTCTTCTTCTTCTGAGCTCTCCTCTACTGTCATCAACAGATATCCCGTGACCTCTCCTTTCCTCTGAACACCCCCCAGAGTAGCACTCAGGCTTTCTGCCGGAAGGTGATTGAGCGTGGCACCCTGCTCCAGCCCTGTCCTGCTTTGTCTGGGGGACGTGTGCCTGTGTCAGGAACCACAATTAGTGGGGCGCGTCCCCTACCATTAATCACAGAACAGTCCTGGATCTCAGCGCAGGCTGGGAGCACCGCCACAGCCGCACTCACTGACAATTTGCTCAGCATCAGCATCCGCATGTTGGCGGCCATGTCAAATTCAACACAACCACATTATACCTCTTTCCCACTGGCCAAAAAAACAAGCACTTACACCCACTAACATCTGGCTTTTGTCTGCAGTGGGAAATGTTACAATCACTCCCGGGACAAATGACTCGGGTGGATAAGCTAGTTGTCGGCCCATTTCCGGGGCGCAATGACGCAACTTCTGTCATCTTGGCCACAAATTCCACCCGTCTCCGCCCAAGAAGTGCTCAAACATCAAATTTGTCAGCGCCGAGTTTAAAAGAAAGACTGAACTTCTGAATATCGTTGAGTCCCTCCCCTCCATCAGGACCAAAACCTCACGCCACAAGAACAGTTTTTTCCCCTCCGCCACAAGCCTTATTAACAAGGCCTGGACCCCACCCTGACTCTCTCCACCCTCCACCTCTGGCTCTACATGCCACTGTACTTACTCTGCTGTACTGCTCTTTTTATTTTTATTTGTAATACATACTGTGTATATATATTTATACTTATATTGTTTATATGCTAATACTTGATTTTCTTAACCTTCTTATATTTAGAGAATGTGTGACATGCACCAACAACTCCAAAACAAATTCCGTATATGTAAAAAAACGTACTTGGCAATAAAGCTTATTCTGATTCTGATTCTGAATGACTAACAGATATAAAGAGGTAAACATCGGAACATTTTCACAGGCCAGTATCGGAAAGCTGAAGCAGGAAAGGTTAATACCTGTTGTCTGGAAAGATAAGCAACATTTTTTCCCCCCTTTTTCCGTTGCAATGCTGATATGCGTGACTTCTTCTTCCATCATGGCAATAAATTCTGTCCAATGTCTCCGTCCAAGCAGCGCCCGAACATCAAATTAGTCTGCACCGAGTTTGGAAGAGAGACTTAATAAGTAACAGATGTAAACAAAGAGGTACCCACCACTGTGGCAGAAAGAGTTAACGCCTGTTTTCAGGTGCTTTGTGACATCAAACGCAACACACCAGAAAAAAAACCAGACAGGTATACACGTCTACTAGCAATAAGAAAAAAGTCTATTGGCTATTTTTTTGCAGGTTTAGCCATGTTTAAAAAACCTGCATTTACACGCTAAGGGCTCTATCTTGCTCCCGGCGCAGCGCAAAGCCCGACGCAACTGTCTTTGCTAGATTAAGACCAACGCAGTTGTCAGTTTCCCGTCCAGCGCCCACGTCGTTTAAATAGCAAATGCACCTGCGCCCATCTGTGGCCCATGGGCATGCTGGTCTTACAGGGAGGTGTGTTCAGGTGCACTCTGGGTGAGCTGGTCTTACAGGGAGGTGTGTTCAGGTGCATTCTGGGCGTGCTGGTCTTACAGGGAGGTGTGTTCAGGTGCATTCTGGCCGTATTGCTATCTTGAGGCAACGGAAAGTGATCACGCCATTGACCAACAATAACGCAGCATTTCATTGTCATTTTAACAGCAAATTAGTCAAATGTGCCTAGGCTTATGCACAGCGCGTGCACACTATGCTTGTTACACACACATGCAGAATATTACAAAAATATTACAGTGCAAATCCTTTTGAAACATGCGCCCGGCACACGGACCCTTTTTCCACCGTCAAACTAGCAAAAGTGGATTTGGAAATGCCCTAGATGCACCGGCGCCAGGCGCTTCACGCCGTGCGCTTAGATCGTTAAAATAGGGCCCTAAGTTGTCTTGGTCATCATTGACTAGTTCCTGTCACACTATAAGCACTCACCATATAGATATCATCAATTATTTTACTATATCAATTTTCTTTCAACTTGTGTGCATTTCCAGCTCAAATCATTAACTTTACTGCCAACTTTTCCCAAGGTTTCCTATTTTAGACTTTTGGGACTCTTTCTTCCAAGATCTGATTAAACTCTGCACCTTAAAAACAATATTTTTAACATCTTAAAAAAGATATGAAATTCTAAATCACTGTAGCACTTCACAGCTTCAGATGCAGCCCATCCAAACAATGCTTAACAGCACGTGTCAAACTCATATCTGGCCCCTCGCAGATTTTGATCCGGATCGCATATCAATTTACGTTTTGGCCCACCTAGTTTTTGTAGCTTTTTTCAATGTTGTTTTTCCTGAAGTCTTTGTCACTTTTGTCAACGCTTTTTGTCGAAATTTTTGCCACTTTCTCCAATGTATTTGGCGCTTTTTCCAACGTTTTTTTTTTTTTACCGTTTTTGTTGCTTTCTTCTTTGATGGCTAAGTTACTTTTTGGGGGCTTTAAAGGTGCACTATGAGTTCCTGCATGGTCTCAGCGCAATTTCATTTTTGTCTCAAATCGTAGGCATCTCTCCTTGACAGGCTGTGCACCAAAATACAACAAACCGTTCCAGCCAATCACCGACAAGATGGTTGGGGGAGGGGATGGGGGTTAGTGCACATGCACATAATGGGCAGTGAGCACTAACCCCGACCCCCGCTAGCAGGCAGCTAGCGGATCAAGGAGAGATGCCTACCATTTGAGACAAAAATTAAATCGCGCTGAAACCATGCAGGA
Organism: Zingel zingel; assembly: GCA_023566125.1. Classification (NCBI taxonomy): domain Eukaryota; kingdom Metazoa; phylum Chordata; class Actinopteri; order Perciformes; family Percidae; genus Zingel; species Zingel zingel. The sequence goes on along the minus strand of CM042314.1, from coordinate 2,903,035 downwards.
ACTCATAGTGCAGTGCACCTTTAAGTCGACCAAACTCTAAGTGAGAAGACTATATGAGACATACAATAATACAGTCAAAGATACTTGACTTTTTCGATGAAATAAAAGCATGTGATTAAACTAAAAATGTCTGGCCCTTGATGTGATTCTTATTTTCCAGCGTGGCCCTTAATGAAATTGAGTTTGACACCCCTGCTTTACAGTGAAGACGTAGAAAACAACGCATGCATTTTGCAGAATGTGCCCCAGACAGAGGGCAAACATGGGCCTGACCTCGTGAGAGAAAAGCACACCCGGCCTCAATTCCCTTTTCACCCAGAGTATTCAGATCAATACTGTGGCAGGACGTTAAATATTTGTCATCGGTGATGAAACAAATCAATGGATGATAGGAGGGAATGAGGGAGGGCGGTGTGCTTCCTTACCTAGCTCCTAAGGGATGGGGAGGGAAAAGAGAAGGAAAGATGGAGGGAGGCGGAGATTTGTAACTCGCAGGGGATGAGATTTTTCTCTTGTGGACTATCTGTTTTCTTTGTTTTTTCTTTTTTTTGTAGATAGGGGACAACCATGGGGGAAAGGATGAGAGGATGTGGGGGTGTGGGGGTGTGCATTAAGAGATCTCTCTGTGATAATGAAGGGAACCGCTGTCAAAATGAACTCTTTGTACTCGGTTTGGTTAGCTCAGTGGCCCACCATTCCTTCTTTACCCATGCACATACATGAATGCAGCAACACGTAACACACAGATAATGCTCACAAACATGAACATATGTGCTAACGCACACACAAAAACACACACTATATATCTCAGTCTTGCACACACACTACTCTGTACGCTCCCCTTTCTCTCACTGTCTTTATTTAACGCATAATGAATTTTGAGCCCGGTCTCTTTCGATCTCCCTCTCTCTCTGTTTCCTTTCCTTTATATAAAAACAGAGGACTGAAAAGCAGCCAGATGGTAGCTCAGGCCTAATATAAAATCAATACACTACCTCCTAGAGAACTCAAACACCACGAATGCCAAAACAGAGTTCTTCGGTCTCTCTGTTTTTTCTTCACCCTCTCTCTCTTCTCTTCTTTCTCTCTTTCGCACAGTCTTTTCCTCTAACGCAAATATGTGCACTGACACACACACACACGCATGCACGCGCACACACACACACACACACACACACACACACACACACACACACACACACACACACACTGAAGCCTCAGAGTGCTTCAACCACGCTCTCCAGCTTTGAGAAGACCCGGACCTCCAAACTTCCCCACCTACTGCCTCACAATGCAAGAGGAGCTGCTTCTGTGTGTGTGTGCGTGTGTGTGTATGTGTGTGTTCTTGTTTAACGATATTCGTGGGGTCCAAAAACTGGGAGTCCAGTATATTTGTGGGGTCCCGACAGCTTTGTGGGCCCAAAATGCTGGACCCCACAAGGTTAAAGGGCTGTTTGAGGGTTAAGACTTGGTTGTAGGATTAGGGTTAGAATTAGGTTATGGTTAGGGTGAGGGTAAGGGTTAAGGTTAGGCATTTAGTTGTGATGGTTAAGGTTAGGGTAAGGGGCTAGGGAATGCATTATGTCAATGACGGGGCCCCACAAAGATAGTGAGACGCACTATGTGTGTGTGTGTGTGCGTGTGTTTGTGTGTGTGTCACTGCAAGCACACAAGAATGAATGAATGAATCAGGACATCTCATTCGGCGGCAAATTGAAAGAATGGAGGAGGACATGGTAGAGATAGCCTTTGAAGAGGGAGAGGACTGAGACTGAGGGCCATTGAGAAGTCATTAGGGTAATGATAATTGGCGCGGTGAATAAGCAAAGAGAGAAAAGGGGGAGGAGAGTATGTGCATGTGTGTGTGTGTGTGTGTGTGTGTGTGTGTGTGTGTGTGTGTGTGTGTGTGTGTGGGGGGGGGGGGGGTTAACAGATGCAAAGAGGTAATACTTTACAAGTTAATTTGATTGACAGCCACATGTCAGATGGTGATGTGTGTGTGTGTGTGTGTGTGTGTGTGTGTGTGTGTGTGTGTGTGTGTGTGTGTGTGTGTGTGTGAAACTTAGATGCACCCGTGAAGTTTTGGATGCTTGTTTTCATGTGAAATAGACAAAGATTGTATGCGATCGAAAGAGAGGAAGAGAGATGGTGTGTGTGTGTGTGTGTGTGTGTGTGTGTGTGGGGGGGCTTGTTTAACTATATTCGTGGGCTCCAAAAACCAGGAGTCCAGTATACTTGTGGGGTCCCAACAGCTTTGTGAGGCCAAAATGCTGGACCCCACAAGGTTAAAGGTCTGTTTGAGGGTTAAGACTTGGTTTTAGCATTAGGGTTAGAATTAGGTTATGGTTAGGGTGAGGGTAAGGGTTAAGGTTAGGCATTTAGTTGGGATGGTTAAGGTTAGGGTAAGGGGCTAGGGAATGCATTATGTCAATGACAGGTCCCCACAAAGATAGTGAAACAAACATCTGTGTGTGTGTGTGTGTGTGTGTGTGTGTGTGTGTGTGTGTGTGTGTGTGTGTGTGTGTGTGTGTGTGTGTGAGGAGCAGTAAAGCCTGTCCCCCTGGTGACTGGCCCTACTTGCTGGGTGACAGATAGCCGAGGGAGAGAGGGGACACCAGGCTGTTTAGCTGATAATTAAGGGGGTTTTATCTTAATTTGAGCTGTTACTCTCTATCCTCTGGTGTGATTTATGAGTTGCTGGCCCAGCCCTGCTCCCTTGCTCTGCCCCTTAGCATTGGGAACAAGACAAAGGAAAGCTCTTCCCTCTGTACACATATACTGTAACAGTACGTGTGCATTGTCACAAACTCTGAAGCATTGACACACCAAGTGATAATTATACAAGCCCAAAGGAATTACATCTGCACATTCACTCTCTAAGGAGTACAAAAGCTCACAACAGGGCCGGCCCGTTGCATTGGCAGTATTAGGCAAATGCTAAGGCCGCCGGCAATCTAAATGAGTAAAGAAAATAAGATAAGATAATGAGCAAAAAACGACAGAAACGTTGTAAAAAACGGCAAAAACGGCAGAGCGTGGTGAACGGGTTAGCTCAGTTGGTAGAGCAGGTGCACATATATAGAGGTTTACTCCTCGACGCAGCAGCTGTGGGTTCGACTCCGACCTGCGGCCCGTTGCTGCATATCATCTCCCCCCCCCCCCCCCCCCTCCCCTTTCATGTCTTCATCTGTCCTGTGGAAATAAAAGCCCAAAAGATAATCTTTTAAAAAAAAATTACAGAATGTGGAAAAAAACTACAAAAAAGTTGACAAATGTCGACAAAAACAACGTAAACGTCAACAACGTGGGGATTTTTTTTCCGAAAAATGCATCAAAAAAAGTCTGAAAAAAACCCACTGAAAAAAACACCACAAAAACTGCGGAAATCTTGCCCACATGTAGGGTAGCAAATTGGTTAGGGCCGACTCTGGCTCACAATATGATCGATTTCTGGCTGCAGTGTTGCAGCAGCTCTCCGGCCTGTGTTCATCCTCAGCCCGGCTCTGCTGGTAATGAATCATATGAGAAATAGGAGCTCAAGTTTTAACCTCTCGCCGGCCGGCCCAAGAGAGAAACACAGAGCGGCATAGGATTGAGTTCCTGCGAGGTGGAGTGACCGCAGGCAAGAGTTAACTCGATCTTCAGCTGGGTGGGGTACAGGGTGAAGAGAAGGGGGGAGGGGGAGGGGTAGTAGTACAGGCAAACAATGAAAGCCACTGTTCTCAACCTATCAACCCCCTGGGGTCACAGAGGAGAAGACATGCTAGTGCAACCTCATCTGCTCCAGTCACCTCTCACATAAAGGCTGGGGATTTCTCCAGCGCCCTGGCTCGGATGTTGTTTTTACCCAGATTGTGGGTAGGTCTTTTGGCCAGGCGTGTTTCAGGCTGCACGCTAATAATCCCAAAGGTATTTGGCTGGAGGGAGGGACCTTCACACCTCCGTCAAAATGGCGGAGGGCAATAAGTGCAGGGGCATTCTTGCGGCTATTTAAGCGAAGACGTCATTCTTTTTTTCTCTGTTGTCTTTTGTCTAAACTTTTCCTGTTGGTCCACATTCAGGAGACATTGCGACTATGCTGTCTCTACAGTTGTCAGAACAAGTTTAAAAGTAGTTTGAAAAAAATAAGAGAAGAGGAAGGTTGCCTTCACATCTGAGCTGTTTAACTCCGATTTAACTCAACCCTGAGCGTTTCGGCGAATACACCCATTTGTTTGGAGTGGTGTGAAAGTTCATTCGAACTCTGGTCCGCTTGAGAACGGGGCTCTCCTTTCGCTTCCAAGTGCTCTAGAGTTCATTTTACTTCAGGTCATAGCGCGATCCGACCAAAATACAGGTAATCAACAACAAACAAGTGCGTTTAAAAGCCTGCAATTTCAACCTTGCACACAATTTACAGACTTATATTGTATATGATTTAAGGGATAACTTTCAGATCCATAACCTATTATGAGCACACATCGCTTGCCCTCTCCTTCACTCGCTGTCTGTCAGCTGCTCACATTGTTCGCCTTCTTCTACAGTACTAGAAATACTAAAGCAAAACCAGAAAACCCAAGACGTTGTTCGGCGTTGCTCCGTTACGTCTGAGAGCAGAAGTGTCAGCCAGATATTCTGTCCAATAAAAAAAGTTTCCACTGTGGGACATTTGCTTACAATGTACGGTGCTTGACAAATTGCAGTGTGAATGCAAACCAAACCGAATGAAAACGCCACAATGTTGCAACTTCACTCCCGAATCGCAACAAGTCTACCGGTGTGAAAGCGTCCTAAATCATCTAACAAGAGGAATGTTAGATGTTCTGCGCTCCGTAGACCAAAACTTCAACAAAAGGGCAAGAAATGACAAAAGCCCACTTCAGTCAGAGGACATGTATGTGCATGTATGTGTGAGACTCTGTGTGATGATATGCACAATGGGGATGGGAGGGTTCTCCCATTGACCCTTGTGAGTCAGAAACCTGTTTGTGTTTCCATAAGATCCCTCCTCTTTTGCTCTTATCTATTCCCTGGCAGGGGGGGAGGGGAGGGGGAGGGCTGCAGGGGAAGTGGTGGTTTCAGCCAAAGGCCTGGAGTCTCCTCAGGCCATGAAACCTCATCTGTCCCCACCTCCTCCTCTATCCATCTAGGCTCTTAACTTTCACCCCTGACCCTGTCACACCCTCCTCTGGGCTCCAGCAACAACAAAAGGAGGAGATTAGGGAAATGGACAGGCTGGAGGGGATTACTGCAGCTCCTTTTCATCTCCGTCCCGCGCTCACAGTTGACACAGTCTGTTAGCACTACTTCAACTTAATCTGAGTGCAGTTTACTTTTTAGTTTGTGTACTCATGTTAGCCGTGGTTTGTACATGGACTTAATTGTAGCAAAATCCACAGAAGTGCCAGGAGCCGTCAGTTTCCTTTGCTTCTGCTATCCACTTACCAGGGGTGTCAGACCCAATTACATTAAGGGCCAGACATTCATAGTTTATTTACATGCTTGTTTCATCGAAAAAGTCAAATACATTTGTTGCATTTTCGTGAGTTTTGTAGCCGTTCGTTGACATTTCTGTCGCTTTTTTTCACTGATGTTGTTGCTTTTTTCGACTTTTTTGTAGCTTTTAAAAAAAATTGTCACTTGTTCCGACATTTTTGTCGCTTTTTATTTACGTTTTTGTTGCTTTTTCCGACTTTTGGTGCACTTTTTTTTCATTAAGCCCTACAAAAGTCAGCACAAGAGTTCCTTAGCCATGATAGAATTTAGCAAATCAAGCAAAACTAAAAGATTACCTTTTTTAAAAGCAGGCTACCACATAGCCGACTAACTGCAACCTTGTTTCACAGCCTGAATATGAAAACTCTTTGGTTCTGGGGGAATTTGTCAAAGTCTCAAAGTCAGCCAATCTGCCAAATTCTGCTTTAAATGTCACGTACCTGTGGTCTGCAAACAGCTTCCTGTCTTTTTGGGTTTGGCACACAGCGGGCCAAAATTGATTGTGAACCTATCTTAATCTGCGACGGGCCTGGTTTGATTTAGATTAATAAACACGCGCAGCCACGTGCAGCACACATGTGATGGAGTAGCTCAGCTGAAGGAAATGTTGACATGTATTTGCTGTCAACATCAGAGGCTGTCTCTGATGAGCAGTGTGCAAACCCAGACAGGAAGTGGAGAGAGATCCCCAACAGGACGTCAATAGATTGTGTGACACATTGGCAAAAGAGAGGTGCCTTGGCCCAGCAAATAAAGTTGTCACTTGGTGTACAATTTCACAGCCGTGTTTAAAGAACGTTGTACGTGTTGCTGCAGTGACACACAGGTGATAAAAGGTTGTTTTATTGGACACTTGATCTCAATGTTGTCCGATATAGTCAGCTCTGCACGGCCTGGGTATGAATGAAATATTCACTTGTAACTATTGATCAAATTCTATATAGATCTTCATGGTTAGTCATTGTTGTTGTTTTTTTGTCTCATTGCTTATTATTGCTTTGCATGTTTGCATGCATCAAGAAAATGGCTTTAATCACTGATGCTTGGCTGTGTTTTGTTTCTTGCTAGCTTGCACGGCTACATGTACTGAATGTGGCTACAGGTTATGCATTGTTGTGCTGAATGTCTTGCTGCTTCCTGGTGCATGGTTTCAAAACACGTCACCAAAGGACTACAGTTGAAAATTAGCCGGCTGGCTCACACTGGCACATTTACAGAAATGTTGATTAATGTGCATGGTCCTAAATGAAATGAAACAAAATTGTTAGTGTGTAGGTAAGTCAGTTGAATGATTATAGAAGTATAACTCTTCAATTTAAGCACACCTGTGTCTCGTAATTAAAGTTATGCTCTTCTACACCACTAAGATTTCATTTTATTAAGTGGCGTTTTGAGACGATCTCAGTGCATCGTCGTTTTTAGCAGCCCGGTCTCACGGCAGTTTGTGAAATGGTCACGTTATTGAATCTATTGATTTGTGTACTGAACACGTTAATGTTGTTATTTTTGTGTGGTGAGCACGGATTTTAAAGTAATGTATTTCAATGGGAAGCATATTTCGTGATCACAGAACGATTACAGTAGAGAGTAGTATTGATAAGGCGAAAATCTGTACGGTGGATGGGTCAAACAACACAGGAATTTCACCCCGGAGACCGGGGATCGCGTCCCACTTGTTGCAGTTCCTTTCCGCGTTATTCTCTTCCTAACCACAACCTTTCCCCGTTCTTCTTTTCCTAACCACAACCGTCCCGTTGTTATGGCCGGCGTGTGGCGTTTCATTTCCCCATTGATGCGTGCCACAGAGACTGCAGATCGTGTCCCTGCGCCCAGGGAACGTGTCCCGCGTGTGGCAGTCCGTCCCGTTGTTGTCGCCGACGTGTGACGTTTCATTTCCGCGTTGTTGCGTCCTCCAGAGCAGCCCAGTGTCATGGAAGTTCGTGAAATAGTCACGTTTGAAAATCGTGACCTGTACACGAATCAATAAATGAAAATAATGCGACCATTTCACGAACTGGCGTGAGACCGGGTTGGACCGAGTCTCCATTTGTGTCCGTCCTGACTACAAAGCAACCCTGGAGTTTTCAAAACGGGGGCAGCAGTATTTCCAAATGTCTCCGTTTTAGGGGGAAGCGTAAACATACAGGCCAGTAGCCAGCCTAGTGGAAGGGGGTGTCAAGACAAGATGTGAGTCCCGAACACGATGTGAGTCGCGCATGTGCAGAACGGCCGCCGTCTTTGACGGCTATCTACGGCGACACCACTTGGACGAAGGGCGAAAACAAAATACTTTCACCCAGGAGATGTGTGTTTGTTCCTCGGGAGTTTTTTAATCCAAACCATAATCTTTTTTTTCTAAACTTAACTGTTGTGGCCGAAGGATGCTGACTTTTTCTGGCCTAAACTCAACTACCATAGCCCCTGAAAATGACCGTTTTAAGCAGCTTAAAACAACTACCAACTGCCCATAAAAAATAATAGGAAAATTATATATATATATTTCACATTTTGGTAACTATGGTTTGTCCAAGTGGGGTTGCCGTAGCTAGGTGTCAAAGATGGCGGCTGTTCTGCACATGCGCGACTCACATTGTGTGTCTTTTTGCAGTTTTTCCCTCATTTTGTATTTAATTATGATGTTCAAAGACTTCATTTTGGTGACTTTTTATGCACCAATTTGTGCTGGATTAGCTTGTCTGCTGGTATCTTAATGAGCACGCTTTTTGTGCACAGTTAAAATATTCACTACAAATTTGTCAAATTGCATACCAAAATCATTTACCACCTTTTTCAGTCCAGACACACAGACACACACACGTGTCGTGTGCCAGTTAACACATTCCCAGAAGTGGTGCTTTTAACAAGATTAGGGCTTCGGTTTGGTTTAGATCGTTTTTATTTGAGGGGGATTCGAATTGTTGGCCGTCGTTATTTTAAAAGACACTTGTTTATTACAACAACAAAAAACTAGTTCACAAAAAAACCATTAGATTAGAACCATTAGAACCACCCGAACCCCCCGTGTCTACGAGCCTGGCGTAGCAAAAGATATTCGTTTTTAAACCAAAACGTAGTAGTGTAGATGTAGCTTCAGTTTCTTTTTTCCTTTCCCCTTTTAGCCCGGTGAAGCGCTCCTGAATTGCCTGGGTTCTCAGAGCCTGGCAGCAAGTCAAAACACCGTGCTCGACCCCTCTAGAAGCACGTCTGAGAACCGTTAAGCCGTTTAGCTCCTAAAACCAACAACAAACACTCTTTCTGTGCCGGCCCTCGGCGTAAAGCACAGCGAGCAGCCTGTGAGAGAGGTCAGACAACTCTATAATCGGACTCTACCCATCTGCCCTCCGCTCTCCCACACTGAGCAGCAGGTTGGGCTCCTCGGCAGGGGACTAAGTGGGACACGGGGACACAGATGCCCATTGACACTGCAGCATTCACGGAGCTTAAGCCCCAGCATAGCCGCCCAGTGATCTCACAATGAGCAAATCATTTAAGGATAGTATTTGTGTGCTTGAGAGTGTGTGTGTGTGTGTGTGTGTGTCAGTACTGTATGTGTGTAGCTTCTGTGAGTGGGAGTGATGTGCGCATGTGTGAGAGCCGGCATTATTTTACTTTTTTTTTTCTTTAGATATTCACTCACATTCAACTAGGCAGACATTTTCCGATTTCCGTTTGCCTATTTGTCGTACATCAATTTTACAACATTTAGTTTTAGTATTAGGGGAGGACTCTGAATAGACCTTGTAGAATAACTTCCTCTCCTGCACTGAACATGCTTTTTTTTAAAAATGCATGTACTTTATACCTTCGCTTTTGCAAAATACAGTAAACTAAACATGCATAATTGTGTGTGGAGAGGTGTGTGCATGCCTGTATATTTATGAAGTGCTAGTTCAGACTTTAATTTGCCACAGCCTGGTGAATGTGCAGAGAGGCGTCTCAGTAGATGTGTGCTGTCACCACCCTCTCCGCCCCCCCCCCCACCCCCCTCTGCCTCCCAGCATTCCTTCTCCTCCACAACTCTCCCGCCCTCGTTGCTCTTCTACTTGTCTTCCCCGCTCCCTCCCTCAACCCTGCCCCCCTGTCTCCTGTTTCCTGCACCCCATGCTGGGGCTAATTTTAGAGCTCCTTCTTCCCCTGGATCCCGGCATCCAGCTGGATGTGTCTCTCCACCCCTGTCTAGCTGTGGAGCATCTCTCGTGGATGTGCTCCACCGAGCCCTCCGACGCTCCTCCAGGGCATGGAAAAGGTGTGCTCGGGGAGGGTGGGAGGCAGGTTAGCTCAGAGCCGGATGCTCTTTAACCATACCAAGGTGCCATGGTAACTGGAATCTACCTTTCTGATGGGTGATTTTCTCATTCTTTTCCCATTGTTTTTGTTTTTTGCCCCTCCCCTCTCTAGCGTTCACCGTATTCACTGGAAGAGTGCCGTTCTCCACTCAGGAGTTGCAGGTGATTGGCTAAGCACAGTCCCTGGTGGTCTATTAGCAGTTAGAGAATACAACCAAATAGTGTGGTGAACACAGTTAAGAGGCTGTCAGACTGAAACTGAAAATGGGACACACACAGCTGCACAAGCACACCCAATTTACACGCATTAAATGTAATGTATGTAATGTAATGTAAATGAAATGTGTCCTAACTGGGAGAGTTTTTTTTAAGATTATTTTTGTAGGGCTTTTCCCTTTATTTGATAGTGACAGCAGATAGACAGGAAAGTGGCGAGAGAAAGAGAGGGGATGACATGTGATGTCATTTTACCCAGTATGTGTGTAATTCTGGGGAATGATTAACGTGGGAAATAGGAGCTCTGAGATTTCCCTGAAATTGTAAGAGATCCTTAGATTGGTAACCATCAATTGTCAATGAATAAAACTGACCTTTCAAAATAAAATCCTTGATTGCTTTAGACTGAACAAGGATACATCTACACTACTGCTTTTTAGTTTCAAAATGACAATCTTTTGCTATGTTTACGCTCCGGCGTTTCCGAGCCTCTAAAAACGGAGACATCTGGAAACACTGCTGCCTCCGGGGTTGCTTTGTAGTCTGGACGGACAACAAACGGAGACCTTTGGAAAGGACGACGTAGACACGCTCCTATCACGTGACCCTTCCCCGGAAAAAAAACATCCTGGCCTGACTATCAGTGGTTATTTGCACAGACTCCCAATCTGTGTTTTCCACCGCCTTTATGGCCTTGTAGTCATGTGGTACTTTCAGTAACAGTTCCACCTCGTCGTCGGTCTGAACCATAGGCACCGATACCATGGGCTCTCTGGAGCTTGAGCACCCACGGAAAATACCGAGCACCCACGTGTGCCAGACTGCCAGTAGGCTACATTCATTTAAAATTAAACATTGCAGTTGGTGCTAAGTGGAGCGTCTGTCATAGTATAATTGGTTATGTCGCTGTCCGTCCCCTGCTCCATATCCTATCCACCAATCACAGCGTCTCTCGGATGAAAACGCCTTAACATTTGGTAGCTTTGTGGACCTAGGTGGTCAATTGCCTGTTTTTACTGCGTGGACATGTGTGCTATCTTCATGTAAGATCGATAGCCAGGCCTACTAATTCATGTTTAGGCCTAAGCTACCAGACAGGTGACATTGATTCTTAATTTCCCACGAAGCTGATGGCGGTTACGTGTCAGTTAAACTTTTCATCTCCAATCATATCTGTATTTGTGAGAAGTAGAGCTGTCCTGAGTTGAAAGCCTACTTTACGGCTTTATTATCGAGTCAATAGGCGTGTGTGTTCGTGTCAGCCGCTGTCCGTTTCCTAAGGTTCTGAAATGCAAACATTTTATGACTACTTTTTTTTTTAAAGGGCGTGCGCCCATGAGCACCCACGGAGGAAAACCCTCGTCTTATTTTTCGCCATTGCTGCTCTTCCCCCTGTAGTCTTTTCTAATCTTTCCTAAGCAACTACCACCAACCTGGCGGAGTATACATTCTGCTTCCTGTTTACACCGGCACACACATGCCCAGCATACGTGAATGCTCATGTGATATGTGATGTCAGACGTGTTAATATGGACAGAGATTAGCTCTGCTACTGGAGCTAAAACTCTTGTGTAGACGGAGATCATTTTTGTCTCAAAACGCTGCTTAAAAACCAAAACGTACGTGTAGATGGAGCCCAAGAAATGAGTCTTTACACCTAACAGCTTTATGGGGTATTATTGATTTACAAAAACGGGTTGTGCTCAGGATTTATATCCATGTATGAAGTTTTGAAAGGGGTCACATTAAGCCGCTGTCAGTTTGCTCTGGAGGGCCTAATTTAGTTAGATGAAAAACAATATTTGGCCCAGATTTTTCACTTTAGATTTGTTGTAAAACCCATGGACATTTAGCAGTTGTGTTACTTTCAGGGAGTTACGTTGTTTTCTGTCTGACGTTAGCTAACACAGAGAGGTTATGGCCCTCAGAGCAGAGAGGAAAACTGGGACGAGTACATTTGATGCTTTCCTTCGAATGGAGTCTCTTTTGTATCACGCACTGTAATTGAAATTGGAAGTGTTTAACCAGCAGACAGCAATGATCTCAGTGACCGCTGTGCTGTCTATAAAAAGCAGCAGCACAAAGTTACAAAACAAACTGGGCGATGTCTCACTCTGTCGTCTGTCCGCCTGGATTTGCTTTTCTTGTTGTTGTTTTTTTTGTCCTAGCTTTTGGGCGAAATCCTAACATGTAGGCGTTCATTCAACTGCTCTAACAAGCCTACTGGGGCATGATCTGAGCTATCTGTGGGACATGAATCAGACCTGGCTAAGGGCACAAAACACAGAGAGAGGAGAAGAGAGACCCTGACAGCAGAGGGCTGCATGCGGCTCAGCCTTTTCCTTCTTCCCCTTTGCTACTTGGTGGATTATTTTCTGCTTTTCCTGCTCTCCGTGCTGCCGTTCACAGCTCTGCTGGCTTGTTAAAATGAATCTCCCTGCACGGTGAGGGAAGAGGACAGTTGTTTCTCTTGCAGGGGCCGCTCTGAGCTGTGCAGAGAACTGGTGGGTCAGCCTGTGTGTGTGTGTTGTTTTGGATGGAGCGTGGGATGTGATTCATCATGTGGTGGTCAGGCGGACTCAACAGGCGTAACCGCAGCCAGCCACACCAGGCCATCTGAGAGCATGCAGCGCTGAGGCATGGCTGCTCTCTACACACAGCATCGCTCTGAACACCTCGGGGAGGCTGCAGAGGTGGCGTGTGAAACACACACCAGGGAGAGACTGGAGGGAGCACGAGCTCACATATGTGCATGTTAATGTGTGCGCAGTAACTGTATGCGTGTGTGAATGTATTACCAAAAAGCTGTATTCACAGTTGTGAATGGATAACGCAACTGTGTACATGCTCGGACTCCGTTCACGGCTATCGTCCATATCCAGACACATCCGGCCTGATGCAGTTTCCGGTCTTTTCACGGTGCTTTTCCTGGGCAATCGCCACCGAAGCACAAATGGAATTAATTTACACACATCTAAGAATCCACGTGTGGATATATGACATATGTATGTGGACATTTACATGTCTAGTTAGTTAACGAAAGTGACTTTGATGAGAGAAAGCATTAAGAACGCTTGGGCGACGCTCATTATTTGTGAATGGGAAGGGGTGGAAAGACTGGTTTTAGGATGTGGGAATGCCTGAGCCCATGATCATTTTATTGATGCAACTTTGCACATATATGGTGTGAATGTGTTAAAATTGTATATTCTGATGTTTTGTACTTCACTTGCGTCAAATATTAATCATTTTACCTACCTGCCAAGGGACTACGGGCGGAAAATTGCACTTGTGATACAACCTGGTGCAATGCATCTCTCATTGTTCTTATACAAGGTTAATGTTTAATTGTACACTGTCCCTGTTTAAATACATAAAATTACAATTACATTCAAAGTGGAAATTAAGCAGCGTCTTGAAGCATGCCATTTATTGTGAAGAACAGAAGTATGGTCCCGGATGCGTTGACTGCATTGATGTTCATTTGGGTGACTTGTTAATATGGTAATACCCCCCAAAAACCAGCAGTGCCCAGTGAGTGTTTACAGCGAGAGATAGGGGTGTCTGCGTATGGAAGCGTGCCTATGTTCCCACAACCCTGTTCCCACATTTCTAAGATTTATTTTCAAAATTAAGCCCTATGTTCCCACATTTCCTTTTTCATGATTTTGTATCAGATTTTAGCGACTTTCTCCAAATTTGGTAGCCAATTACACCCAACCTAACCAAACCCTAACCCTAATTTACTATAAAGTGCTGTGGGATAGGGCTTGAATTGAAGGGAAATGTAGGAACACAAGACCTAATTTTGAAAATGTCCTAGAAATTTGGGAACATAGGGCTCTGGGAACATAGGGCCTAATGTTCAGTGAAAAAAAAATTCTTAGAAATGTGGGAACATAGGGCTGTGGGACCATAGGGCTGTGGGACCATAGGACTGTGGGAACATAGGGCTGTGGGACCATAGGGCTGTGGGACCATTGGGCTGTGGGACAATAGGGCTGTGGGACCATAGGACTGTGGGACCATAGGGCTGTGGGACAATAGGACTGTGGGAACATAGGGCTGTGGGACCATAGGACTGTGGGAACATAGGGCTGTGGGTCCATAGGACTGTGGGAACATAGGACTGTGGGACCATTGGGCTGTGGGACCATAGGGCTGTGGGAACATAGGGCTGTGGGACCATTGGGCTGTGGGACCATTGGGCTGTGGGACCATAGGACTGTGGGAACATAGGGCTGTGGGAACATAGGGCTGTGGGAACATAGGGCTGTGGGAACATAGGGCTGACCCCCCCCCCCGAGTATGGCCAAGGGTAGCACGTTAGCAAAGCGTGGTTAACTTCCTTTTGCCAACTTTTGACCGAAGACAAAGCTAAAGTAAATGGTTTAAATGATATTCAGTTAGAAAGGTGAGAAGTTACACTTTAATTTGAAAACATTCAGTTAACTGAAATAATTACAAGATCATTTATATTTGTATTTAAACAGATAGTCTGGTAGAACTTTAGCCAAAAAGTGTCCGAGCATCGATACAGCTGAGTGAAAACACAATGTATTTGAAAATAATTGGAGAAAGCGGAGGAGAAAGCATGTCTTTCTTTCCATGGCTTGCCTGTGGAGAAAGTTTCCGGCCGTGGCAGAGGCCTCAGGTTCCTGAGACAGAGTGGTATTTCTACCCTCTCTCCCTCTCGTCCTCTCTCCGTTGCTGCATCCCTCTCTCCCTCTCTGTATCTCTTTCTCCCTACGGATTGAGCTGAAGGACATGTCACCGCAACAGGGCGCTGGATGTGACAGGCCCACATCTCTCCCCCTCTGCCTCCCAACTTCCTCTCCACGCACTCTCTCCTTTTATATTCCTCCCTTCTTTTTCATTCGGTCCCCACAAACACAAACACATAAACAAACTCAATTAGCTAATGACACTGGCCTGGCCATTGGGTGGTCCTAATTAACGTTTACTGGCTGCCTGATGTCAGCTCTCAGGCAGTGATTAATAACCAGCCCCCTGCCACTACACACACACACACACACACACACACACACACACACACACACACACACACACACACACACACACACACACACACAGGTTTGTGGCACTATCTTTGTGGGGACCCGTCATTGACATAATGCATTCCCTAGCCCCTTACCCTAACCTTAACCATCACAACTAAATGCCTAACCTTAACCCTTACCCTCACCCTAACCATAACCTAATTCTAACCCTAATCCTAAAACCAAGTCTTGACCCTCAAACAGCCCTTTAACCTTGTGCACAAGTATACTGGACTCCTGGTTTTTGGACCCCACGAATATAGTTAAACAAGCCCACACACTCACACACTCACACACACACACACACACACACACACACACACACACACACACACACACACACACACACACACACACACACACACACACACATACACACACAAACATGCAGGCAGAGGTGAGGGGTTCTACTTTTTTCATATTATGATATTACCATGCAACTGTTAAATGCAGCAAAGACTCAACATGGGCCAGTTGGCCCTGTTTTTTTTTTTTTTTTTAAACAGTAGACAAGCACTCCTGAGAGGTAGAAGCTGTAATGTGATCATTAAATCCTCTGTGCTGCAAAACAGATTAGAGCCTGCAGAGTGGAGAACGGCGGAGTAGTAAGAGGCTCAGTCCAAACAAACCGGAGCCAGCAGACGGTGTGCGAACAGGCCCTGTGGAGCTCTGCTGCTCAGGAAAGCTGCTGTTTAGCTTGCAAAGGGTTAACATCTGTTGGGCTTGCAGACTCCCTGCGTGTGACGCACTGTCTCGATGAGGGAAAGTCTAACAGGAAAGGCAGTCTAAAAAAGGTCCCTGTGCAGCAAGGGCCCAAGGTACGTTTTCTTTGGCCCTCTCCTCACATTTTTTGCACTTGTTTTTCCAATTTAACTTAACTACAGTTCAATGGTTTTCAGATTTGCAGATAGCTGCACGGTTCCTCTTTTAATTCCGGTGGTGGAAGCTTTGCCTATTGCTATGGAGGGGCTCATTCTGTTTTTTTTTCAAAATCTATGTCTTTGGCATGAGTCCCACTCTCCTGCCGCTGGCCCCACTCACCCTCTGCCACTCTTGTTTTCTTGTTGTGCCCAAAATTTCATCCCGCTGTTGGTGCACAATCCCTCTAAGGCTACATCCACACTACAACTTCTTCGTTTTTTAAGTGGCTTTTTGAGACAAAAACTGTTTTTAAAACTAAAGTTTTAGCTCCAAGTAAGAGAGCTAATCTGTGTCCATATTAACACGTCTGACAACACATATCACATGACTGTTCACACACACTGGGCATGTGCGTGACGGTGTAAACAGGAAGCAGATTGTTTGACGTTACTCTGATTGAAAACCATGGATGTAGAAGTTGAAAATACAGAAACTACTTTGGAGAAAGAACAACAACGGTGAAAAGTAGGAGCAGGGATAAGTCCAATAAGACTGACTGACGTGCGTCGTCGTTTCCAAAGGTCTCTGTTTGTGTCCGTCCAGACTACAAAACAACCCCGGAGTTTTTAACCCAAAACGGGGGCAGCAGTTTCTCCAAATATCTCGGAAACGAGGAGGCGTAAACGTGGCAAAAAGATATTAATTTTTAAACCACAATGTAGTAGTGTAGATGTAACCCTAGACGCTCAGAGATTTTTTGGTTGCACCTGACCCTAAGGCTGTTTGTGTGTGTGTGTGTGTGTGTGTGTGTGTGTGTGTGTGCTTGTGTGCGTGTGTGTTTGTGCATGTGTGTTTGTGAATGAGGTGAGTTGGGAGGGTGGACACAGCAGTGACAGGGCTTCATATGTTAATATGCTGCACATGTGGCTCTGGCATTGGAGGAGTGCGGTGGTCATAATGACCCCCTACCCATTTCAACCCCATCCCATTCATCCCCACTGAATGTGGCTCTCCATTCACGCTGTTTTCACAGAGGAGGGAGGGAAGGGTGGGGAGGAGGAGGAAGAGGAGGAGGAGGGACGGTGGTCTCAGAGGGAGAGAAGTGGTCTTTCTCTTCTCCCTGGCTCAGAGAGAAGGAAAAACAATTGGTGTGCAAATGGATGCCTCTCCCTTATTCCTAGATGACCCACCCCTCCCTCCCTCTATCCCCTCCCTCCCTCCATCCTCTCCCTCCATCCCCTCCCTCTATCCCTCCCTCCATCCTCTCCCTCCATCCCCTCCCTAAATCGCTCCCTCCATCCTCTCCCTCCATCCCTCCTTTCTTTCTGTCGTCTCTGGATGTTTAGAAAGAGAGCACAGTGGAGAAGAGGGCCATTGGTTGAGCATCTGTGTAAAATCTGAATAAATAAAATAGCGGAGGGTGTATCTTGTGGGTGTGTGTTTATACTGTGTGTTTTTTTAAGTGTTGTGTGTGTGTGTGTGTGTGTGTGTGTGTGTGTGTGTGTGTGTGTGTGCTAGCTAGCCTGTCAAAAGGAGAAAGGCCCCCAGTGTCCTCTGTAATTTTCATAGGTCAGAACTGACAATGGCCACTTTGATAGAGAAGCTGTGGAGATGTAAATCAGCCAATGGAGGGAGACAAAACAACTGTCCTCCCACTGGCCCCCACACCCATCCAAAAAAAAGGGGAATTTAGATTTAAAAGAGTGAGCGAGGGCGCAAAAGAAGAGCGAGAAAGAGCAAGAAAGACATCCCCTCTTTCTTTATTTTGATCATAGTCTCCTTTTCAGATTCTCAGTGCGTTGGTGGTGGAAGTGGTGGTGGTGGTGGTGGTGGTGGTGGTGCTAAATGAACTATTTTAGTCAGTCAAACCTTATTCCTGGGAAAGTTTGGAGCATCTTCTCTATTGCCTGGCACCTGGAGTGGGTCGCTGGGAAGCAGTACAATAGCATTGAGGTTGGTGGGTCGTCGGAGCACGGTCCTACCCGGCTCCAGACGTGGACACGCTCCAGGCCTCCCCTAATCCCATCATTGCAGCAGCCCCGCGGCTGAAAAGACCCTCTGGAGAGGGCGGGAAAGACTCCAGCAGCAGTCACATTGAGAATATGCCTCTGTAAGATATGTAAATAAGCCTATAGAGACAGAGCGCATCGCATCATACTCTGAACGCCACGCCCACTGGAGGGGAAAACAATCGCCGCCACAGTACCTGTAGCTAGCTAAAAACATCCCATTAAAGCACGTCAAATGATTCTTTTAGCAACCCATATCTCCCAGAGAGGACGAGTTAGCTGTGTGTTAGCTGATGTTAGCTTTGTGTTAGCAAGCTAAGGCACTTGCAAACATAATACTGCTTTCTGATTTATCCACATTCCACTATAACACAAGTTGCATCCTGTCAAAATGCTTTAGCTTAACTTAAAGAAATATAGTTAGCCTAAAACTGACATTTGAATATTTGACTTGGTAACAAAATGCTTGCTGTAAACATAGCGTTGAACATAACGTTAGCTTAGTGACTTCCCATTCTTCCTGCTGATTACTCACATCTGTATTTACTTTTGTCTTTCTAAAAGCTCAGTTTATTAGTTCGGAAGCTTATAAAAACTTAAGTTATAGGTTGTAGGTTCCACACAGCAGCTTTTAGACATTTTTCTGGTGCTTGCTAGCAGACGGAATTAACAAGGAGGAAACCTTCACACAATACAAAGTCAATTTAGAGCGGCGAGTTGTTTTGCCCTCCGGTGGGGGCGGGACTTAAATGCACTCTGTCTCTATATGAGAACTTGTAATAAAAGAGGGGAAGTGTGTGTGTGTGTGTGTGTGTGTGTGTGTGAGAGAGAGTGACAGAGTGATGTCTGTAAGTGGATCATGGAACGAGCTGCAACAAGAGTAAGTCGTGAAGTAACTTAGAGAAACAAATTAGAGATGAAACAAACACGCTTACAACTTGATAAGTACAGATTAAAGTCATAAATATGCCACAAATAATGGATGTGTTCCCACGTGCCCTACAGGCCCGGGAGCATGGAATAAACTTAATTTCCGCAGGAGGGATGACAAATTGCTTATACATGTATGACTCTAGTTTAGGACATGAATGGGCTTGAGGGAGGCCCATCAACAAGAGTGAGTAGTCGGTTAGTGGGTGCATGCTTACGTATATGTCTGCATACCACAAAAAGGAGAGTGAAGATGGGGTGAGGGGAGGTGTTTCACTTCCAAACCTGCCCTCACTAATGGTTGTGGTCATTGAGTATGGTATGTGTGGAGTTTTTTTTTTTTTTTGGAGTGAGAGCTGCAGGGCTGTGTTGAAGCCTCAGAGTGTGAATGAGCAGTGAGGCGGTCATTCAGACAGACAGTGGTCAGAGATAAGCAGATGAAAGCCCTGGGGATGGCTGGTGGGAGAGAGATTGATCCATCAAAGTCTGTAGACAGCCTATGTGACATTTGATGCCGCGCTCATGAAAACAGCACATTGATGGTTCAAGAATTCATAAAGCAAAGTGTGAAAAGCAGCGTTGAAATAAATCTTTGCAGTCCGTTGGATTTTGGAGTTTCTCATAGGGAGAGACGCAAACTTTAACAAATTGTATTTCATTTGAAATAAACTGGATCACCCCAGATGTGACAGGCTAATATCAGATAAAATAAGAAAATATCTCAATCTTATTTGAGACTTAATTATTTGTTAATCAAACAATTTTCTAGTCAACTTAAGTTAAAGTTTTGAGGAGGAAGCTGCTGTTAGGAAAATCCCTTCTAACTTTGGTGGGTTTTACCCATGCTGAATATTTGCACGGTTCATTATACGTGGGGCATGTTCGCATGACTCTGGAGAACCATGAAATCCACTCAAATCCCAAGTTGAAATTGAAAAAAAAAGAAAGAAAAACCCATGGATTGGCAATTCTTACATATTCCTATATAGACAGCAGTGATATATTACTAGTGTGAGTACTAGTGGAGATAAAATATAAAAAATATAGGCTTAGATGTAGAAAATGTGTCTTTTTCCGTGTTTGTATTCGTTGGCGGCTTGTCTGTTTACTGTTTGCATGCAGGGATAGAGGCTGAGAACCACCAGAGGAAATTGCTATTAGATAATGAACCTGGTTCACCTGCAGTAGGTGCCAAACAGCCTGAGGGTTCAGAGCAGTCAAGTAACAACAACTCCTGGGTATACTGTGCAGCTGACAACAAGTACAGACCATCTTAGAAAAGGGCAACATACCTCATAAAAACGTATATCCTGACTGATGATTCAGTCATGAACCATTCGTACATATAGCTATGAAAAGTAAAGCACAGTAATTTGTATCTATTTCACGTATTTATTACTGTCAGCACTACATTGACTGCTGCTGTATTAGAGCGTGAAGATCCTCGTAGGGAGGAGCTCGGGGGGGGGGGAGGGGGAATTATGGCTCCTAAAACACAGGGCTTTCAAGCGGGGGAGCGGAGTTCGTGTTTAGGAAGAAGTGAGGGAGAAAACACAAGACTTTCACCCAGGAAACGGGTGTTTGTGTCTCAGATGTACTACTTTAAAGGTGATCTATTATATAGCAATTTCAGGTTCATAATTGTATTTTGTGTTTGTACTACAACATGTTTACATGCTTTATTGTTCAAAAAACACTATTTTTCTCATACTGCCCATGTGCTGCTGCAACTATATTCACCCTCTGTCTGAGGCTACATTTACATTGTTACGTTTTGGTTTAAAAACGAATATCTTTTGCTACGTTTACACCTCGCATTCCTCCTTCTATGGCGTTTCAGAGCCTCTTAAACAGAGACATTTAAAAACTCTTCTGACCCGTTTTGGTTTGGAGTCTGCGGGGTTGTGTTGCAGTCTCGGAGACCTTTGGCAACACCGACACTGGTGCCAAAGTTTATCCGCCTTATTGGGTCATGACGTCTCGTTATCTGAGACTAAGCTACTTACAGTACCATGGCAATAACCCGCATCGGGCGGCGCAGACATGCTGTCTCCTGTTTATGCCCAGTATACGAGATTGTTGATGAGATATGTGGTTTGGACGTGTTAGTTTAAACGGAGATAAGGAGCTCATTAGCAGGAGGAGGATGGAGCTAAAAGCACTTGTGTGCACGGAGATGGCTTTTGGCTCAAAACTCCACCTAAAAACCAAAACGTAGCGCCTATATCTCTTTAAGCCAAGTCTGCTCTGATTGGTCAGATTTCGTATCTGTGTCCTTTTCACCTTTAAAGGCGGTGTCACTACCCGATGTGAGTCGAGTGCAGATGTGAGTTGCGCATGCGTCACTTTGTGACAAGTAGCCTACAAGATGCTAACGAGAGACTTCTGTAATGTCAATACAATAAAAATGGACCTAAGTAACAAAGTTGTTAGTATGACACGTTATGCTGTAAACCGTTTAAATCTGAGCATGCGCAACTCACATCTGCACTCAACTCACATCGAGTAGTGACAGCAGGGTTGGTAATGTTGAAAAGCTAGCAAGATTTGAAAGTAGCATCTCCTCGGGCCTCCGTCTAAACCCTCCCCCTGCCCTCCCAGCTCCCCCCACATACAGACGTGCATAACCCAGTTACCTTTTTCCCGGCTAAATCCCGGTCTGATCATCATACGAATTGTTGTACAAACATTTTTGTACGATACCATACAAACCCGTTCATAAGAATGCGTTGAGTCATGGAAGCGTACAAAACTGTACACGTCTGTCATAGGGGATATCATTTCCTACTATCGATTCCATTTTAATGAGTAAAACTTTAATGAGCTGCAGTAAAATGTTGATTTCAGCCATTGGGTATTATGACTGACCATTTTGGTCATTTAATAGCTCACATATTCACTCTATGGGACCCTGTAGTTCCTTACTCCAGGCTTGTGTCTGCTGTGCAGGGTAGTTTTATAGGTATGTGAGCCTGGCAGTGGATGGGGAGCAGTGTGAGAGAGTTTGCTCAGAGCTCCGGTGCTGTGGGAGCGACACATCAAGACACAGAGAGCGCTCTGTTCCAGATATCTGAAGAAGAGGAGCAGGAAAACGATGGCACTGAGGAGTCATGAAAAAGTGTCTTTGTGTCAGAGGGTTGAAAAACAGCCCATTTAGAGTGGTCTGCCTATTAGCTGAACAAAGACAAGGGTCTGTCTCTGAAATCTGCTGCAAAGACTATTTAGTGTGTATACTGTATCAAGGGACAGCAAACAGGATCTTCTTTTTGCGCCCGGCTCTGGCCGTCCCCCATCTTCTTAGAAAGGACTCGTCCTTTCTCCGCATTCCTTCCTCCTCTGGGCCCAAGATCCTCTTTGGCCCCCTTTCTCTCTCTCCATTCATCTTCCCAATCTAAGCCTCTCTGAAAACACCAGCTTTCCTTGAGGAAAAAGTGCAGCATAGTTGTGTCTGTAAGTTGCACAGGCAGCGAGCCAAATCCGGCTAAACCTGAACGTGCCGTGCGATCTTGGCCGTCTGACTAAACTCTTCCGACAGGGCCAGTGGTTGTTTTGTCTCCCACTGACCTCTTCTCTCCATTTAGTTCTCTAACTCTCTTTATACTCTCTTCCATCCATTGGCGATCTCAGCCCCCCTAAAAATTATAATAATAAAAAACATTTTTATTTTTTTTCATCAATTTTGGTGCTTCAAGTGAGAGTTTGCGAACTTGTCTGTTATTGACAGAGGACAAACAAATACAGGTTCAAAGGACTTGAAACAGGTTTAATAGCTTGTGTCGCTGTTGCCATAACCCCGTCAAGGAAAGGGTTAACAGAAACGTAGTGTTGGCCAATCAGAGGTGGTTGTGCCAGACTCCCTCCTTTGGTTGAGTCTCTATCTAATCTGTCAGAGGGAGAGCAGGAGACGGTTGTGAAGTTTAACGTTGGTAGTCCCCAGAAGAGGATGGATACCCGAACCTAGCCTGTCGGGACCACCTGATGGCCGGGTTCAGATAGATATTTAGAAATGATGTTCGGGTTCGGGTCGGGCTCGGTCACATCAGCACGATAAGGCATTGAACATTTTAAATTTAAAAAAGCTTAATTATGTAGGTGCGTGCCTGTGTTAATGTGAACACAGGCACGCACCTACATAATTAAGCTTTTTTAAGGCTTGTTGCCCTGTGTGCGCTGATGCCTCATCTGTTGACATTTCCGAATGCCTTCCTACAGTTGCTTAATAAAAGTTTATTAGAATGAGAAAAAAATTTGATTTTAACTGTGTCGGGCTCGGGTCGGGCTCGGACATAAATATCTTAATGCCTGTCGGACGCGGGCCGGGCTCAGACAGAAAAATGCGGCACGATCCGCACTCTAGTCCCTAGAGAAGAAGTTGGTCATTTCACGGCGCAGATTAGAAACCAAATTGAAACATAAGCAACTAAAATTTCTGAATGTTAGAACATTGTGTCAAATTGGTCGTTATTACTGTGACTTATAAAGTGTCAGGTTTAGTTCCATCATAGTGTGAATAGTGTCAAAAAACGTGTCACATTCTCATAAGGGGCTGAGCCCCCCTAAAGGTCTGATCCTAGAATCGCCCCTGCTTCCATCCAGCTTTATGTCACTTTAACATCGCTCATAATTCCCCTATCGCCTCACTCATGCTTGTAGCAATATATAACACTGTTTTGTCATTTGTTTGACGCAGACATGTTGTCTTCGAGGCCTCTAGTCAACACGATTGTGTGGGACGCAGCTGTGGCTCCATGCCTGCATTTGCTTGGTAACCACAGGGCGGTTTGGTCGTGTCGCACATTGTTTATTTGTGCCCGTGTGTGAGGCAAAGCAACGCAACTACTCTATTGGGCATGACAGTTATTTTCTAGGCATGTTGGGTGTGTCAAAACTTATTAAGTCACATGTTGTTGAATGTATAAAAATGGATCACTCACTTTTGAGCTGGTGATATTAAGACTAACTGTTTTAAGTTAGTTTTGAGACAAAAACAATCTCTGTCCACACAGGAGTTTTAGCTCCAGTAGCAGTAACTAATTACCTATTAACACATCTCACAACACATATCACATGACCATTCACACACACTGGGCATGTGCGTGCCGGTGTAAACAGGGAGCAGATGACTTTACTCTGCCGTTGAAAATCATGAATGTATAAGTTGAAAATACAGAAAATACTTTTCAGAAAGAACAACAACGGTGAAAAGTAAGAGCAGGGATTTATTATCTTGGAGCGAGGACGAGGTGGAACTGTTACTGAAAGGTCTGTAAGCTACCTAACAGATAAGACTGACTGACGTACGTCGTCGTGTCTAAAGGTCTCCGTTTGTGTCCGTCCAGACTACAAAGCAACCCCGGAGTTTTCTTTCCAAATGTCTCCGTTTTAGGGGCTCGGAAGCGCCGCAGTAGTGTGGTCGTGAGGCGTATACGTAACATATTTGTTTTTAAACCAAAACGTAGCAGTGTAGATGTAGCTTAAATCGTCCAGGGTCCCTCTCACTCCCAGAGAGACAGACTAATGCTGCGTTCCAGCCATAAGTTACGACTTCAAGTCATGACTCACGACTTTGTAGCCTTCCAGGCAAAGTCACGACAAATTCTTCTAGATAGCGTTAGCTATCGGCTACCTAATGTTGACGTTAGCTAGCGCTAGCTGATACTAGCGATTTCTAGTCGGCGACATATTTTGGGCTTCATTTAATAAACATAACCTGTAGTAGTACACAATCGTATGTGTATTGTTTTGATTACAATGTGCGGAATTACTTTACGTTGCCTATTTATGTCTATTCATTTCTATTTCTCACCGTTAATCACCGGCGTCTGTACAGCATCAACAGGGGGGGGCGCCATTGTTGTTTATGTGTGTGTGACGTCAAAAACTGGAACTGGGAGTACAACGAGTTCACGGGGAGTAAGTTATGGGTTTGACTGCCGTTCCAGGGCACTTTCACCGGTAGAAGGACGTGAAAACACAAGTTACGGGTTGCCTGACTACGTCGTCGTTTCCAAAGGTCTCCGTGTGTGTCCGTCCCAGCCCAGTCTCATGGCAGTTCGTGAAATGGTTGCATTACTGAATCTATTGATTCGTGAAGAGGACAAGATTATGTCGTTTTTTACGTGTGGTGATTAGGAATTTTAATGTAATGTATTTAAATGGGAAGCATGTTTCGCGATCACAGCACGACAACGGTAGGGAGTAGTATGAAAAGCAGAAAATCCACGTAGGGAGGTTGGTCGGGGTGGTGGATGGGTCAAACAACACAGGAGTTCCTTTCCGCGTTATTCTCTTCCTAACAACAACCGTCCCGTTGTTGTCGGCGTGTCCTGCGTGTGACGGTACCTTTCCCAGTTCTTCTTTTCCTAACCTCAACCGTCCCGTTGTTGTGGCATTTCATGTCCCGGTTGTTGCGTGCCACAGAGACCGTGGATCGTGTCCCTGCGCCCGGGGATCGCGTCCTGCATGTGGCGGCCTATCCTGTTGTTGTCGCCGGCGTGTGGCGCTTAATTTCCCCGTTGTGCCGTTTAATTTCCCCGTTGTGGCGTTTAATTTCCCCATTGTTGCGTCCTCCAGAGCAGCCCAGTGTCATGGCAGTTTGTGAAATGGTAACGTACCGATCGTGACCTGTACACGAAATAAACGAGAAAATCGTGACCTGTACACGAATCAATAAATCAAAATAACGTGACTATTAATGAACTGGCGTGAGACCGGGTTCGTCCGATCAGACTACGAAGCAACCCCGGAGTTTTCAAACCAAAACGGGGGCAGCAGAGTTTCCAAATGTCTCCGTTGTAGGGGCTCGGAAACGCCGCAGTAGCGTGGACGCGAGGCGTAAACGTAGCATTTTTAAACCAAAACGTAGCAGTGTAGATGTACCCTAAGTATTTTATGTCCTGGTGTTTAAACGCAGAACATTAATACTAGACACATACAGCTGTGTTAAGGTGTAGCTCATTGATTCACCCCAGGCTGATTACAGTGGAGCTTCCGTTCCGCTGCTCCGAACTCCATTGACTCATGGACACCTGCGTTGCTGACGAACACTGACCTGTCAACGATTGAGCTGTGGCTTCCACCACTAATGCATCGTCTCACTCACTCTGCTCATTAAGTGACATGTGGCCTCTGGGTATTTTGGCACTAATCATTCCCTTCTGTGATGAGGCAGAATTGTTCCCTCGGTGATAAAGTAGTAGGCCGCAAGCACAGGAATGTCAGGTGAGCCAATAGCTGTATACCACATGTGCTTTTAATGACTCTTTTTATAGGTGTTAGATAACACGTGAAATTTACCTTTCCGCTCTTTTGTTTGCATCTCTGATATTATTCACAGTGATATTATAAATTTAGCATCATCAACATTTCGTAATGATACTTATAACAATAATAAACTTAAAACTGTCTAAAAGTTATACAATCTTGATTAAAAGCAGCTATAAAACATTTTACCTATAAATAGACGTGACTTTACTGATAAAAGGGAATTTAGGCCACAAACCCTGTGGAAGTAGCTTGGGAAAACCCTGACTAACTTCCGGCAAATTTGAGATTTTCTCTGCAAGTCCGTCTGGCCAAGAGCCCATTCAAGCCCATTTCCAATTTCTCCAAATCGAGACACCAATCACAACCGTTGAGGCGGGCTTTACACGATGACGATAGCGCAGCGACGGCGAGCAGCTTTTTGTCTATATCCAACATGATGGCCACCAAAGCGCAGCAACCCGTTGATGCCGCTTTCGCTGCCACGTCACCCAGATCGTTGGTCTGATTGGTTGAAGGACTATCCAAATGCGCCCAGAGGTATTTGAGCAGCATCCGTTGGTGACGCCCCTTTGGAAATAGGCTGTGAATGAAGCTTGCCCAGACCCTTCTCAGTTACAACTGAGAAGGGTCTGGTGTCAACCAGGCTACTGTGGAAGCACACTTGCAAAAAAAAAATGTTTTTAAGAGCTGGATTTAAAGTTTTAAAATTTAAGTTTAATACATACAAAATCCAAAGTGTAAAAAACACCAATTCACTGTTTAACAGGCGGTTATGTCTGGGATTATTTCTTGGCTGGGGAAAGTGATATGAAAATATATAAAGCACTAAAGATTGGTACTCAGTATCTATGATACGCAGGTTCAGGAATTAGAGTCAGTATTGGGAAGGAACAAATGGTATTGGAACAGCTCTACAGACTAGGCATGGGCCGGTTACCGGTTTCAAGATATAACACGGTTTGAAAAAGTCTAGTTTCAAAACCACAAAAAAATTCTGTCATACCGAGTCTTCAAGGACAAAAACTGCAGTTTAGAAATCCGTCTCCCTGCCAGTGTGCAGTGTGTTTCAAAATAAAATACATTGTGTTCAATGTGTTGTTTTTTTTACCCAGACATTTTAAAAATAATACATTTATAACTGTAATTGCAATACCGTGAAACTGTAATGTTTTTGCGGGGGTCAGCCCTATGTTCCCACAGCCCTATCTTCCCACATTTCTAAGACATTTTCAAAATTAGGTCTTGTGTTCCTACATTTCCCTTCAATGTAAGCCCTATCCTCCCATGACATTTTTTAGGGTTATGGTTAGGGGGATACAATCTGACAAATTCATGAAAAAGGAAATGTGGGACATTAGTAATAAATTACGCACAAAAATCTTAGAAATGTAGGAACATAGGGCTGTGGGATCATAGGAATGCTCCCTTTTTGCTGAAGGTTATCATACCGGCAGAATCTCATACCGGCCCATGCCTACTACAGACCACCACGAGAGTGGTATCGATCTTCTCATCTAACTCTCTGCTCAAAAATGTATGACACATGCAGTGACAGTGATAACGTTACCCGGTTTAGCTCACGATACATCCAGGCTAAGTTAAGTTTATGCAACACTTGAAATGCAACGATGCATCAGTAACTTATTATTTTATTGTAAATCAATGATTTTCTGTCCGAACAAAACATTCATCGCAACTATATGACGTCCTGGTAACGCTAAAGCGTGATTTATGCGTCTGCGTTAAATCTACGCCGGACCCTACGCCGTAGCCTGACGTGCACCTCTCAAAAAATGTAACTACACATGGCGGCGACACACATCGCTCAGCCGTGGCTTGGAAGCGTTGCATTTCCCCCGACTCATTCCCTGGTTCTCCTTCTCCATAAAGAACATGAAATCAAGGAGAGGGTTAACTTCTCCTGCTGCAGATTTCCCACCGTGGTCAGAACGAACAGGGGAGACACTTTATTTCTCTCACTATGACTCTAGATAATCACCATCACTCTCTCACTCACTCTACCGCACACTCCCCACGCACACACACATGCCGGCACTGCTATTCTCTTACAGAGATCGATGCACACACCAACGCACAAGTATAAACTTCAGGCCACTTACGTAGGCTACGGCGAAAGCTCTTAATGGAGCATCCGCACAACCATAAATCACGCTTAACTCAGTAATACAGCACGGTAAAGAAAAGACCTTTACGACAACAGGTGTGGTAAAAAACCTACCGCTTTTGTCCCAGGCGGCTGCTAGAATCAACACAAAGTTAAAGTTACAAATT
Source organism: Zingel zingel (assembly GCA_023566125.1). NCBI lineage: Eukaryota > Metazoa > Chordata > Actinopteri > Perciformes > Percidae > Zingel > Zingel zingel. The sequence continues at coordinate 2,874,640 of CM042314.1, read as the reverse complement.
ACCACTTTAAGTAAATTTTTTACTTTGTATTTTCCCTTTATTGCCTTAAATGGAGCCTGCAATCGGGGAAACAATCATCATTAGCTGGCACATTGTATAGGCAATCAATAGCTGGGCTTCTTATTGACATATTCCCTTAAACACACTTTCTCGGCTTTGATAATTTTCCAGGAATTTTCAATGCACCGCCTCCCACCCTGTCGCCCCCTCTCTCCTTATCTACATATAGAATATTTGCCTCAAGACTGCTTTATCGAAAAGGCAGTGTTATGCTCAGCCGTAGCTCTAAACCACACAGTACAATGTGTATCTTTTCACAGTCTAATTTAAAATCCTTGGCAGGCATTTGGAGTAGGAGGAACTGGGTAGCCTACTCCCAGTCTAAGCACTGAGCTGTTTGGCACACACTCCATCTGCTTGAATGTGTGTAGGACAGTATGGATCCGTCCAAGGAATGTTGTACCGATGCCATGATCATATTCTAAAGGCCCAGACTTTGTATCTTAACAGAAAAGAAGCACAGATATATCTGCTTTAAGAGACAGCCATCGTGTTTAGTGTCATCCATCAGGAAATGTGTAGACAGAAAAGAAGACAATGGAATACAAGAGAATTATTTAAAGGGTAACTACCGACAGCGGCGAAACAAGCTACAATATAAGTTAAGCAGGCAATTGTGCAGCTTGTATTTGTGTTTATAAGTGATTGTTTTGCAGCTGACAGGCTCAGATTAATATTCTAAGTGTCTGACAACATTATGGAAAGGATTTCTAAGGAGGTCGACCTTTCTGTTAAAGAGTAAGATCCTTTTTTTAAACATAAAAACAACTGCGAAATTGCGTTCGCTAAACCCACCAGACTCCATGTAAATAAACAGAAATTTTAGCAACGTAAAACACACTTCATTCAAAGTCGACAGAAATAAAATAAAACTATGAAAAGTCGTCTTTCCACTTTTCCAACCATCACATCTCTAGTTTTGGTTGAAATAAACACATAGTTTTGTGATTTACATGTGAAAATATGTTGGCTCTATACACGCTAAAAGTATTGCTTTTTTAAATGGAGTCTAGTGGGTTTAGCGCTACCTCAGCGCTGTTTCTGGTTAAACAGAAAGGTCTCAAAGAGGTTTTTAAAAAGAGCTATCTCTGTAGGGATCCTTTCCATAATGTTGTCAGACACTTAGAATATTAATCTGAGCCTGTCGGCGGCAAAAACTGAACTTTTAGTTGACCAAATTGAGGATACATCAAGTACATTTGCCCCATTGCAGCCCGGTCTGTGGCTGCCGGTTACAACTTTAATGCTTAATACTGGACCAATTTAAAAGAATGTATACACTTACATGCAAAAACATAGGAAAATAGGGTCCAGGTTGAAAAAAAAAAAGGTAGTTACCCTTTAAGTGAAATACAGAATAATCAGCAAGTCTTAAAGCCACAAATCTGATATAGTCCCGCGCTAGGTTTCCAGGATGTGGAAATGCATTGCTTAGCTCGCTGCTGTATAATGTACTGTCAGGAGATGTCACAACCTGCGCCGAATAATCCATACGGCCTTTCCCTGGTGCTCCTCTCCCTCTTATTCACCTCCACCTCTGTTTTTTCCTTCTCTTCTGTCTGGATCTATCCTTCCCTACCCCCAAGTGTTTAAGGATAAGGGGCGAGAATAATGTGAAGAAGTAGCAGGTGGAACACAGAGCAAGAGAACGAGAGATGGTAAGATCGAGAGTTTCCTCCGTATAGAACATGATGTGCACTTATGCGCTTTGTACTTTGCGGAGCTGCCCTTTATGCCCATAGATTTTCAGATGATGTTGGGAAGGAATCAATGGGACACAGCCAGTACCAGGAATGCAAGTCCATTGGAGGAAAAGCTGCAGTTAGATAGTATTGGTAAATAGATTTTCCTCCAGTGCCCCCACCCCCCCACCCCACCGCCATCTCCACCACCACAGGCTCCTCAAGCTTTCTCTTCAATACTCGCTGCAATTACTTCCCAGTCAACGGAGAGAGATGGAGACTTGGCAGAGTAAATGTATGTCTATTGCTATGTTCCAGGCAACCCGTAACTCGTGTTTTCACAACCTTCTACCGGTGAAAGTGCCCTGGAACGGCAGTCAAACCCATAACTTACTCCCCGTGAACTCGTACCAGCTCGTTGTACTCCCAGTTCCAGTTTTTGACGTCACACACACATAAACAACAATGGCGCCCCCCCCTGTTGATGCTGTACAGACGCCGGTGATTAACGGTGAGAAATAGAAATAAATAGACATAAATAGGCAACGTAAAGTAATTCCGCACATTGTAATCAAAACAATACACATACGATTGTGTACTACTACAGGTTATGTTTATTAAATGAAGCCCAAAATATGTCACCGACTAGAAATCGCTAGTATCAGCTAGCGCTAGCTAACGTCAACGTTAGGTAGCCGCTAGCTAACGCTAGCTAGAAGAATTTGTCGTAACTTATGGGCTAAAAATTGTGTCTGGAACGCAGCATTAGTCTGTCTCTCTGGGAGTGAGAGGGACCCTGGACGATTTAAGCTACATCTACACTGCTACGTTTTGGTTTAAAAACAAATATGTTACGTTTACGCCTTGCGACCACACTACTGCGGCGTTTCCGAGCCCCTAAAACAGAGACATTTGGAAAGAAAACTCCGGGGTTGCTTTGTAGTCTGGACGGACACAAACGGAGACCTTTGGACACGACGACGTACGTCAGTCAGTCTTATCAGTCAGGTAGCTTCCAGACCTTTCAGTAACAGTTCCACCTCGTCCTCGCTCCAAGATAATAAATCCCTGCTCTTACTTTTCACCGTTGTTGTTCTTTCTCCAAAGTAGTTTCCTGAATTTTCAAGCAAAGATTTTCAACCGGAGTAACATCAGACAATCTGCTTCCTGTTTACACCGGCATGCACATGCCCAGTGTGTATTAACGGTCATGTGATATGTGTGTTGTCAGACGTGTTAATATGGACAGAGATTAGTTCTGCTACTGGAGCTGAAAATCTTGTGTTTTTGTCTCAAAACACTGCTTAAGAATGAAAATATAGTAGTGTAGAAATATATTAGTGTAGTCTAAATGTAGGTAGGGGTGCAGGCGTATACCTTTTCCAGGTTTTCACACTGGAAAAGGTGCGGACCGCTCGTATAACATTTACATACAACAACACAAAAAATCTCCCAAGAAACCCCTGTTGTCAAATTCCATACTTGTGCAGGCATGTGGACAATGGACACACACACACACACACACACACACACACAGAGCTTGTGTTTTATACCCTCAGGAATCTGGAGGAAGGTGTCAGGTCTGTCTCTGGTCTATCTCTGGCTCTGTGCACAAGCTTCCCTCTCCTCCCTCGCTGTCTCTCTCTCTCTGTCCCTCTATCTCTCCTCCTCTTCCTCCCCTAGGCTTCACTATTATCTCTCTCCTTCCTCATCCTCCCTGTCTTCCCCTCTCTCTCCCCCCTCCACCTCTGTTGGCCTCCCTATCTCCTCTCTCCTACTCATTTCTCTCACTCTCTCATTCCCTGCCTCCCTTCTCTCCTCCCCCAGACCTGTCTGTCTTCCCTCTCCTCCCTCATCTTTCTTGCGTCTGCCTCTTGTTCCCCCCTTCTCTCTTTTTTTCCCCCTCTCCTGTCCTCCTCCAGGTCTCTCTGTCTTCCCTCTCTGCCTCTAATTCTCCCTGCCTCGCTCTTGCTCCCCGCTCGCTTCACTCTGCAACAATAAATTACGCACAAACTCAATGTACATCTCTTTGTTCTCCCCGCCAGATAATTCAATTCATTTTAGCCAGGCTCTGCATTCGGAATGATAAATGCATTGACTATGCAATTAAACAGGGCTATGCATTAAAGCGCTCCTAGTGAGAACCCATACATGGACTGCACATACACTCTCTTAGACCAATATATTCAAGTATCTGCAGAGAAGCACAGAATAGAATAGAATGAATTCACACATTTTCACATGATCTGTCCCCATTATGGCATAACATTGCCTCCTGTTTTCACCTATTTTAACCTATTTATTGAAATTCTGAGTGCCAAAGCCTTTGCAGGGATGAGTACAGGGGGCTGAGTATCTCTTGTTGCCATATACCTGAAAGAACAAGATAAAAACATGTGGACACTTTGGAACATGGATGACAATGTTGGGGCCTCCATCTAGGCCCCCAGGACGTGCGCCAAGCTTTGAAGCAAATTGAACATAAAGGCCAAATGGTGGAATTGCAACTTCCTTGGCCGTCACATGATGCCCCAAGCCGTTTTCACTCCCAACTCATCAAACACGGACACTTGGGCAGTGTCTCTCAGCTTCAGATACTGACGCACAAATCACCCTACAGAGTCTGTATTAAACGCACTGGGCAGAGCAGCAGCTCCACCGTGGCGCTGTAAGATAACGTAGCATTAAGAAAGACAATAGTAATAGTAGTATGAAAGACCGAAATGCCGCGTAGAGTGGTTTGTTGGGGTGGTGGATGGGTCAAACAACACAGGACTTTCACCCAGGAGCTCTGGGTTTGTGTCCCGTTCTTGTCCCGTATGTCACTGAAACGTACATTTTGTAACCCCACTCACCGGCTTTTTTCTAAACCTAACTGTCCTGTTCTTGTGCCGCATGTCAGTTAAACATACGTCCTGACCCAGAGCGTCAAAAAGGGACGCCAAGAGTCCCGACCAAGCGCGTTTAGTTATGACGCTAAAGGTGACTTTTAGCATCAATAACAATGCCAAAGGCACCTGACCAAGCGGCCGTATTCGATGCGATGGAAGTAAGAATGTGTTGGATGCCCTCCGACCCCAAAAGACTTTTCCCCATAGACCTACATGGCGAAAGAGACATCTGTAAATCAGTGGATCCAATTTTTCCAATGACTCGTTTCGCTCAGAATTTGATCCAGTTGGTCCGACAACATTTGTAAAGTCTAGAAGAGATGCATGGTTAAATAATTGAATCCCCATTCAAGTTAGCAGAGTGCTAAACCAGAAGTTGGCGGCTTGGCTGGCGGAGGTCTCTAGTACGCCTGCTGTGGGCCGCACAGTGCAGAAGCAGCGCCGATTATCCAAGTAATTTTTTTTCTCCATTTTAAATCTTTATTGCCCCTGAATTTAACAACAAGAAAACAAACCCACAGACACTAACAAACAAAGCAAAAAGAAATCTGCTTAAAAAGTGCCTTCACATTTTTACAGCCTTGGGAGAGTAATGTTTCTATTAACTACTGTTCTAGTCCAGTGTCGTCTTTTTGAGTCCTGGTCTATTTTCCCCATTTTCTGTCCAGTTGGGCTTCTTGTAGCCTCAGTTTGTGTGTCAAATCTTTCCATTAAAAATATTTCTTCCCCAAGTTAGCCCTGGTTCTTTGTTGTTTGTGTTTCATTACCCTAGTTCTGAGTGATAGCTTTTATGCTAGCTGCTAGCAGTATTTTTGGCTCTATGATGGCTTCATGCACCACTGAGCAACTCATTCATCAATCAAAGGAATGACTAGGGCTCCGCCTCCAATGCTGTATCCAGTTCTTATAATACATCCATGCCTCCATCCTACAGTGAGGCAGATGGAGGACTGTCTGCATACCGTTTGGGGTTTACGGCACTTTACCGAGAGGTGTCCTTCTAGAGGTGACCCTGCAGTCCTTGGAGCCATTGGCGGGCGGTTTCTCCTCTGTCCTCTGTCTTCCTTTCTCCCTGTGGCTTCCTGTGGTGTGATTAATGTTTGCTCAACAACATCCTGTCTGCATACCCTCACACTTAGCTGTCAAGACATGAGGGCAATGTCAGTCAGTCGTGGTATAGTCTTGTATTGCCAAACTGGCAATACGATAAATTGGATGGGAGATCAATTCTGGGATGGGAGAAAAAAAATGCTCTTCGTTGTTTGCATATCTTTAAACCAATCTCCGGACGCAGCGATGGTGGCTCTGCAAAATAGTCTTGGGAAGGAACTTGTTTTGGTGGAACAGTTGAACCCCGCAAAATAAAATGCAACAAACAATATTAAATGAAGTTAACTGTTGACACAATACAGTAACGTGAGCTATTTAAATTAGCTGATACATGGTTAAACCTAATTGGCTCTTACCAGTGTATCTCCGTGTGTACTTTGTCCACAACAATCCCACCAATCAGTCCACAAACGTCCCAGTTAGAGAGGAAATTACCTAAACATATTCTTAGAAATCTTTACAATCATTCCCCGAAAGAACCAAGCAGGACTGCCTTGTTGCACCTTCCAAATTTTCTTCCAAGCTATTTTCAGCGTGTAGCTTGCTAGCTTGAAGTTTGTTGTTTCCCGAAGCGAAGGGATTTTGAGAGCAGAGGGCCAAAGCCTCGACCTCACGCGCCGGATGTCAGGCTTTATCCTGGAAATGTACTTCTGTTGATCTTAACTAGGACTGGATGAAACGGCATTGGGTGGTGTTGGTGGGCCAGACAGGCTCGTGCCCGGGTGAGGTGGCGTGTGAATGTTTTGGTAATCCGACTGCTCTGGGGCTGAGTTGGAGTGATACGTCGAGATAGTGATCAAGGCCAAGGGCAGAGTAAAGAAGAGATAACGGGGGAACCTGAAAGGAGAAGGTGACCAGAGGTCTGGGAAATCTTCATTTCCTTCTTACCTGAAGAAGAAAGCGAGATTTACACTGGCACCTGTGCGGCACTCTGTCCCCAGGACGAGCACCCACTTTAAATGCTGTGGGATTGTGGGAAGGCAGAAGGTGATTAATGGGGCGTGTGTAAACAAAGCCCTTGAAACAAAAGCGAGAGTGTAAAGAATAGAGATAAGGCTCGACTCCAGTCAAGTTTGGCATCATCCCTCTTCCACTAACGACCTCTACTGTCGCCCAGTGATGGCGGGGGCAGCGAGAATGGGGGGGAACTTAGAATGGAAAGAAAGAGAGTAAAAGAAGCCCTGACATGCACATTCATTCTTTAAATGAAAAGAGATAATTGTCAGAGGAACCGACCTGTCTTCATTCTTTGAATAAATAAAAACGCATGACCTGCCTGAAATATGGACAATGCCATTACTGATTTAATTTGAATAGACCACTTGTTATTGTGCCTCGCCGTGGCCAGCCATGAATGCTAAAATGGTTGACGTGCCTTAAAAACAGTGTAGGGGAAGATAAACCTGGCCTGCTTTGTAGGAAAAAAGTAATGTGCAAAACAGGTCAAGTAGATATATGCTTCAAACACAGGTGATTGTCTCTTTCAGCATTATACAATACACTTATGAATTTCTATTATAGGGATTTTTTTCAACCTGGACCCTATTTCTCATGTTTGTGTCTGTGACTGATGGGAACAAGAATCTTTGAAATTGGCCCAGTATTGGGCAGGGGAAAAAAAGGTGCCGTGTAACATTAATGTGCAATGGGACACCTTCAGTTAGCGTCCACTAAAAGTTCTGTTGCTGCCGCTGACAGGCTCAGATTATTATTCTAAGTGTAAAGAGTAAGATCCTTTTTATTTAAAATGAAACAGCTCCAAAATCGCTATTGCCCAAACCCACCAGACTCCATTTAAATAAACAGTGATTTTATCATTGTAAAACACACTTCATTCAGAGTGGAAACAAAGTGAAACTATCAAAAGCCGTCGTGGTTCATCTTTCCACTGTTCCAACAATCACCACTCTGGTTTGGTTGAAATAAACCCTTAATTCACCCATTTACATGTGGAGATATGCTGGCTCTATACACGCTAAAAGTCCTGATTATTTACATGGAGTCTGGTGTGTTTGGAGATGGTGATTTTGGGGCTGTTTAATGTTAAACAAAAAGGATCTTACTCTTTAACTAAAAGGTCTATCTCTGTAGGGATCCTTTCTATAATGTCGTCAGACACTTAGAATAATAATTGGAGTGTCAGCGGAAAAAACAGAACTTCTAGTGGACGGAAACTGACAGTGAACATTTGCTCTATAGGATTACATTGCAGCCCGGTTACAACGTTCTTGCTCAATACTGGAATTTTTTTTCTTCTTCACATAAACATCAATGCACGAGAAAATAAGTCCATGTTTAACAATGTCGAAAATGAACTTTTAAGCTTCCACACTCAGTCGATCTTGCATCATTATGACTGCAATCATTAAAAGGGACCACTTTGAAGATGAGTTGCGTCGGTCCTTACACCTTTTTTTTCTCATATTTTCTCCTGCCGTCAGCCTCAGCGTGGTCAAGTGAGGGGAAACATGTTTAGTAAGCACAATAAATCACAACAACAAGCCCAGTGAATCTTAACTGCTGAAAGCATATTCATTTACACTCTTCAGTATATTGGTCTCATACAGGTCTTGAGCTAATATATTTGACAAAAGCAGACCAATTAAACAGATTGATTTCTCCCAATGATGTAAGCACGCCTTAATCAAGACAGGCTTGTTCTCCGCCGATTTATGAAATCCAGCCGTCAACCTGTGGCACAGCCCTGTGTTTACATAATGATATAATGGAAGAGAAGGCGTCCATGTCCTCCCCTCCGAATACTTTAGATAAGGCGAGTTAGCCTCCCCCCTGCTCTCATCCCAAAACCCCTATGTGTGGGCAGGCTGGCTTCATTCCACAGAGCATCTCTCACCACATAGTGAACAGCTAAATCATTGGAAACGCATCACGTCATGCCTAATCCCCAGGATGCTCTCCTCACAGGAACTAACGTGTCGGATTGAGGGAAAAGGAATTCTGGGTCAGAAAGGAGAAATTGAAATTAAGAGGTTGAGTGAGTCAGGAGCTTTCTTGTTGACTGAACACAACCAGGTGTAGTTGCTTGGCTCTCGCCATCTCCCATCCCTCTAGTGTAGTCGTGTCAACTATGGCAGGTTCAGCGGCAGGTCAAGGAGAGAGCCAAGCAGCCATTTTACAGCCATAAAACACCTTACCACTGGAAGGAGGACTGACTGTGTCTGCTACATCTACCCTAGTCTTAGTCTTGTGCCAAATGTCCTCGTTAGTTTTAGTCATATTTAGTCATTCACACATCTTTTTTTGTTAGTCTAGTTTTAGTCAAAAGAAAACTCAATATATTTAAAAAAAATAAAAAGAGAAACAAAACGACTGTCGGAGAGACTAAGGAACAGCTTGTTTATTGCCATATGGTCAAAATTAAATGATTTATTTATAGTGTAATAATAACTTATAACAATAACTTATTTCACCAGTGAATTGCTGAACATCCACTAAATAGGAAAAGGTTATTTTACAATAACTTTGAATGCACCACGAGGCTTACCAGTTTCAAGTGAAGTGCGTCTGTGTTGTTTTTCCGACAACGGCAGGTGGTGACTGAAGACGTCCCACTGTTGGAATCCTCTACAGTTAAATACAGCACACTTTACACCGTTTAGCTTTACACCGTACCCTGTTTAATCCAGCTACTAGCTAACAGTAGGCTAACGTAAACCTGCTGTCAAGTTGAGTGTTAACTAGCGCCACGTGCAGCGATGCTTCGGTTGCCCGTAACGTCCGTTTCGGAGCATCAGAGAGAAGCGCAGGCATTTTAGTGGCACCGAAATGAGGCACCGAAATCCGCGTTGCTATTCTGTCCGGTAGAGACCGGAATTTTCATCTCATGATGAAAAAGTAGAGATGATTGTAGACGAAAATGAAGAGAGATTTTATCTTAGTTTTTATTTTATGCAAAACGTTTTAGTCTCGTCTTTTTTCGTCAACAATAATGCATGTTAATTTAGTCTTAGTCAGCGTTTTTGGACATTGGTGCTGTCTCGTCATCGTCTCGTCTTAGTCATGAAAAAAAAGGTCGTTGACGAACATATTCAGTCTCATCTCGTCGTAATTTTCAAACGATATCCGTCCACACAAGAGTTTTAGCTCCAGTAGCAGAACTAACCTCCGTCCATATTAACACCTCTGACATCACATATCACATGACCATTCACACCCACTGGGCATGTGCGCGCTGGTGTAAGCAGGAAGCAGATTGTCTGACGTTACTCTGCGGTAAAAAATCTTTAAAATGTATACGTTTAAATACAGAAAATACTTTGGAGAAAGAACATCAACAGTGAAAAGTAAGAGCAGGGATTTATTCGCTTGAAGTGACCAGCGGTGTAAGAAGTATTCAGATACTTTACTTTTAAAAGTACTAATACCACACTGTAAAAATACTCTGTTGCAAGTGAAAGTCGTGCATTGAAACTGTTACTGAAGTAAAAGTATTTAAGTATCATCAGAAAAATGTAGTTAAAGTATTAAAAGTAAAAGTACTCAATGCAGAAACATCCTCCCATTTTAGGAAGTGTAAAGGATCCAAACACTAATCATCTCAGCTGGACTTGTAGCTCGTTATATTGTTAAAACACATCATTTATAAACTACATGTGTTCTGTGTGCAGAAATATTAATGTGTAAAGTAACTAGTAACTAAAGCTGTCAGATGAATGTAGTGGAGTAAAAAGTACAATATTTCTCTCTGAAAAAAAAAGTAGAAAGTGACATGAAAAGAAAAGACTCAAGTAAAGTACAAGTACCACAACATATAGACTGAAGTACAGTACTGGAGTAAATGTACTTAGTTACATTCCACCACTGACTGTTACTGAAAGGTATGTAAGCTACCTAACTGATAAGACTGACGTGCGTCGTGGCAGCAGTGTTTCCAAATGTCTCCGTTTTAGGGGCTCGGAAACGCTGCAGTACTGTGGACGCGAGTCGTAAACGTAGCAGAAGATACTCGTTTTTTAAACCAAAACGCAGAAGAGTAGATGTAGCCTGACTGTATGTGTGCAGCTCTGGCATCGTGACATCATGACTTTGCGTAAACATACACGCCACTTTCTAAAGCCAAGTGGCGTGTTATCTGTACGCATTTTGAGCTATCCGCGTGTGTATCTACGCCGTATAGATAACACGCCCAAATGGCACACGAATTGGCATGTCATACATACGCCACTTATTGAGATCAGTCTGGCTCTGGGCATGGTGCTGGTCAACACTTCAATATATTTGGGATTCATTTATATGCGTATCAGTAGGCTGAATTGATTGGTATGTGGAATACGTTATGCAAAGAATATCTTGTGTAGATTCAGCAATATAATCCAGTTGTCAAAAAAAAAAAACACCCTTTATCCCGAGCAGTCATTTCATATTCTGTATATCTGTTATATGTCTCTTGCCTTCATGTCTCTGTGTGTTTGCGCTTAGCTGTATGTTGTCAGCGCGTCTGTATGTGTCAGTGAGCTTCATTTGAGCGAATACACCAGCCATCCGCTCATCCCCCGTCCACCATACAGTCCTTCCCTGTCTCCTAGCAACTCGTCTAGAGCCCGCGGCCGGCTGTTACCTTTCCGTCAGGGCCCGTGATTTCTCCCGGTTGGAGTGAGGTGACTTTCATGTGTGATGTGTATTTGAAAGCCCTCCTCCTCCTCTTTCTCTTTCTCTTTCGCTCCCCGCTCCCGCTCTTCTCTGCTGGTGCTGTTGGGGGTGTAACGTGCAGGAGCTGTCGAAAAGCATCGGTTCAGATTCCTGTTCTCCCCCCCCCCCCGCCCAACGGCAATGGCTCTTTGAAACAGGGAAGACTTGAAAGAGTGGAATCACAGTGACTGATCACTGGATGTGCCGTAACAAGAGGAAATTCTGAGGCCCCTGTTGGAAGAGAACGGGAGGAGGGGAGGGGGGAGACAGAAAAAGAGATGGCGAGAAGAGGAAGAAAAAAGAAGAAGCCGTAACAGAAGGAAGTAAAATGTTTTGACAGGAAGAGAGGTAAGTGCAGATTAATAAAAGAAGGGGAAGAGTAGGCACCCACTTTTCTGCATTTTTGTTAATGGTTCCAAAGAAATATAGGCGAGGAACGGTAGTTGTCTGAACCAACACATACATTTGAACACATGCTATTGAAAGCCATGTGCAGGGATGTCAGAGTGCTCCGTGGCAATGGACATTTTCAACACTTCATTCACACCAAAGAGCCACTTCAATAATTCATCACTCAGTCTCTGCACAGTGCCTCGCCGCAGCAGGCTAATAGTTTTCAACACCCTTTAAACTCTACTTTCACACTCACTCACTCACACACACACACACACACACACACACACACACACACACACACACACACACACACACACACACACACACAGAGGTTTGTGGCACTATCTTTGTGGGGACCCATCATTGACATAATGCATTCCCTAGCCCCTTACCCTAACCTTAACCATCACAACTAAATGCCTAACCTTAACCCTTACCCTCACCCTAACCATAACCTAATTCTAACCCTAATCCTAAAACCAAGTCTTAACCCTCAAACAGACCTTTAACCTTGTGGGGTCCAGCATTTTGGGCCCACAAAGCTGTCCGGACCCCACAAGTATACTGGACTCACGGTTTTTGGGCCCCACAAATATAGTTAAACAAGCCCAATCACTTATTGAGTGAAGTAGTACTCGCCCTGTTGTTTATTTGGTTGCCATAACTTTGCGAGTGATGACGTCCTGTCACTGTTCCAGTTGCTCTGCTCACCCTAGGGAGAGAGAGAGCGGAGGACAGTTCGCTTGAGTTCAGTAGAGCCGACGGCGCTAAGACTTTATGACTTTTCATAAACAGCTGAAGGAGCGGTGGTGCGCGGTGTACATAGCGGAAACCCTGTTGTGCGTCTGCCCTATTTCTGATACCGTGGCACTGGAAATTTTACTGTGGCGGACCGCCACTATGCTATCAACATAGAGGAAACACTGCATACACGCAGATACACACACACATGTACACACGTGCACACACGCACACACACACTTACACACGTGCACACACGCACACACACACTTACACACATTTGTTTCACTGTCTTTGTGGGGACCCGTCATTGACATAATGCATTCCCTAGCCCCTTACCCTAACCTTAACCATCACCACTAAATGCCTAACCTTAACCCTTACCCTCACCCTAACCATAACCTAATTCTAACCCTAATCCTAAAACCAAGTCTTAACCCTCAAACAGCCCTTTAACCTTGTGGGATCCAGCATTTTGGGCCCCACAAAACTGTCAGGACCCCACAAGTATACTGTATTCCCCGGTTTTTGGACCCCACGAATATAGTAACTCCACACTCCTCACTCCAGTGACTGAACAGGACTGTTCAGTCACTGGAGTGTGGAGAGGCTAAAAATAGCTTTCCTTTATGAAATAAACTTTACCATTAATGCTTTTTTTAGAAGTTTTGCCTAAGCAAATTAGTTTTCGTGTGCTCTACCTTGTGTGAAGAATTACAGGAATTGTTGGGTCTTAAATTATAGTGTGGTCTAGACCTACTCTATCTGTCAAGTGTCTTGAGATAACTCTTGTTATGATTTGATACTATAAATAAAAATGTAATTGAATTGTGTGTGTGCGCATGTGTGTGTGTGTGTGTGTGTGTGTGTTTGTATTTGTGAATGTGTGGGCTTACATGCACGTGTTGGATTTTCTTTTCATTGTGCCATGGGGATATGGGTTTGGAAAGTCTAATTTGGGTTTAAGGGCACTGGGCCCTTGCCAGGCGCACCAACCAATTTCATATGCCATTCCTTTTAGGACCACAGCCTGCATGCACACATGCACAACCCCCCATTCCTTTCCATGAGCACAGTCATTCATTCTGTGTCTTCAGCTATGAAACACACTGTACATTGAAACCAGTCACAGCTTGTGTGTCTCAGGCTACATCTACGTTTTAGTTAAAAAATGAATGTCTTTTGCTACGTTTACGCCTCGCTTCCACACTACTGCGGCGTTTCCGAGCCTCTAAAACAGAGACATTTGGAAACACTGGTGCCCTCATTTTGGTTTAAAAACTCTGGGGTTGCTTTGTAGTCTGGACGGACACAAACGGAGACCTTTGGAAACGAATGTTTGGCACGTCAGTCAGTCAGTCTTATCAGTTAGGTAGCTTACAGACCTTTCAGCAGTCCCTCCAGAAAAACGTGATTATGTGATCGCATAATTCAATGCATAATCAGCCAAAGTATTTATACGGGGGTCGCATTTTTTCAAATACGCCACACTTTCGCCGCATAAATTGCCGATTTCCACCAAAATATGCGGGGCTTGCATGATTTCATAATCCCCGCATTTTCGTTGCAAAAAAGTCACATATATCTTAGCAGAAAGTTGAAAAATGTTGCGTTTACTTCACACAAGAGCAGCCGTTTTCCCCTGTTGCCATGGGAACGTTATGAAGTGATGTAATTACGCGACGTGAACATCATCGAAAAGATGAAAACCCCGCGATGAAGCCACAATGAAACCGCAGTTTTTGCAAGTTCCCGCAATTTCATCGCGTAAAATTGCATAAATATCCTGCATATTCCATCGCATTTTTTAAGAATACGTGCCGCATAATCAAGGATTTTTGCCCAACAATCACAAAAAGATTAATCCTGGTATACATGCAGTTTAGTGTCCCAAATTCCCTGTACAATGTCCTTAATTAATTATGAACCTGCTAAACCACCTGTGCTACCCTAACCCTAACCCTAACCCGTCTCAAATAAGACCCTCATCATTTGGGACACTTAATTGCACAGAGACCATAACTCCCTGCTCTTATTTTTCACCGTTGTTGTTCTTTCTCTAAAGTAGTTTCTGTATTTTCATCTTCTACATCCATGATTTTCAACCGCAGAGTAACTTCAGACAATCTGCTTCCTGTTCACACCGCTGTGTGTGTGAGCGGTCATGTGATACGTGTTGTCAGATGTGTTAATATGGACGGAGATTAGTTCTGCTACTGGAGCTAAAACTCTTGTGTGGACGGAGATCGTTTTTGTCTCAAAACGCTGCTGAAAAAAATCAAAACGTAGCAGTGTAGATGAAGCCTCTTGTCATTCCCATAATCAAATTGTTTATTTACTGTACGCGTCCATGACGCAATAGTCATATGATTCAGTATTACTTTGTAAAAATGTTGTTCCAAAATAATGAACTCCTCAAAAGTAACAGGAAATGTTCTCTTTAGGAGTGATTGAATTATGTTATTTTGAATAGTGATCAAGAGAAGACAAGCATCCTCATATTCCCCTGTCTTTTATTTTCCAACAACAGATGTTTTACACATTTAAACTGACCCAAACTGGTCTTTTTCAGGGGGGGGGGGGGGATGTTTGTGCTTTTGTTTTCTCAGTTTAAACCATTTTTAACTCTCACTGCCTCTCAGTCTTTGTTGTTGAAACAGTTGCTCCTGATTAGGGTTCAGTCAGAAGCCTTGAAAAGGATGAGGGTTGGTGGAAGGGGCATCAATGACACAAATAGCTTTTCACTCTTCTTTCCCCCCTTTTCTCTTTCTTCCCCTCTTACTTAGACTCTGCCGTTTCCACCCCTCTCCATCTGCAGTCTGACCTCTGCTATTCTTCACTATGATTCCTGTGTGTTCAAAGGCGGCAGGATGTCAGTAATTGGAAGGGATGTGATGGAGCGGGGGGCCCCTCCTCGGGGCTGGGAGGCCCCTAGCGCTAGAGAGGTCAGGGAGAGCCTGTCTCACACTGACATGTAGGCTTGGACGGCAGCATCCAGTCACAACAGGCCCGAGGCAGCACGATCCGCAGCAGCCCTGTCAGGAGAGGAGCAGCCGAGCAGGGTAACGGATCTGCTGCTGTTTGCATCCGAGTCAACCTGTCTCTACGCAGGCCTGTTGTCATGACCCATTCGTATGAAAACCTACATAAAGTAATCCACTGTAATTCGTAAGCATTCTGTGTTTTTTTTCTTGCCACAAGAACCACAGTGATTGCTGCTGTATACGAGCGCTATGGACCGCTTAGGGAAGAGGTCGGGGGTGGATGAGTGGGTAATAAAAAACAGCCCTTTCAAGCCACCGAGCATAGCTCGCTTTCAGGTGGAAACCAAAAGACTTTCACCCAGAAATTTTTTTTAATCCATACCGAGATCTTTTTCCTAAACTTAACAAGTCGTTTTGAAACAGAGTTTGCTTCCCGGGGAAAACAAAATACGTGTGTTTCTTGGAAGTGTTTTAATCCAAACCATGAACTTTTTTCCTAAACTTAACTAGTCGTTTTGGTGCCCAAACTTAACTGTCATTGCCGCGTGATGCTCACTTTTTGTCGCCTAAACTTAAAGTGCTCATATTATGCTCATTTTCAGGTTCATAATTGTATTTAGAGGTTATATCAGAATAGGTTTACATGGTTTAATTTTCAAAAAACACCATATTTTGGTTGTACTGCACATTGCTGCAGCTCCTCTTTTCACCCTGTGTTCAGGTCTCTGTTTTAGCTACAGAGTGAGACCTCTCACTGCTGTAACATCTTTGTTGGGAGTCGCACATGCGCTGTAGCTAGGTAAGGACTACTAGCCAGTCAGAAGCAGAGTATAAGGGCGTGCCCTGACAGTAGCTAGGTAAGGACTACTAGCCAGTCAGAAGCAGAGTATGAGGGCGTGCCCTGACAGTACCTAGGTAAGGACTACTAGCCAGTCAGAAGCAGAGTATGAGGGCCCTGACAGTACCTAGGTAAGGACTACTAGCCAGTCAGAAGCAGAGTATGAGGGCGTGCCCTGACAGTACCTAGGTAAGGACTACTAGCCAGTCAGAAGCAGAGTATGAGGGCGTGTCCTGACAGTAACTAGGTAAGGACTATTAGCCAGTCAGAAGCAGAGTATGAGGGCGTGCCCTGACAGTACCTAGGTAAGGACTACTAGCCAGTCAGAAGCAGAGTATGAGGGCGTGTCCTGACAGTAACTATGTAAGGACTACTAGCCAGTCAGAAGCAGAGTATGAGGGCGTGTCCTGACAGTACCTAGGTAAGGACTACTAGCCAGTCAGAAGCAGAGTATGAGGGCGTGTCCTGACAGTACCTAGGTAAGGACTACTAGCCAGTCAGAAGCAGAGTATGAGGGCGTGTCCTGACAGTAACTATGTAAGGACTACTAGCCAGTCAGAAGCAGAGTATGAGGGCGTGTCCTGACAGTACCTAGGTAAGGACTACTAGCCAGTCAGAAGCAGAGTATGAGGGCGTGTCCTGACAGTAACTATGTAAGGACTACTAGCCAGTCAGAAACAGAGTATGAGGGCGTGTCCTGACAGTAACGAGGTAAGGACTACTAGCCAGTCAGAAGCAGAGTATGAGGGCGTGTCCTGACAGTACCTAGGTAAGGACTACTAGCCAGTCAGAAGCAGAGTATGAGGGCGTGCCCTGACAGTACCTAGGTAAGGACTACTAGCCAGTCAGAAGCAGAGTATGAGGGCGTGCCCTGACAGTACCTAGGTAAGGACTACTAGCTAGTCAGAAGCAGAGTATGAGGGCGTGTCCTGACAGTAACTATGTAAGGACTACTAGCCAGTCAGAAGCAGAGTATGAGGGCGTGTCCTGACAGTACCTAGGTAAGGACTACTAGCCAGTCAGAAGCAGAGTATGAGGGCGTGCCCTGACAGTACCTAGGTAAGGACTACTAGCCAGTCAGAAGCAGAGTATGAGGGCGTGTCCTGACAGTAACTATGTAAAGACTACTAGCCAGTCAGAAGCAGAGTATGAGGGCGTGTCCTGACAGTACCTAGGTGAGGACTACTAGCCAGTCAGAAGCAGAGTATGAGGGCGTGTCCTGACAGTAACGAGGTAAGGACTACTAGCCAGTCAGAAGCAGAGTATGAGGGCGTGTCCTGACAGTACCTAGGTAAGGACTACTAGCCAGTCAGAAGCAGAGTATGAGGGCGTGCCCTGACAGTACCTAGGTAAGGACTACTAGCCAGTCAGAAGCAGAGTATGAGGGCGTGCCATGCTAGCAGCTAGGCGAGCATTATAACGTGTGTTCCAAAGTGACCACGTTTGTCTCTGAAGTAAAGGCTGGACTACAATAGAGCTGTTTGGAGCAGTTTGTGAACAGTGTTTTCTGTTGGAGATGGTAAGTCCCTTTGGGGTGGACTTTGGGCTTTTTCACGTTGTAAACCTTTAACATGCACAAAAAAGATATATAACACAATAAAGGAAAGGGGAAAAAGCCAAAAATCGTAACATGAGCACTTTAACTGTCATATTCTCCAAAGCTATGAGCTCGCAGTGCTCTGTCCCGGCTCACAGTCACCTTTTATCGATATATTATTATATTATTATATTATTATATAGCAACTGTCGCTAATACGGCGACATCTCCCTGAGCTCCGTAGCCGGCGTCACATCCTCGCGCTATTCTCGTAAGATATCATATAAATCTGTGTGCACACGTTTTCGTACGATATCAGTACGAGCCCGTTCATGAACTTCATGAACATACACTTCTCTCAGCACTAATCCGCCCTCATACCTGTTCGCCTTGTGGGCAATGGGTGCGTCTGTAATCAGCTGTGATCAAATCGCCGGGGCCACAGGGAACTTCCCCTCTCGTCTTGCACGCAGACATGGCAGAGCGATTAGCACACCTCTTCACACTGGCTTAGACCACAGAGGCGTGGAGAGGGCGGCTTAAGAGGCTACTTTAACCACATCAGCTTTAAATAAAGATGTCTGGACTGCATCAACATCAATAAGACCCCCACCACCATCGAGTCCACGCACACGCACACACACACACACACACACACACACACACACACACACACACACACACACACAGAGGCTCAGTCATGCATGTGCACTGTATGCACTCAAACATGTACTGACAGTAAAGCTGCAACAATTAGTCGATCCACAGAAAAATCATCGCCAACTATTTTGATAACTGATTAAGCGTTAAAGTAATTTTTCCTGCAAAAATAACAGAAAATATGCAGGGGTTTTTTGCCTCTGAAATATGGAAGTTTCCCGCTCTTTTCTGTTTTATATCACATTAAACTTAAAATGTTTGGGTTTTGGACTGACAAAATAAGACCTTTAACCCTTGTGTTGTCTTCCCGTCGACCATGCAACTTTTTTTGCTTTTCTGGGTCAAACTTTTTTTTTTTTACTTTTTTGTCACTTTTTCTGATGTTTTTGTCGATTTTTTTCGGTGCTTTTTTGGACATTTTTGTTGTGGATTTTTTGAAACTTTTTTCAACTTTCTTTTATCATTTTTTTTTTCAAATGCTATAATATTGAATAAAACACCCAAATTCAATGAAAGTAGTGAACTGATCATTTATTTTACTTCTGAAGTGTGTTGGTTGTATGGAACCATCCATGTTATATTTTTTGACTATTTGTTTTTTTTTAAAGATGTTGTTGGAGCATTTTAGGCCTTTATTTGTATAGGACAGCTTATACCTCGGTTACACGTACATGGTTATTTTGAAAAAAGGGGACATTTTCCCTCGTTTGTGCCCTTCGTTTACACGCAAACGGAGAATTTGCCTCTGAAAACGGATTGATTGAAGAGTGGAGATTTTGGAAAACTTTGTTGGCACATTTGCATGTAAACTGAGACAAACGGAGGTTTAGGCAGCCGAGGAAGTGAGGAAGAGAAGAAAGAGGAAGTGATTCGTTGTTGTTGCTATTTTGGGGGGATTCTGATTCTGATCCTAATGTGTGCTTGAGCTTCTCGTTACTCTGCCACCTACAGGTCTGGCGTGCTCTTGACGGCATTGATGGCATATATACACGGGTACATGTAAACGAACACTTTTCTGAAAACTGACAGCTGTGCACGATGTTATTTTTGAAAACGGAGAGGTTGAAATGCCCGTTTATGAAAATAGCCAGCCACGTGTAAACGTAGCATTAGATTTGAAAGGGGAGAGAAATGCAGCAAAGGGCTGCAGGTCGGAGTCGAACCCACAGCGTCAAGGAGTAAACCTCCTCTATATATGGGCACCTGCTCTACCAGCTGGGCTAACCAGGCACCCAGAAACTCAAATTTCTGATGTAGAAACGTTTTGAAAATGCGTCAAATTTGACCCGAGGACAACAGGAAGGTTAAAGACAGACATCACCTTGGACTTTGAGAAACTGGGATGGACATTTTTCACTATTTTCTGACATTTTACGACCCAAACAATGAATCAATTAATGGAGATAATGAAATGAATCATCAGTTGCAGCCCTAACTGACAGGCAGATGCTTACACACAGACACACCTCCATGAATACATACAAAAAAAAAGTCACGCATGGGCGTGCATGTGTGTGTGCGTGAAGTGACACAAATTACACATTACAGACACACACACAGACGGACTCTGCCTTCAGCATATGTCATCTTCAGCAGCCCGTTGTGGTTGAGGGCTGTCCTGGTGGAAGACGAGGCGGATTTGGGGAAACGCCCAGCTGACACATTACACAGAGCCGAGGGCGTAGGTTTTCTATTAACATTGGAGAGGACACATTGGACACACCGGAGGGGGTCTGGGGTCGTACCCCAGAAGAATTTGAGCGTCACACATTTAGTTTCCTGCATTCTGGTGACATTTTTAGCAACAATTTGTGTAGCACAAGTAGACACAATTATTGTTTTTCCGTCAGATCGTTTATAGATCTCGAAATTTCTCAGACAGAGGGACTGTGTTTTTTTTGCTACTACAACACAAACATGCACTGCAGGTTAAGATGGTACGGTCCAGTATAGGGGTGTCTGAAATTGTGTGGAAACATATTTACAGGTAAGAAGGATACATGTTTTGAGTCCCCTGAACTGTTATTTTTAACTCTTCCAGGGAGTGGGTTGCCTTTCATGTTTTTTGAGGAGGATAAATCTACATTTTCTAAATATTGGGGGGGGGGGGGGGGGGGGGGGGATATAGTCTATATCCACGACGTTCCACTTCCGGGATTGCTCCGTTGTTGCCGGAAATTCCGCTGGATGTCCTCCTTTTCGGCTGGATATCCGTTACCTTCCTCTTTCTCTGTGTTGGTGTTCTAACCTCCGGTGGATTTCTGAGGACTATGGTTAACTGCTCCTCAGATCTCTGCAGGGTAAATCCAGACAGCTAGCTAGACTATCTGTCTAATCGGAGTTTTCTGTTGCACGACTAAAACTACTTCTGAACGTACACATGTTCCACCAAAACAAGTTCCTTCCAGAGGCTATTTAGCAGAGGCACCGTGACTCCGTCCGGAGCTTAGCGCCGCCCAAGACGATTGTGATTGCTGTGTGGACTAGCCAGACCCTCCTCTGCAGCGTTGTGGTGGAAGGTCTGGCGAGACTATCCCCCCCCACCCTGCAATCAACGCCTATGCACAGAGCTGCCACTGAAAGAACTACCTGGGGCTTTGCCTGTGCCATGTAGGATTACCATGTGCCCACCCACTGCCTTCCAAAACCCCCACTCCCACCCCACCCACAGGCCAGGCATTACTACAAGGATGTGGCAATGATGCCCACCAGTGTTACCATCATGTCAGCCCTATGTGGCTCTGTCTGTCTGTGTTGCCCGTAGGGGGGAGGGGGGGTGCCGTGCTCGGACACCCCTTCCTCGGGGGACATGGCCTCCTGCTGGGCTCACAGCTCTGCCCAGATGCCCCCCCACCCCCACACATTTCTTCATAGGCATCCAAAATTCACCTAAATCTGAGTGACTCCTCCTCTCTGTCTGTCTCCTCCAATCTTTCTTAGGTCATGAATAACGCTGAGAAATGACATTTTCATGCACACAAAGAAATTCTTTGTAGTATTTTCTGCCTTGGTTTAAAACTATAGACATAATCCCTGTGTTGTCATGCAAACTCTAAAAATCACTTCCTGGTAGACAAATGTCGATATGTACCGTAGTTTGACATTTTGGGAAATACACTTATTCACTTTTTGGTGGAGAGTTAGATGAAAAGGTTAGATTTTCGAAGGTCCTTTTATCGGTTTATAAAGCTCTTAACGGTCTTAGCCCTAGTTATTTATCAGATTTGCTTGTATCTTATGAACCCTCTCGGACCCTCAGGTCTTCTGGCAGACAGTGGTCTTTTATTAGTCCCTAAAGTTTGAATGACAAGTCATGAGGCATCCTTTTATTACTGTGCTCCACGTCAATGGAACAGCCTGCCTGAAGACCAGAGGGTTGCAGAGAGTGGTGATAACTTAAAGTGCTCATATTATGCTCATTTTCAGGTTCATAATTGTATTTAGAGGTTATATCAGAATAGGTTTACATGGTTTAATTTTCAAAAAACACCATATTTTTGTTGCACTGCACATTGCTGCAGCTCCTCTTTTCACCCTGTGTTCAGGTCTCTAGAGCGTGCAGCAGACAGGACATGGCGCGGATTACACCGCTCATGGAGCCGTTGGTAATTTGGTCATACACAACTCTTGAGTCTCTTGCCGTTCCTTGAATCTGTCCGACGATTTCGGCGTCGGCTCTTACCGACAGAAGTTTCTGAATCTCGCCGTCTCTCCAGTTAGACATTTTTGTTGCCGTCTTTGTGTAAGGGGCTGGGCAATATATCAATATTATATGGATATCATGATATGAGACTAGATATCGTCTTAGATTTTGGATATCGTAAAATTGTAATATATTAAGTGTTGTCTTTTCCTGGTTTTGAAGGCTGCATTAGAGTAAAGTGATGTGATTTTCTGAACTCAACAGACTGTTCTAGCTGTTCTATTGTTTGCCTTTACACACATAGTCATTAAATCCACATTTCTCATGATTATTTATCAAAAATCTCATTGTGTAAATAATATTTTGTTAAAGCACCAATTGTCAATGCTACAATATTTTCGCAATATCGACATCTAGGTATTTGGTCAAGAATATCGAATATCTCGATATCTGATCTGATTAATTCACGCAGTGACGCAGGATGTGGCGGCACGTGAGGGCTGGGCTCAGTAATAGACTAGTCAAATGAAGGTTTATGAACTATTTTTTAAACAATACATAACATTAACCGATAATTTAGTTAAACAAATTAGACAATGATACAGAGTCAAATATTGCAACACTATGCTGCATCTGACGCAATTTCAGGGTAGTTATTAGGGCTGCACGATATGAGGAAAATATGCAATATGCCATAACGTTGTTGAAAATCACAATAACGATAATGACAGATATTAAAATGTACTCAGTTCTGCCTTTCGGCTGCTTTCAGTATTTTGCTAAAATACAACAAATTGCTTGTTGAATTTAAAAGAAATGACTGGAAAGTGTAGCCATGATGCGCTTTGTCAATTGAATCTGTTTTTTTTTTTTGCCAAAAGTTAATAGTTCAGCAGATAAAATACCTGATTACCTGGAGCCCAAATGTTATAACAACTTAACCTTTATACTATACTAACGTTAGATCCATACAGAAAGTTATGTATTATAAATCTCAACACTGTCTCCTCCTAACTCTTGTTAAATCATATAAGTAGGGCTGCAGCTATTGATTAAAAAGGAAACCTGTTTCCTTTTTTAGAAAAAGTTAAATTTTTTATTGCCAAAAAAAAGACCCTTAAAAAACATTTTTGGTGGCCCAAATGTTAATATTTGTCCCCCCCTTCCCCTTCTTGCCTCTGGCTCTTTGCACTGGATATGCAAAAGAGCTGTTCACTAACCAGAGGGTAAATGTGACTGTACAAAGCTTAGAGCAGGGCTATTCAACTCCACTGTTCTGGGGACACATTTTCAGAAGCCTAATACACAGTGAGGAGAAAGAATAAAGAATGCAGACATCATTCAGGTGCATATTAAGTGGCCATGCTGGGGGGAGGAGCTGGTTTGTCTCTGGCAGCAGCTAAGTTTCCAAAGATTAGTAGCAAACTAATAAACAGTTAGACTACAAACCGACAGCTTTTGTTTTAGCTTGTTGGTAAAACATGGCTATTAGCAGAGTAGCATGCTGTAGGCTAGTTGAGTAAAACATGACTATTAGCAGAGTAGCATGCTGTAGGCTAGTTGTGTAAAACATGACTATTAGCAGAGTAGCATGCTGTAGGCTAGTTGTGTAAAACATGACTATTAGCAGAGTAGCATGCTGTAGGCTAGTTGTGTAAAACATGACTATTAGCAGAGTAGCATGCTGTAGGCTAGTTGTGTAAAATATGACTATTAGCAGAGTAGCATGCTGTAGGCTAGTTGTGTAAAACATAACTATTAGCAGAGTAGCATGCTGTAGGCTAGTTGTGTAAAACATAACTATTAGCAGAGTAGCATGCTGTAGGCTAGTTGTGTAAAACAGCGCGGTGGACGAGAGCAGCAGACGGTAGTTAGCTACCTTGTGTCGGGGTCGCTCCGTGGAATGGATGAGTAGACTGGATGTTGTCTACTTAGATGATGTAGTAGCATGTTTGCATCTTAAAATGATCCCAAACTTTCTGTCGTTTTCTCTCGCCTGTCTCTTCTCTTAGACCCTCGCTATTTTCGTCTTTCTTCATTTGTAATCTGGGCCGTCAGTCTTGCGTCCAAGGGGGTAAGCGTCTCCTCACAACCCGAACCTTCTATGGCGCCATTTTGATGCTAATAAGCACTCACCCCCGTTAGCATTCCATTGACTGCCATTCATTTTGACGTCACTTTGACAGAGAATAACTTTACATCTGAAGCGTTTAAAGACTCTATTTGTCCGTTGTTTATTTCTAAAGAAACACGACAATGTATAAAAGGCTCCATTACCTTGTAGCTCACGTTATGGCTCCGTAGCAGACGTTTCTATAAAAATAGGCTAACGATTGTGTCATAACAAATAGTAGAGGAATTACCGTATAGTACAGGAGAAGCTCGCAGGCAGTTTGGACTTACATTATCTGTTTAAGTTTAATTACTAATGTTAACTAGCATTTTAGTTAGCAATAATTAGCCTGTGCCTATGTTATCTCCTTACATATACCTACGCTCTCCGTCTCTGCTAGATTGGGAATGATTGAGATTTCTCTTGGCACAGCTACCAGAAGACTTCCAACTTTCAGACAGGTTGCTCACGTCACATCTACGTCTTCAAGCTCAGTTGGAGGCTGCTCAGTAACGCTCAGCCATCACCGGAAAAGAGCTTCTAATATCCTTCACTGGTCTCCATCCAGAGACATGGGACCTGTTGGTCCATTCTATATACAGTCTATGCTTGTATCCACAGAAGCGTCAACCTGTTGTGCGGTAGTAATAATCCTCCGTGCGGAAACACTGTGTGCCGTACAACCTTAATTACATTGATTTAACAAAGCTTCGAGGCAAAGAATTTTGCTTCGAGGATTTTTTGTAATGGAATTATTCGAGTTATTCGAGGAATCGTTTCAGCCCTACATATAAGACTAGGGATATCTAAAGTTAATTCTTGTTCATTTAGTTTGTTAGATCATTGTCCGTTTTTTCAAGTGTTTTAAGCTGTGTTTTGGGGATCCTAAACATGCTGTTTTGTACTATAACGTCACGTGTCCTGTTGCACTCATTCAGATCTCATCTGAGCAGCTGTCATTTTTTTTTTTTTTACATTTTTGTCACTTTTTCCAACGTTTTTGATGTTGTCTTCCTGTTTTTATGACGTTTTTATCGTTGTTTTTGTCGCATTTCCCCCAAAAAATTACACTTTTCCCAATATTTTGTCACTTATTTTCCGCGCTTATTCCGGAGTCCTATATTTCTGATATAAAAAAACTTTGACCCGAGGACAACATGAGGGTTAAGTACCAGACTTGATAGTGCAGCTGATCCTGCAGTTGTTTACAGTATGTACTCGAAATCGGTTTAGTGATTTGTTCTGGCCATAGAAATACCACATCTTAAAAACTAATACCTATATAATCTCTGAAGAACCCAGATAAAAAGATGCCAAGCTCTGTAGTTCAGTTTCATTGGTGACGAGGTAGCCTGCGCGTGTCTTGGAGAGGGGAGAGCGTGAAGTGAGAATGAGACACAGTTTAAGCTGGGTAGTGACGGGTGAATCACAGTATATTTCCACCCGCCAGTCTCATCGGGAAGCGCACGTCCAGGCTACGTGCTCCTCCACTGTCAGCCCTGCTTTCTGGCCAACATACAGCAGAGGTTTTGAGAGACTTCAGCCGGAACATCACCTGACTGTGAAGCTCTCCCCTTACACTATATAATGAACTGGCCCTGGAAAACAATCTGCTGTCTCCTGTCCAAGCAATATCATCTATTTGATCTTGATTGTGCATCGGTGGACCAAAACATCCAAGTGAATGAGTAGCACTGCATCTGTTAGCCATCCCTCTTTGTCATCCTGATGAAGACTAGTGGGGTGAATAGTATAGATGACCTGAGCACGGCAAAAGGAAAGGAGGCACCTTACAGGAGGTGAAACAGGAGGAGAGAGACCCAGGGAATCCAGGACACCTGAGCTGGCAACTTGAGCCCCAGGAGAAAGAGAGAACCTCATCCCGGGGGAGAGTGGCGGAGCCGGAGTCAGCCAGGGGTTTGAGTCAGGGCCCGTACGAGGGACGAGCCAACGCGCTGCTCAGACATTAGGATGAGGTTTCACTTCAGTGGGATTAACAGGTGAGCCTGGTGACTCACTCAGATGTACAGTACACCCTATCTTATTAGCAGAACAGCCGGTGACATCTCTGTATGGGATGTGCGAGATAAGGTGTGCTGTCCAGTGATTTGAATAAGAAGAAAAGAACAGGTTTCTGAGTCCACACTGCAGGCTGGTATTCAACGCCTGCCCATTCCTTTGTTATCTCTCCTTGGCTGTAGAGCAGTCAGTGAAGTGGAAGGAATGTGAGGTATTTCCAGGGTCTGACAGGTGTGTGTGTGTGTGTGTGTGTGTGTGTGTGTGTTGGGGGGGCGGGGGGGTTGGTTCAGGAGGGTGGTCAGTCAGTGCCCACCCAAAGCACTTCAGCAGCATGCCTCCCAACACACATAAAGGAAGCCTTGTCTAACACTCTTGGTTCATTCACTTTCCTCTTAGAGACGTCGGGTTTCCACATGCTTTTCTCCAAATCCTTCTCTTATGGGTTGTCTCTTTTTCCCACTCCTTCAATCCACACACACACACACACACACACACACACACACACACACACACACACACACACACACACACACACACACACACTTTAGGCACACACAAACTGACTAAACTGAACTGGCAAAAATGATAATTATATAAATCTTAATTAGTTTCCAGGGATTAAAACTGTGCAGATTTGGTGAGTGAAGAAAATACTAACAGCTTGGAACCATGATTATCTCACTGCGTAGGTATAAAATTGGGGTTAATACCTGAGATGAAACAAACAGCTTAAAAGTCCCAAACCTCCTTGTGCCTGCCAGGGAATTCTGGCAGCATCATAATGACGGGTATTGAAATACCACAGAGAGAAAACACAAAATATTCCCAATTTATTCAAGAGGCATGTTTCATCTTACTAGGTTTTATGGGTCTCCGTACATCTTTTAAATAAAAGATGATAAATTGCATGCGCAGCCGTGTGTCGTACAACAGGAGGAAAAAAATCCCAGTGTTCAATGATAGATAAGGTTTTCTTATTTTTCTTTCATCGTCAGTGTTGCCGCCTCTCTCTCTCGCGCCCCTTCCCTCCCTCCCTCACTACTCTTCCTCCTCTGTGTTAATGCTGTTAATGTACACAGCATTATTGAGAGTGTCTGTGCTTGCAGCAGGATTCAGATATAAGGTGGCTCATTTGGTTAGCTCATTGACTGCTATCAGATTACAGGTCAGTGACCTTAATGACCAGACAGCAGCACGGAGCAGGGATGGAAAGTGGAGAAATGCACACCAGCATGTTTGGTTTTGTTTGTTGGTTAGATGGCTGGATTGAGGGAGGGATATCTCTTTTCTATATAGGCAGGTTTCACTGCATCTCTGCTTCCAGTTGGGCAAATCAGGCGGAAAATGCAAAAAACAGCACTAAGAGACAGCTAAGAGTAAGAGCAATATGACAAGAAATTGGTATTCATTACACTATGCTATTCGCAATGGCATGACGTGGCTGCTCGACGGGAAATTGACAACTGCGTCAGTCTTAAACTGGCAAAGACACTTGCGTTGGGCTTTGTGCTGCGCTGCGCCGGGTGCAAGATAGGGCCCCTAAGCTGTTTGGCTTGTTTCAACTGAACTGAAATCTCATTCAAACTCTGGTGTGGACCAAATAGGTCTGCACAATTAATCAAATTTTAATCACAATCACGATTTTGGCTTCCCACGATCAAATTCACGTGATCGAGCGATATTTAAAATGCTTCATTCCGTTCATAGAACGCTCCGTATCAAAGCTCCGTAAACCCCTCTCTGATCACATGCCTCCATGAGCCAATCAGAGTTGTTCCCTGCACCGCGCAGCTTAGTTTAGATGTAGACAGTCACAGAGGACAGAGTAACGTGAGGGAAATTCCACAACAGATAGCGGTCGGTCATAAGTCGTCACAAGGTTTACCAGTTTACCAGGAAACGCAACATTTAGTCCCGTCTGAGTTGTTTTTCAGACAACAGCAGTGACCAGTGCTAGTTTGAGTCTTTTAGCTCATAGCTTTAGCGGCAGACTGTTGTACGTAACGCTGTTGGAATCCTCTACAGTGAAATACAGTCACACTACACCGTTGAGCTGTCAGCATTTTAGCCGTGTTTAATCCAGTTACTACTGTAGCTAACGGTAAGCTAACGTTAGCTGCTGTGTAACGTGTTATTAGTGTTTACTAGCGGAACATGCAGCGATGTTTCTGTTACCTCTAACGTCTGTTTTGGAGCATCAGAGCGCAGACATTTTAGTGGCACCGTAATCCGCGTTGCTATTTCTTCCGGTAGATACCGGGCATCGGGGCCCTATTGGCACCGGATTTTACCATGCGCCGTTAACATGAACAGAAAATTGCCTTGCCTGTATCTTTTCACGGCAAACGCACATGTGTGGAAAGCGGTCGCACAACAGCTGAAATGGCTTCTTCATAGTGTCCTTCAACAAAGGAGGAATGTAGCACAATATGGATGTGAAAGCAGTTATAATTAGCCTATGTGACAATAACATTTGATTTGGTTAAAATCAACAAATAATCGTGATAATTAATCGTGATCAATATATTGATCAAAATAATCGTGATTATCATTTTGGCCGTAATCATGCAGCCCTAGGACCAAACAACCAATCTCTGGTCCGCTTGAAAACGCTCCACGTTCTCAGCTCACTTCCAAGTGCACAAAAGTTCACTTCACTTCAGGTGAGAATGCCGTCCGACCCAACTATAGGAGGTCAAGCAAAAACAATGCATTTACTAGGCTGTAATTTAAATTAAATCAACCTTGCAAACAATGTACTGACTTGTATATGATTTAACGGACTGTGAGGATGCAAAGGCTTTCAGAGACAAATCTCCAGCTCATGTGGGGGGTCATTTGAGAGGGAAAACTCAATAATAAGTTTAGAGAAGTATAGTAGGAGTGTGCCATTAGTAGAAAATGTCAGAAGAGATACAAAATCAACCAAATAAAGTTCATGAAAGGATCTCTGCTGGATAGAATAAGCTTGGGTGCATTTTTTTGTGTAGTTACCCATTGTGCAGCTTCTTTATCAGATAAATAACTTAAATAAATTGAATTTTCAGCGGTGTGTTTTCTTTGTGTAGTAACTATCATGACATGTGTGATTAAAAGTATAGAAAAGTTACATGATTGGATTTAAAAAAAAGATGGTATAAAACATTGTGAGAACAGGCAGGAGTCCAGAGAGGTTGCATCGGACACAACCTGACATTTAGATGAATGAAATTCAAATGTATAATGCGCACATTGACTTTTTGAAAGCATATAATTGTGTGCCGTGAGGTAAAATGTTAAGATTTTAAAAAGCATGGGCTGCGGTACCATTATACTGAAGGCCCTGATGTCAGTGTCACAGTAAGTGCTCTCGGCTCTGCTACAATTACATCTACATTAGAAGTGTGACAAAGTTCAGCTACATGATGCTTTTTCCTTTGTGCTATTTGTGGATGTGCTGATCAGAAGAGTAAAACGAGGACGTAGAGGAAATGGTTTTCTAAAATGGCTACGCATGTTGATGCTAAGGATACTGTAATCTTGGCAAAATTAAGGGTGACATTGAGTGAATTCAAAAAACAAAACCTTTTAAGCATATAACGGTGAGTGTGGCTGTAAATTAAAGGTGCTGTAGATAGGATTGTGAAGATCCAGGACTTAGCCCAACAACTTCTCAGTCCCTCCCCCCTTTCTGCTAAAGGCCAAAACGGTCTCCTAAGCCCCTCCCCACACAAGGGAGAATGAATGCGTGTGCATGAGCAGTGATTGACACGCAATTAGACAACCCTGGCCCTGATTGGTGCATCTGAACAGGGAGCTGTGGATTTTTGTCTCACTACAGGCTGTAGGTGGTGCCAGAGGATTTCAGCAAATATGACAGAAAGTTAGTTTTTTATTATGGACCTTGATGAAGATGGATGGTAAATTGACCTTGGTTTCTTTTACAGTGAGGCGTTGTTTGATACACTTACTAGTGTTCTGTTCACTACTGATACGAATTTCCGGTCTTTTTACTTGGGAAATTACTTGGGAACAAAAAGTGAAACACAAATGCTACATACTGTGCCAATAATTAGAATGGGAAAAGCATTTGAAGGATGTCTTCTAACCCGCCATTTTGTACAGACAGGCTTGGCTCAGAGTGAGCCTCTGATTGAACAAAAAAAAAAACAGGCCAAGTTCCTGCTGAAACCATGGCTTAATATTTGTGATGATCCCTTGAATGCACTCTTGACGGACTAGATGGATGGATGATCACAAACCTAGTTTAAGTGTTGTAGGTGACGGATTTAATCAGCACGGACGGAGAAGACAAAGAGAGATAAAAAGACGAGGATGAATAAAGGATAGGAGGAAAGTAGGAAGCAATTAGAAAACCTTGATCTAGCTTTTACATTTATAATTTTGCACACCATCACACCAGTTGACATTGGACCATGCATTTCTGTCGGCAAACTATCACCATGTTGTTAAATGATGAGTAATTTAACTTATGTAACTAAAATGGAAGGAATCTCTGTCCGTCCTTCGATTTTCTCGACAACAGTTCAGCCGATCCACTTGGAACTTGGCGGGTGTATTGCGGAGGACGAGGAAGTGCACTGTTGAGTGCGAGCTCTTGAGATCTAGTAGTGTGTCATGTACACACTGTGTAGTGTATTGAGAGGGCACCCCTATTAACTGTTACACCACCAAATGG
The DNA here is from genome assembly GCA_023566125.1 of Zingel zingel. Lineage (NCBI taxonomy): Eukaryota > Metazoa > Chordata > Actinopteri > Perciformes > Percidae > Zingel > Zingel zingel. The sequence continues at coordinate 2,843,639 of CM042314.1, read as the reverse complement.
CATGCTGAGTACAGCTCACTATTTGTCGCTTTGTTTGCTGTGGTACATTCAAGAACAAATAAAGAGAGACCAGAGAGAGATATTACATTGTAGCAAACTGAAACATTTCAAGCATCAGCTATGTAACTTTCAGAATGAACGATGTATTTCCTAGATATAGTCTTGTCCCAGATAGCTAGCTGTTAGCAAATGAAGCGTAGAGGCCTACTCTAGCATTGCTAGGCGACGCAACTATGTCATGGCAGGTAGATTGCTCGGGACTCAACGAAGCGCAGTGTCAATGCTGAAGTTGTTGGGGTTAGCAGTTTTCGAAAGCTGCAAGCAGTGGCCAAGCAATTGGCCCGTTCCAAATCCGCCCGTTTTGAACGGCTACAGAATCTGTTTGATAAAAGAAGTGTATTGTACAGTTGATAATATTGCTTGGACTTAACCATTTTGTATTGTTGTTATAATATGTTGCAGTATTTCTAAACGCTCCAAACATTGTATATTATGACATCATACAGGTCACGTAGAGATGAATTTCTACCTGCTAGCTGTGCCTTGGTTGCCTTGATTGTTTGTAAAATGGGAACCCGTCAAATCTGTTTTCACCCCATCCTTTCTTTTTCTTCCGGTTTTCCTCTTACTCTCTACCTACATGCCTCCACCCAACATTTCTCTTCTACTTCTCCCCCTCTGTTTGGGTTATTAGCATGTTGCTGATGGGGGCTGGTCATCCATTGAGTGGTGCAGGGAAGTTTGGCCGGGCTGCAGCAGGCCTGTCAGGGCAGGTCATTAAGAAAACGACGGGTCGGGGAATACACAGACAAGGTTGATTGGTTTCCTGCAGCCATCAGCAGAGCCCTGCAGCATCTCCTGACCCTGTGAGCCCCATCTAACCTACACACACACACACACACACACACACACACACACACACACACACACACACACACACACACACACACACACACACACATATTACATGCACCTGCGCAAGAACACGCACAAGAGACACACATTTGTATGAACATGAACACGGAGAACACAGACAGTCTTATACACACAGCTAACCTTCCCCTGGCCAAAGGCTAAAGACTAGAAAAGGACAAGGAGCCACAGCGGGGAGATTACCCTGATCCTCATCCGCACAACCCAGCCTGTTGCTCGTTTTTAAATCTGCTAGTAGTAGTGTGCAGCTTGGCACCAATCCAGATATCGCGCCTGCTGCTCACTTCCCTTAAGATGTGTCCAGGGCAAGCGGCAACTTCCGGGTTTTAAATTCTCTATATCTAATTTCCAGCAGGGGTTAGTTGCAAAAACAAAGTCTGTTTCTGTAGAAGTCTATGAGAAAATGAGCCTACTTCTCACTTGATTTATTACCTCAAATAACATTTTCATAATGAGTTGATGGTCTCAATCACTAGTTTCAAGTCTTCATGATGTTCATTTAGTAAATGATGGTCCCATTTATTTTAAAATAGACGATAAAGCAGGGGATGCTTTAGGACCTGTCAATCAGGACAGAGGCTTAGCAATGCTAACCATGCTAACACTGTGGACATTAAAATAGATCTGAACTTGTGTTTGGGTGTGGTCTGGTTTTCATTTTAGATTTTGACCCTCTCACTGTGTGTTTTCACTTCATCAAAGTTAACTGGAACATTTTGGTCGCCTAAAAATGGCTTGTTTAGTGTTCTGCCAACTAACTAGCTAGCTAGCTAGCGTTAGCATTAGCTGGTAAATTTTCAACAAGCTCTGTTTACTGCCTGCCGTACATGCTGACAAATGGCACCAGTACCCGGAGGTTACCGTTTACCTTCCAGTAAAACTCCACTGGATGACTTGCGTCACAAGGGTTGAAAATCAGCGACTTTTCCCTCTTTGGCGTTTAGCTTAGTGCAGCGCCATGAAACCATACACAACACTGGCTTAGACGCGTCATCCTCCCCAGCTCCGCTCTTTTGTCCAAATCTAATCACTTCTGGCTCCAAAATACCAAGATGGCAAAGGCCAAAATGCAAACAATGGCAGTCCGCAAACCAGTGGGTGGCGTCACCGACGCTACGTCCCATTATTTTTTTACAGTCTATGATCCAGGGTGGAGTCAAAGGAGAAAAGTCCCACTGACTACACAAATCTACAAGTTGTGATATGGTTTTCTCGCCTTTGGAGTCTGTGCTGCAGTAACAGAAAAAAAAACAAGTTGAATTTGACCCCCAGTTTTCTTGAAAGGTCATTTGTGGGATTGAATGTGGCTGTGTGCAGGGAGGGGCTCTGTCATGCGTGCATACATGGAATGCTACCCAGCATCCATCTCTGCTGTCTGTTGTGCTGTGAATGTCAAACCCAGAGGCTCTGACACCCACTGCCCTTCCGAGCCCTCCCTCCCCCCTTTACGCCCCCCTACCTTACCTGACCCTCCAGTCTCAAGCAGCCATGGCCTACCTGATGAACAGAGCCGCCTGCCTGGGGCTTCTGTGCTCCAAATGAGCCCTATAATAATGTTACTTCAAATGTCAAAGCCAGAGTAATTTGTGTGTGTGTGTGTGTGTGTGTGTGTGTGTGTGTGTGTGTGTGTGTGTGGGGGGGGGGGGGTGGTTATGTTGGTGTTGGAGGGCAGAGTGTGTTGTGTAGCTGCCACAGCCTTCCATCCATCCCTCAGTGTAATCAAATGCATTAATGTGTAAAAATGCCATTTAGCACAACACATCGGACTGCAGGCTGGTTAGCAGACGCTGATAGACAGGGTTTGAGTGACAGTCCTCGGCTGTGGCCTGTCTGTGGGTGTCAACGACACACAAGCCGTTCTTCATGCTTAGGCTCAATCATAGAAGCCAGCTTTCCACTTGTGGAATAGCTATGCTGCGATAAAATACATGCTAAATTGCACACAAGGACACACCAACACACACACACACACACACACGTAAGACAATGCACAAACTCTAACATTAACCCACATACTGTGATTGGTAATGCACAATATAATTGCTAATGGGGCCTGTCTTAGGGGTGAAGTGGTGTTAACCTCTGATCAACCCTAGGTCAACCACTTACAGGCTAGATAGAATTCATTACATTTTACCCACTTCATCATCAGCATCTGACTGACCAATTTCACACCCATGACAATGACAAACACACAAGTGGAGGGATTTTAGCAATTTTTCCCCTCCTAGTAGATACTATTTTTCTGTTTTTTCTGTTTCGAATGTAGAACTAAACACTTTTCGAAGGGCTCTGGTTCTGGAAGTGATTTTCCCCCTTTAATATCTCCATTGACATTAAATGGTTATATGAAGAGTTTTAAGCCTGGAACCAAAGCCAACCAGCTACGAGGTGAATCGTGACCAAAAAACATTTGATTCAGAGCAAAAGAACATTTTGACAAAATGGCAAAAAAAAGGCAAAGGTACAAGACTGTTTACAGTAGTAGCAGCTCGCTATAGAAGTTTGCGAGTGCGGTAAACATTTCCATGTTAACAGCCAGCTTCACCAATCAGAGACGTTACTGTAACACTTAGGATTGTGAGTGGTGTAGTAGGCCTACTTCTCCATGACATCGCAAATAAAACCTGTTTTTCTTAAAACAAGGTTGATTTCATACGGACTTTGGACTACGGGCTACTGCAGGAGCAGAAATCTTTGTTTCTCAAAGCTCGTGGTCAGTCTACCTTGGATGGTTAATAATCAAAATCCTTATGGAGAAAATAAATGGGATTTTTACTTCTGGAACCACACTGTTGAGCGCTATATGACTCGTTGCAATAGTCATTGCACTGTGCAGGCCTGCTGATTGGATATCTTTGTTTTTTTGTTTGTTTTAATGATCCAGCCAAAGGTGTTCCCTAGCTAGCCAGTCTCCAGAACTGGCTAGCTAGGTCAGGGAGGCTGTGTTTAACTCACTGTGGCTGCCACAGCACAACACAGCCGACCAGGCGGCAATTAAGATGTTAATAGATAGCTTCATAAGGACGACAAAGCGGAGAGAGGGAGGGAGGGAGGAAGGGTGGGGGGGAAAAGACCCAAACCGCAACAGATTTTCAAGACTTCTAATTAATAGTGATGGCAATTAAAGTGTAATTCAGCCCATTTCCCTCTGTAGCGTTCTCTCTCCCTCTCCTCCAATTGCCTTTTCTCACTTTTGCCAAAAGCACTGGAGGGTTGTTACGCATCCTCTTTTTAATGTTTAATTTTTTCATGTACGCTGTTGTTGGCAGTTTTGATAAAACGCCCTTGTCGAACAAGTGGGCAAATATGTAAAGTATTGAGTCATCTCCTCGGGGCTAATCCTCGGCTTAAGATTTTAGTAACATAGCAGTATTTTCTTTCCCATGAAAGTAGGTGTTTTGCATTTATATGTCATGCGTATGTAGTTGTGTGTGTTTGTGTGCGGCTGTGTGTGTGTGTGTGTGTGTGTGTGTGTGTGTGTGTGTGTGTGACAGTAGGGCCAAGCAGTGAGACGGGGGCAGGTGAATGATAGCAACTCTAATTAGCAGGGTTGTGGCTCCTGTGCTGTGCTGCATCGAGAGACGAGTCGTTGGGGACTCCGAGGTGCCAGGCGCAGTGGGGAGGACTCAGAAAAACAGCTTTAATTGGTGGGAGTTATTTATAGACAAAGCACCTCTTTCAAGGTTAGTGGGTTAAGTCTGTTCAGTCCTCTGTGGGGACCTCCATGTTTGGTGACAAAAAAACAGGCCGCTGCCAAAAAACCTTCCCCATCTCTTATAATCGTACACGCATCGGAAATCCAAATGCCACTCACACATATAACTGCATACTGCAAAAGGGTATTGCACCTTCCCCATGCACTTAGACACTCTTGACTTTGTGCAGAGCAAGAGAAAGTGAGAGATTGAAAGAGAATAATGGAGAGAAGGAGCAACAAAGCGAAAGAGAGAGAGAGAGAGAGAGAGAGGGAGACGTGGATGGAAAAGACAAGGTGCGGAGGTTGCTCCTGGGTTGAATCCCTCATTGGATGCGTCTTCATCTGCTGCCCAATCCTCCCGGGGGCTCCTACTTCTCCATTTCATTAGTTTGTCACCCTGCGCGAAGGATTGTGCATTAGGCCTTTAATTTAGTGGATAGCCAGAGGCTGGCTATGCTGCCTGGTGTGACTCTCAGCTCCAACAGGCAGGAATCTAACTAGGATCAGCTTAGCTCAACTTAATACACACACATACACACACACACACACACACACACACACACACACACACACACACACACACACACACACACACACACACACACACCGCACTGCACCCACCCAGTGAGAGATAGATAGAAGGTAGGAGGTCCATTTATGTACTCTATCTATGTAGTGTCTATCTGTTAATCTATCTATCTATCGCGGTTGCTGAAATAGCTTGACACACTGCAAGAAAAGACAATGTGCCAATGGACAGGAGACACAAGAAAATGTGTTCACCACTTTGACAACACATACAACACATTTAGCATAAAGATGCAGCAAATAACTTGAACAAGAGCAAATTGAGAAACTTATTCACCAATTTGACAACTCACTTGCGGCATAACGAAGCATGATGCAACTACAGAAAGCTGCATAGTTCATAATAAAAACACGTTCATCACTTATATATTTAGTCACCAGTCCAAGCTGATAGCAGCTTCCTTCAGTGAGTGTAAAGTGATGCTGCTAGCGATACCCGTGGCATCAAAGGCTTTTTCTCTTTCCGACTGAAGGAGCTGCACTTTGAAGGCCTGTCTCTCAACGTCATTCAACATATCTATTCAGCAGACTGACATGCAGCAGAGCTGCTGCTGAGGACTGGGTGGGATGTGGGTGGACAACACCTGTATGTCACAATGCAACAAACAACAAGCGCACATGTACACGCTCTGAGCCGCCCAATTATAAACGCACTCATGTGCTTTCGCGTGAAAGCCGTGCACCCACACATTGGCAGGGACACTGTTACATGGAACAAAGAGCAAAAGACAAAGCATCGTTGTCCATCTGACTCCCCAGCTGAAAATGTCCCTTCACATCTCTTGTGTTTCTTGAAGTACTGCCCCCCCTTAACTGTGACCCACCTCCCCTTGTCGACTTTTAACCCTCCAGCACCCCTCACTCTCGCTCAGCTAGCTTCACGGCTCCCCCTTTCTCAGTGTTTTTTGGGATGGGAGAGGAGGCTGAAGGGGGTGCAGTGGCTGTTTAGTGGGGATGGGGGCCCTTCTTTTGTTTCCTGTTACAACATGCATTTCATGGGGAGCCCTGGCTTCTGACCCTGCCGAGCACACACTGCGCCGTGGCTGGGAGCTACAAGGGAAAGGCCCATCTGTGGCATCCATCAGGGCTGCGCTCTCCCGCTGAGGTACTGTCAGAAGCTGGAGGGGGTGGTGGTGGAGGGGAGGCTCGCGGGGGCACGATAGGGAGGGGCCGGGGGGGATGAGGTTTGTTGAAGAATGGAGATGAGGGGGGTAAAATCAGGCTGAAAAAACAGACACACAGGGTCCTCCCAAATTTGAAGTAGAGCTGAGGGGAGGGGAAGTGTGTGTGTGTGTGTGTGTGTGTGTGTGGGGGGGGGGGTGTAGAATAAACACTGAAACATATGGAGCACAAGAATCTAGAAGAAAGAGAGAAAAAAGGTAAGGTGGGCAACTCTCTAACAAATTGCAGTAGACAACACAACTGCTAGTTGCATAATATATATGTAACATAATATAGGCAACGTCCTTTTAGTTCACACAGTGTCCTAATTTTGGGTACACGTAATGATTTTAAATTAGGCAGCAATGGATCGACATTCTAGGGCTGCAACTAACAATTATTCTCATAGTCAATTAATCTGTCGATTATTTTCTTGACTAATGGATAAGTTGTTTGGTCTCTAAAATTGTTAAAAATATTGATCAGTGTTTCCCAAAGTCCCAAGATGACGTCCTCAAATGTCTCGTTTTGTCCACAACTCAAAGATATTCAGTTTCCTGTCCCAGAGGAGAGAAGAAGCTAGAACATATTCACATTTAACAAGCTGACATCGAAGAACTTTAACTTTTTTTTTTAATAAAAAATATCAATATAAAATATCAAAATAGTTGCAGATTAATTTAATAGTTGACAACTGATTGATTAATTGATTAGTCTTTGCAGCTCTAGTAACAAGTAACATCTTTAGCTCCCAAAGTGTCCACTATTTGGGTGCACGTAATGATTTTAAAATAAGCAGCAATGGATCAACGTTCCATTAGAAAGAGCACCTGAACGTTTAAGTGCACACACAAGCGCTGACACACATACAGATTGGATACTCATGAAGCAATGGTTTTGTTTTCTGAGGGCGTACCTGAGAATTAGGTTTTTCAAATACCAGCAGAAAGGTGCTGAGGGTGGAACTGAAAGACACCAGATGTTGCCCTCCATGCCATTCCTTTCCGAAGACTCTCTAATGTTGTTGCACATACCTGAGGCACTACAGAGGGAGAAAAGTGGATTGGTTTGAAGGTCAGTTTAAATAAAAATACTTCAGAAAGTATGACAGGCAGGGTGTGCTCTGGATAAATGCAGTGCTCTCATGCCAGCTCGCTGAAACTGATTGATTGACTTGTAAGATGTCACGGACAGGCTGGGGAGGCAGGGCGAGCGAGAGAGGCAGAGAGATGGCGAGAAGGATAAGGCTACTGTTGGATGGAAGATGAGACGTATATATGTATGTGTGTGTGTGTGTGTCGGGAGGTTACACACACACACACACACACACACACACACACACACACACACACACACACACATACACACACACACACACACACACACACATACACACACACATACACACACACACACACACACACACACACACACACACACACACACACACACACACACACACACACACACAGCTTGCTGGCCTGGTTCTGGTCAGTTGCCCGTGGCCACGGCGGGCGCAGGAGTCAGCTGTCAGCCTGTGACGGATTGATACAGACACCCCCCAGCCCTCCGCCTCCGCCCCCGACACTCCCAAACCTCCACCTCCATCCCTCAATCCCTCCGCCTCCCTCCCTCCCTCCTCTCCGTCAGGAGCCGGCCGGCCCATGCCTGGTGGGCATGTTTGAGCAACCTATTGAGGCGGGGGTCGGGAGAAGGGGGGAGCCAGCCTCCATCTTGACTCTGGTCTGTTTTAGAGTGTGCCCTCCTGTCACCCTCACTCAGCCACTCTGTTGGTTCATATCTGTTAACCATGTTAGCTACGAGGCTGTGGTCCTTCTATCACTTCATCTGGCCAGCGGCCAACCGCCTGCTGGAGCTCCCTCTATGTCTGCTGTCCTGTCCAATGTGGACTGGATGTCTTCTTCCAGATCCTTTTTTACTCTCATGTGGTTGAGAAGCACATTGGACCATGTGTGGCCCCATTTTTCATCAGTTCAGTAACAGGATACATTTGTGTAGAAAATCCCAGATATTGTTTTAAAGAGGGACTGAATTGGTTTTACACATGAAGATCAGTTTACTACTCGGCCTGTGAAAACGGTTGTGTAATATGTTCTGTGGTTCTTCTGGAGGACCTTTGTCCGAGAAAATGACCCAGGTGATGTCATGAGAATTGAGAGTACAAAAGGAGTTCAAAAGATGTGGGTCTAGGCAGTCTCTAAGGATCTGCTGTTTTTAGAGCCTGATCCATACTAGGGACAACAAATCTGGATATTTTAGTCGCTACTGCTTTGATTTTTATTTTTGTAATTCCCCAAACCTTTAAGTACAGCATTTACAGGACCATAGATAGTGCCACCGCTTTGTGCGAGTGGACTTTCCTTAGTTGATATCCTGCCCCAGTCCCCCCCCCCAAACTAAACAAACTTTGAGCTGAAAAATACCACATCGGAGTTCTGTGGACCTTAAATGAAGATATTATTGCATGGCCACTAGGGGTCCTTGTCAGGTTCATGTAACTTTAAGGCATTCGAACAAATTACAGATGTAATTTTTCATGTCAGAACAGTCCTGCTGACTGAAGAGGTCCTGGACATTTTTATATTTTGATCAAAGCTGATTCATCACTGCCAACTAATCAACAAACATAGAACAGTATTGTATATGTGGACTTGTACGCTCCACTCTTTTTGCATTTTCGCTGTATCGAAGGCTTGCTGTCTGTCCATATCTACATTGAGATCTCTGTGCCTCTATCTCTATCTCGCCCTCCATCTCTTACCTTCTCTGTCTGTCTGTCTGTCTGTCTGTCTGTCTGTCTGTCTGTCTCTTTCTCCCTGTCCAGTGTGAAGTGTAATTGAAGGAGCAGTCTTCACATGGCCCACAGGCATGGAGGGGACATTGTGTGCGCTGTGGCGGCAAATTGCTCTCCTTGCTGCTCCAAGCCTATACCTCTCCTTCACTGCTCCTCCTCTCTTCATACTCTGCCCATCCTTTAACTACTTTATTAGTCAGTCCTCTCCATCACCACTCTCTTCTCCCTTCCCACCCCATCCTCACCTGTCAACTATTCCTACTTTTTCTGCAGTCCTTCAACAGGTTTAAAATGCCTACTTTATGCGATTTTAAGATATTGTAATGCATTTGCGTTTATCGGTGAGAATACAGTGGATGGAGAGATGAGCGAGAGAATACAATAAAACATGGATGCTGACTGTATCTTCACGTGCTGCAAAATCCCAGACTAGCAACCATCTTTCTTTTTTTTTTTTAAACATGTATTTATTGAGTTTTTGTACATTTGACAAACAAAAACAGTACAACAAGGCACATAACATAAAACAGAAAGGAGACCAAGGACCAAATGTAGTAGCTGTAGTACCCACAGTCATGAATCTGTACATGCATAGGTGCATGCTTACACAAAATTCATACAGCAGTTGTTTATCTCAACACTGTATAGTACAGATGGCACACTACAGGCATTAGGAGTATGTTATCTAGTTATCCACATCCATATTGTTATTCTCAAGGAAATTGAAAAAAACGCTCCAAATTTTCTAAAACTTGTCAAGTTTCCACCTCAACCACTGCGATGTGCCACAAGGTGTGTCCGATTTCCATGAGCAGGCAGTGCATCGTTTGGCTTCTAAAAAACAAATAGTCAGTAGAGATCTAACTTTACTAAAAAAGCGTTATGTCATAAACGTTTATGACTTGTTTATAATGTTTTATGACACGTTCATGACAGTGTCATGTCACTCTTATGTAGAAAACTTCAAGTAAAGTGTAACCAAGCATAATTTTGGGCTTAGGGGCACCTCCTCGCCAGGTCCAACGCCTTCCTCCAGAATGAGAGCATCTGTGGACACTCCCACATCCAATGAAATAAAGTTCCTTTTTGGTCTTTACATTTGCAACCATCTTTCATTAGCTTGAGAAACTTCTTTCTCCTGGGAGGTCATCGTTGCAATGCATCTTGGGAAGGACCACAACATGAATTGTTCACTAAGTTTGTTTCTCAGACTGTGTATTGGTCTGCCAATCAAATAGACAAACGAACCAGCAGGTCTTGTCCAAGCACGGTGCTTAAGCACGGCTCGGGTAAAACTTGATTTGATGAGGAATTGAGGGTGCATGAGGAATAAAGAGAGATGAGAGCGAACACACACACACACACACACACACACACACACACCTGGGTTAGTGAAAGTGACAGAGCGTCTGTGATAGGGGATGCGAGAAGTCTCCAATATGAAGAGCGATTTGAGCAGCCTGCCTGGAGAGAAGCACACGGAACAGCAAAGAGCTGCAGAGAATGAGCGAGGGAGATAGACGGAGGAGAAAACCTGAGGGAGGGAAAATAGGGAGAGGGGAGAGTGGTATTTGGGCCGAGACGAAGAAGCGCATGCTTCATTAGGTGAGGAAGTAATCCTGGCTAATTAAGGCTCTCCATGACAGCACTGTCAGGGATGAGTGATCCTTCAAATGGCACCTCCCTCTCCTGACTGACAGCCAGCCTGCTCTCACCGCTTTGAAGGTGAGAACTTTCTTACTTATTCCCACATCTTTTTTTTTTTTCCTTCGTCGCCTCTTATCCCCAATTCAAAGTGTTTTTCTTTGTTTTTGTATCTCATTACCATTTTGTAGGCAAGTGTATGTGACTGTAAAGGAGGGAAACGTGTGTGATGACTTGTGTGTAAAAGTGTATGCTATCTTGCATGCCGTATGCATGTGTGTATGTGTTTGTATGTGTGTATTAATTGCTGCAGTACCTGGGCAAAATACTAGAGGAAATCATTGGGTGGAAGGCGCAGGCCCATTGATTGCTTGACTAATTAATCAGCTGCATTGGCTCCATGTGGACCCAGGCTTATTGAGTGGAGGCTTGGCGCAGGGCCCTTTATGAGCCCATAATGATTCCTTAGCCCACAGAGTCAGGGCCTTGTCCGGCCTTTAGCACGGCTGTGGTAATACTACACAATAAAGAAGCTTAGAAAGCAAACCGTGCTATGCATGCATGCCTTGGCTAAAAGTTCATCCTGGCCTTAAACGTAAACTTGGATGTGATTGAAACATCAATGCATCGACCTGAGCAATATAGCCGTGTTGGACTGGGATCTATCAAATTGGCCCAAAATGACGTTTGAGTATTCCTTCTGAAAAGCACACAGGTTGGCTTATTTTCGAGTGTAGAGGGCAAAGCAATACAATGGGAGACATAACTACTAAACGTGTACTGTATTTTAAAAGATCTACATACTGACACAAATAAATGAATGAAATAATGTAGCATATAAAGTTAAACTTAATTTCAACATTGTAGAACCTCTCTCCCTCTCTCTTTGGAGCGTGCAGGAGGCAGGACATGACGCAAATTACACTATTGTAATTTGGTCACAAACTCACGAGTTTCTTGCTGCAGATTTTTTCCGACAATCTCGGCGTCGCTCCTTACCGACCGAAGTTCCCCGGAAATGTCTTTTCTCCAGTTAAACATTTTTAATGGCGTCTTTTTGGCTTCTTCTTCACCTCGAGTTTGAATTTAGAATATTCGTTGACATTCCTACTGGGATCACTTGTTTGTAGAGCAGCATGTTTTGTTTTTTTTAAGATTATTTTTTAGTCATTTTTAGGGTTTATTGACAGGACAGCTGAAGACATGAAAGGGGAGAGAGAGGGGGGAATGACATGCAGCAAACGGCCGCAGTCAAACCCAAGCCCGCTGCGTCGAGGAGTAAATATATGGGCTATATATGGGCACCCGCTCTACAAACTGAGCTATCCGGGCGCCCAGAGCAGCATGTTTGGCTCTTATTTATCGGGTTCATTTTCACAGCAGGGTGCTTTCTCTGCATGATCCATTGTGAGCACCAACTAGGCACCCTACAACCACATGTGTGCACTGACCTATGCCATTCACAGAGGAGCTATGTTGACAGTTAGTGTCCCCCTGCAGGAGAGCCCACATGAAATGGCAACCTGAGCTGAAACCAGAGAGAGCAGAGGCCATGGTATATGACCCAGACGCCCAGACAGGGTTATACTGTCCTGCATGATATAAATCCTCGCTTGCCTCCCCCCCCCCCCCCCCCCCTCCCCCCTGCCCAGCCAAGCTCAGCCCAGCCTGTCCCAAAACGGGGGACTATGACCACCAGCTTGTAAACATGCCTATAAAAGTCTTGTTTGTATTGCACCAGAAGGCAGCTCTGTCCCGAGCCGCAGGAGCTCACGTGACGAGCGCGCTCTCAGACATATCTGACCGACTATCTTAGGGCTCTGGCTATCTGAGTGTCACAACAGGTGTCTCTGTGGGTATGTGTTGCACAACGTCTCTGCACATGTTCCGCATCATTGTTCTGGATTTTGTTTACAACCAAGCATCTGTGAAAATGTTTAATGAAATATTAAAATAAAAAAAAAGATTGTGTAATGTATAGGGCTGTCCCGAATACCGTTTTGTTACTTTTGGTACTAATAAACTGCGAATGTTCAAAGCTTCGGTGGGGGCTGCCATTGGGGGGTGGGGGGGGCGGGGGCATTTACAGACCAAGAAAAGAGATCGCCAGTGGGTTGTGCGGCGGTGCGAGTTTCACTTAAATGGCCCATTTGTGTGACATCCTGTTGTGTTCTTTATCCCCCCCATTGTAACACAAATATACTTTATATTATCACAATTATTTTTTCCGTCGGATCGTTTATAGATCTCGACATTTCCGACCACTTGAAGGCAGCTTCTTTCCCGGAGAAAAAGAGAAAGAAAAGAGACAGAGGGACTGAGGAAACAGTCAGCTGTTCCCCAAACTCCCGGGCAGTTCAGTGCTTGTGTTTGGTGTTTAGAAACTTTCTGGGGACAGTGATAAAGGGAATGATGTTTCCTGTTTCCTGTTTCCTGTAGAGGACTCTCACACCGCCTCAAAACAAACTGACAAGTCTGATCCACGCCCACATGACTGGCCACCGCAGCGGGACGTCAGGTTGTGTTTCTCCAAAAATTTAAACTGTCTCAACCTTATTAAAATGAATATTCGAATTCCAAAAAATTTAAAATTGAATACCCAATGATCAGAATATTCAGATGCAGCTAATGTATTTTTTTTAAGTGTACATTAGGATGCGGTGGATGTCTGGGATGCCATGTCTTTATAAGGCAAATAATGTATGTGCACAAGTCTGTGATTGCATGTTTTTGCGTGGAGATTGATATTTAGCCTGTTGGTGTGTGTTCAGATACTTAAAGTGTAAGAGTCCACTTTCCTCAGCTCCGTGGGGATTTTTTAATGCGTGGCTGCATTAACACAGCCGGGCTTTAATAGCCTCCTTTTAGTTTTTTTTTTTATTTCCCCCTTGGAGTGCCAGCAACTCATGAAATAGATGATTTAACAGCAAGAAGCCTCTCCATCCCATGCAGAGTTGGAGATAAAAGCCATCTCAAGCTGGAGAGGCAGTAAGCTATCAGTGTATACATATCCTCCAACCATGGGTAAAACAGAATATACAAATTATAGTTAGCGGTTGTTTAAAATGACGTACAGTATAAGGTGGTTGGGGATGGTTGGGGACTGTTTAGATGCAGCAGGATATGCTAAGGCCGGCTACACACTGCCTGCGTGGCGTGAGCGTGTCAACTGCGGCCCAAGCCGCACCGAAAACGCGTGCATGCTAGAAATAGGACCGACGCCTATTTTTCACGCGACACGCAAGTGTGTTGGAAGCGTTTCCATTCAAAATAGAATACGAAAAGATGTTTATATATCATTTTGACACAAATACATTTAATAAATGACATTTTGATGTTTGAAAGTCTTGAGGTTTTGACATAAATGCAGATATAAATGTAATTTAAAAAAATAATAAAAAATAATTATCGATTTTCAAATATTGCACCTGTCAATACAGAACGAAATATTCTGTAGCCATCAATACTGCCGACGTTGTCTTTGCTGTAATATATCTATCAGAATATCTATAAATGATCTTGTAATGTTTTCAGTAAATGGAACGGTGTGAAACTAATGTAACTTCTTACTTTTCTAAAGAAATATCATTTAAACCATTTACTTTAGCTTTGTCTTTACAAGAGTTGGCAAAAGGAAGCTAACACCTGAATTAGTCGTGTGGTACCCTATGCCAGCCAAACTTAGCCCCGCCCACATTTGAGGTCGGGAAGTTCGGTCTGGACTTGATCCGTTGTGGAGCAACTTTGCTCCAACCAGAGCTGTTTGGACCAATCAAACTGTCAGGGCGGGCTTTATACGATGATGGACAGATGATCAACAGTAACGTAATCAACCACGTCACCAAAGAGCGCTTGGGTTGAATTTGTTTACAACAAAGATGGCTGCCATAGCGTCTGTTATAGAAGATATCGACAGCGTGTTCATTTTAAAAGAGGAACCGAGAACCACGATCACGTATGTATACACATTGCCACACCTGTCTGCACGACACGGAAACTGCCGCCTCTGCCTTTGCTCTGTCGAAGCCTGCCTTTGACTTGCAGCTTCTGTGACGTCTGTCTCCGTTGCTCTGATTGGTTGGAGGTCTATCCAATTGAGTGCAGAGGCATTTTCTTTCCTGGTTGGGTTGAAACACATAAGCCCCATAATCACAGCCCAATGGAGCAGTATCAGACTCATATTCTGACTAGAATCTGAGTATGACAACGTCAGGCTAATATTGTCTTCAAATATGAGTAAAACAAAATCATATACCCCATTGTGTATAGATAGGTAAATCTATTGGACATAACTTTTAAAATAGTGCACCTTACTGGCTGCATAGCATGGTCAGAACAGCTGTGGGCTGTCCTGCTGCTGCCGCTGCAGAGATGGACAACAGTGGCTTTCTCCCATTCAATCCCATAAGCTCCCTCGGTAAGCTCCCCGGTTCCCTCGGGTGGCTGGACTGGAGTCAAAGCAGTAAGACCCAGGCAGTTAAAGTTTACGGTGTCGTAAAGAGGTCTCACGCAGACCAGCTCTCTGAAGATAACGCTAAATACACAGTGATTACAGCATACGGTCAGCGTCCGGTCAGCGTGTTGGAACGCGGAAGTGCAGATGGACACAAAGATAATTTGCAGATTGTAACTGTTCTACATGTATCAGCATATTTTTTCAGACTGTGACTATGTTCACAGAGGTGGGGGAGTCCACATCTAATGCATTACTATCTTAGCACCAGGCCTGTCAAAATTGTCAAATGACAATGAATATTCCTTCTAAAAAAAACACATGGTTCCAACATATGCGTATATCTATTTTTGCGCATCATGTCCATAAGAGGGCAAACCCAAACAGGAGATATACTTGAATAGGTATATTTAGTTCAACATAAAGATGCATTTTAAAAGATCTACATACCGACCTAATTACAGAATAAATTAATAAAATAATGTTCTATATAATGTTAAACTTAATTCAAACACCGTAGACCTCCCTCTGGAGCGTGCAGGAGGCAGGACATAAACCGAATTATACCGCGGCCACAAACAGAGGCTCTTTCCATTTCTTGAATCCGTCTAAAGATTTCGGTATCTGAATGTAGTCGTCTCTCCAGTTAGACATTTTCCTTGCAGTCTCATTGTATATTTGTTTCAACATAAAGATGTATTTTAAAAGATCTACATGCCTACATATTACAAAATAAACCAAAATAATGTCTTATATAATGTAAAACTTAAGTGAAGCACCATAGACCTCTCTGTCCTTATCAACAGAAGTTCTCTCCAGTTAGACATTTAGACTATTTGTTGACGGCCCTACTTAGTAACACCTAAACAATGCTGACTGAGCTTGGTTGTACAAGCATGCATGTTTTTATCATATCACATTTTTCCTAAATTGTCATTACGCCTAGTACCCAGCGAACGTTTGATTGTGATGATGCCTGTGTCTAAACGCTGCAAAAAATGTAAAATAAGCTCAACACGGGACAACATAACGTTTCTGTGGCAGCTCCTCAGTGGGGGGGGGGGGGAGGAGAGAGAGAGAGAGAGAGAGAAAGAGAGACAGAGATTGTGTTTTAGAGTCAGTGAGCACACAGGGCCATTTTTAACCACAGTCACAAGACGCCAGTGTAGGGTTAGAACAGAGATGAGCTCCACTCTCAGAATAGTCCCTCAGAGGCCATGAGGCCCCCGCCACTGACCCTGGCCTGCATTCCACTTGGCAGACACACAGTTGTTGGGTCAGACATGGTTCCTGGGCTGGCCAGGGACACGACGACATGGAGGGGGAGAGAGAGTGATGCAATGTGGCCCATTTTACCGCTGACAACTGCACTCCATTTGGCAAGCCCCTCTAAGGGACTGTTCGTTATTTATTTAAGGGGCCACCGGAGGAGTTTTGGGACCTTTAGGATGAAAAGACTTGACCCTTCCCTCGCCAGTAATAATTTTTCTATGACCCTCCAAAATGATTTGAAAAAGTGGCATGACCCTCCCCTCATGTGCTAGCTTGCACCTAGCAAAGATGTACAGATGCCATATGATTTTTTACAGCCATGACATACATGAGTTAACCTCTGCATTCTCATCTTACACATCCCACTCCTCTGTTATGGTGTGGGGGCCATTTCAGTAGATTTACTCATTAACATTGCATGCAACAAGCATGGGAACTACATGCACACTTCCTGCATTACTACATTACTTCAAATACTAAGTTACTCATCTAGTGAACTAGTATTCACATGAAATAAAACAATAAAACATTGAGCCCATTCAGCAAAGGACACTGGGAAATAACCAATTCAACTCTATGCTATGGACTCGTCACTAGGCTTCCTCAGTCATTGTATATTTTAGCACATAGGTAAAGCTGCCGAAGCTGAACATTATATTCCAAAACATATATGTTTATTTTTAAAGAAGATTTTAAATTACATTGTAACAATTTAACAATTTGCCCTTATGAAATCCAATCACGACACGGCTGTCTTGGAACGCAATAGACAGACGGTGGTGGAATGCCCCGACACTTAAATTCAACTAAAATCTAACGGTGAACAATCAGTGTTGGACCTCCAGTCTGTTGAGATGCCTCTCCAAACTCACCATAAAACGTTAAGACACGTTGAGAAAAAAGATCCGTATTTTGCCGTAATCTAATGACACGGAAAAAAAGTAATCCACAGCGATCAGTAGATCACAAAAAGGAAAATGACACGGTGTATCCAGCAAGGCCGACATGAGCGTCACATTCACCAGCCAGCTCCAAACTCATCTCCACTTCGCCGTTTAAACAAAGTGGAATAAACGTATAAAAGTCCAAATCTACACAAAACCTGCAATCAATTAGTAAGCTGACATCACATGTATATACATGACATTTAGGAAACCTTTATTGGAACGTTGGCACTGCAAGATGTCCAGACTAGTGCAACAGTAACTTTCGTTTTTTTGCATCCTGCTGCTCCCATCGTCAGCCAGGTAATATTTTGTGCTCCCACTGCCCCCCCAGTAAACTCATGGGTCAGACCCATCTGGTAGTGAAGGAGGGCTGAGACTAAGAGCTACATGAAAAAATATGCACCAAACAAGCCACTTTGAAATGTTGCTTTTTTTCATGAATACAAAAGTTGGGTGACCCCCTCTGCTAGACTAAAAAATGTTGGGTGACCCTCCCCTCAACAAAGAATAAAAAGACATGACCCTCCCCTATTTTCCTCCGGTGGTCCATTCCATAAATACTGAACGGTCCCTAAGGGGAAGGAGAAAAAGTGTAGTAGTGTGTGATTTTTCTGATTCTCCTCTCTATCTCGGTTTCCTTCAGTCTTTCGCTGCGTCTGAGTAAACATTACTGCCTCAGTCCAGTAGCGTCATGGTTCCCTAAATCATACCCAACAGCCTTTTCCACGCAGCGACCCTCTACCTCCTTACACCCCACCCCCTGAAGCTTGACCATAAAAATATCCCGCCATTGCTTGCATAATACATATCTGGAATAGCTTCCATTGGGAATATAAATACCTAAATACAGCCGGACAATTTTGAGTGGAGGACAGAGGGGTCGGGGGAAGGTGAAGGGGTACAGTAACAGTACAGAAAGGGTATTTCAGCCAACCATACACAGCTGACTGTATTATATTACGTCAGGGAATAGGAACGGTGTGCAAAAGAGTTGATGCACAATTGGTGCCCTTGGCATTGAATATATGATCTTAATTACTACACTACTACGGTTACGCCTCATGTCCACACTACTCCGCCGATTCCGAGCCCCTAAAACGGAGACATTTGGAAACTCTGCTGACCCCGTTTTGGATTAAAAACTCCGGGATTGCTTTGTAGTCTGGAGGGACACAAACGGAGACCTTTGGACACGACGACGCACGTCAGTCAGTCTTATCTGTCAGGTAGCTTACAGACCTTTCAGTAACAGTTCCACCTCGTCCTCGCTCCAAGATAATAACTCCCTGCTCTTATTTTTCACAGTTGTTGTTCTTTCTCTAAAGTATTTTCTGTATTTTCTGTATTTTCATCTTCTACATCCATGATTTTCAACCGCAGGGTAACGTCAGACAATCTGCTTCCTGTTTACACCGGCACGCACATGCCCAGTGTGTGTGAACGGTCATGTGATATGTGATGTCAGACGTGTTAATAGGGACAGAGATTAGTTCTGCTACTGGAGCTGAAACTCTTGTTACTCACAGCCAGTAATCAGTGGCGAATCAGGATAACTGAGTTTATTCAGGTATTATGTATACAATGGCGAAGGTCTGATCTGTTTTCATCAACATTGGGCTTTACGTTGCTCACGGGTGTTGTGGCAGTGCTCGTTGCTTTCTCCAACCACAGTTTTCCAGCCAGTCTGGCAATTCCAGCCCTCGACATTTCAGTCACAAGCCAGCTTCTTTGACCTCCGGGCTACGGCGCCCCTGAGCGCAAGTGTTACAGACGCTGTGTTTGGAGACTGGCTGTGTATATGGAGATTGAGCAGTGATCTCTGTTTCCCCAGTGGGAATGAGTATATAGAGTGGTAAGGAAGAGTTGCATGGACTCTGTCTTTTATTTTCAACACCCTTCTCCCAGGTGGTGGAAGCCCGGTGCTAAGTGCGGTAATAGCCAATTGATTTTGTTCTCTTTTTTTGTTAGTGGCTAGACATAAATCAAAGTGTCTGTCAGTAGTTGTATTGGGGTGTGTGTGTGTGTGTGTGTGTGTGTGTGTGTGTGTGGTGGGGGTAGTAAGGGTTCTGTTTGGACTGGGAGAGTGTCAACAATTAATCCAGCCTCTGATCTGCAGGCCACCGCTCTCCTGACCCCTCAGTCACAATCCAATTGGGACCGCAGCCTCACAAAAGGGCTAGAATCAACACAGAGAATCCTCCTGTTATTTCCACTGGATTTTTACAGCATGTGTTTGAAAACTCAATTTACAGAAACATCTTTATGTTAATTTATTTCCAAATCCTTTCAATGAACATTTCTTTAGATTTGAATTAGGGCTGCAACTAAAGATTATTTTCACTGTCAATTAACCTGTCGATTATTTTCTGGTTTAATGGATGAGTTGTTTGATCTCTAAAATGTCAGAAAATGATGAAAAATGTGGATCAGTGTTTCCCAGAAAGCCCAAGATGACGTCCTCAAATGTCTCGTTTTGTCCACAACTCAAAGATATTCAGATTACTGTCACAGAGGAGAGAAGAGACTAGAAGATATTCAGATTACTGTCACAGAGGAGAGAAGAGACTAGAAGATATTCACATTTAACAAGCTGGAATCATAAGTTTTACTTATAAAAAATGACAAACCGATTCATCGATTATCAAAATAGTTGGTGATTAATTTAATAGCTGACAACTAAGCCATTTATCTTTGCAGTACAATCTAATGGCCTTTTTTTCATAGCGTAGTTTTTTGGTAAAATTAGCTTTAATTAAGAAAAATCTTGCATTTATTTCGCAGAAAACATTTTCTCTGAGGCTCCAAATCCCCAGTCCCCCCTCCCTCAAGAATCCAAGACACGGGGAGAGAGAGGTGGAATCATAGAGAAGACAGATGTGAGCAACACTGGAACCATGTTAATCCTTTTAATTCAATTATGGTAAATAGGGACAGAGCTTCCTTCTAAACAAAACCCAGTATGCAGGAGTTCAGCAGGCAGTGGCAGGGGGAGCCTCTGATGTACACAGGCTACCCAGTGGGAGGCCTGGTGGTCTCCTCGGATACCTCCCAGCTCCCGAGCCCCCTACTGGGGCGCTCCCACCCCCCCCCTGCCCGAAGGCTTTCCCTGGCCCGCCAAATAGCCTGCGGAATAGGGTGGCAGGGCTGGACAATATGCCAGAGACAATGGGCTTTGAACCACACACACAGTGTGCCTATGTGGCCAGCTGTGGCAATTCCTATACAGAGCTAGTAGGGAGGTAGAGGGAGAGGAGAGGGTTGGATGGCGTGTAGTGTGTCAGGATTGAGTATTAAATGGGGATCTGCCAAAGTGCTTTGGGGCCTAGCGAGCTCATTCCTCCCGAAATGGTTCTGTGCAGCGGTAACCTGCTAACCCAGGCCAGACTGACACCGGCACCTCCTCCACTATGAAAGAGAGAGTCTGTTCCCCGGGATGAACGCGGGGCGGAGAGGGGGAGCAGAGGAGGGCCGAGAAAGGGAGTATGTTTTTGAAACAGTTAGACAATCTGTTTGGATTAGGCCCACTGCCGAAGAGACGTGGAAATGATGGGCAGCCGGGACGAGGGGAGGAGAGGAAGAGGAGGGAGGAGAGGACAGGAGAGAGAGAAGGGGGGGAGGGGGGGAGACAGATGGAGAGGAAAGGTGGTGGAGGGGTTGAGTAGAGGCAACAGGGGGAGGAGAGGAGAGGGGTCGGAGACTGGAATCTCAGGATCTAAGGCTCTTTTGGCTTGATGGTTCCCAGATGTTGTAGGCCCCTCTCGCCCCTCCTTCCCCTCAGTGTTGCTCTGCTGTGGGGAATACACAGGAGCCCAGTTAGCCGTGCGGGACAGATGGGTGAGTGGCTGCGTGGAGATGGGCCTCCTGTAGACCAGGAGAAATGGGAGGCGAGAGGCATCCTCTCCTCCCAACAGCCACAGGCCAGAGGGGGCAGACCTGGCTGTGTTTTCTTATCTTCTCTCCATCCCGTTGAATCTCAGACGGCAAAGGGTGTGTGTGTGTGTGTGTGTGTGTGTGTGTGTGTGTGTGCAGAATGTGTGTATTTATGCAGGTATGCACATGCATGTTTTTGTGCAATGATCTCAAAATGCTGCAACAACTTGGAGTAAATGAATATCTGAAACAAACTCGCAAAGAACTGCAGGTCCGCTGCAACTCTGAAGACCTTTCTTTTTGATGCTGCCTTTTTATAGTAATTTCTTACACTACACTGTAACTTTTATTCTTGTATTTCATACCTGTCTTGTCCTGTTTTTATATTCTCTTTAACAAATGTTTTTAATGTTTTATGTAAAGCACTTTGAATAGCTTTGTTGCAGAAACGTGCTATCAAAAAAAGCCGCTGCCTTGCCTTGATAACCCTGCAGAAACTTGCATTATTGTATGCCGTAGTCTGGAGCGTGTATTTCTACTGAACACTGCAGTGTCTACAGTACATTGCAGACTGCAGAATGCAGGTGCTTGGTCACACTGTAGCCAGTGCTGAAATTCTGTCTCTGCTAGATTTACAGCGTCTGGCTGCAGCCGGCCATGTTTCAGGATGACGGCGTGTTCTCGTCCACCTATCTGCTAAAACACTTTACACTCCTCAGCTCTGCTCCACACTGCCTCTACTGCCTCCGTCCTCCAGAACGTGTCGTGGCCGTATATTAGCAAGTTGTTGACTGGCCACTAAAGCACACATTTGTCAAGATATTAGAATGTGTCAACACTTGAACAACAGCCCATCAGCCCACCCACCTTCGTTCACTGCCACTTGCATCCTTTCCACCTTTTCTTACCTCAGGAATTACAGGAAGCATACCATCGCCACCATTAGCATATTTGCTACTTTTTGTGGTTTGTGGATGACTTTGAATGATTAGGTTTCCAACGAGCTCATTAGTAATCATTAAAACAAAACATTAACTAATCACATTTTACAGTTCAGAATTTAAGAGGTAGTAAGTAAGTAAAATGAATTTATGAAGCGCTTTTACACAGATTAAAACACAAAGGACTTTTACAATGACATCAAAAATGACATGCAAGAGAACATTATACGAATTAAAAACGTAATACACAATTAAAATAACATAATAAAAGAGAAAAAGTGCAGTCAGGCCAGCCAAACGCCTTTTCTAAAAAGGTTGGTCTTGATTTGATTTTTAAAAGAGCCCACCGATGCAGCCGATGATGGTAAGGGTGGAGGCAGAGCTTTCCAAAGTCCCTGTGCAACCGACAACTAAAACTTGTACTAGTATAATGTACAAGTGGTACTAGTACTTGCGAGAGGAAAACTTGCTGGTGCAGGGAAAAGTCATGCATCACGTGGCGGCATCTACACTTTTCCTTACATCTGCTCGGAGGCGTACCGAATGTTCTTATCCCGACTTTGTGAGTCAAAGCTCGGCGGCTCAGAGACAGTAAGCCCTCTAGTTAGAGAGGGCTTGAGAAGGCTGTTGTATCACTTAATTGTAAATGGATGTTCAAGTGTTCACTCAAATGCTCGATTCTAGACTGGAGAGTTTCAGTATCCTTCTGGGCGCTTTTAAAGCCAGAGCCACACGAAGGGAATATTTCACAGAAGCCCTCACTTAATTTGTGGTCATGGTTGCCAGATATGGAGAGAGACATTCTATCTCCCTAGAAAAGGGTGGATATCCCGCTCTGAATGTGGTGGGGGAGGGTATTTTTGGAGCATCTCATGGCTATTACAGGAGACCTGGGAATGTGTGTGTGTGTGTGTGTGTGTGTGTGACGCGGAAGGGGGGGAAAATTGTGGGGGGAGCCGCTACGATCACGATTCCACAGCTGGCCCATGTCACTCCTTGACCCTTTCCCCCACAAAATAAAAAGTCTAGACTGCGCTCTGCGCCTCGCCACTTCACAGGGACGGACAAAAAGGCATACGGAGAGATAGGCAAGATAAACAAAGCCGTAACTTTCTCTTTTCCCCTTAAGGACTCAGTTCAAGAGACTGCTCTTCATGGCAAGACACGGTGTCTATTAAGCCCATTAATAAATAAAGGAAGGCAATAGCGCCACCAAAGAAATAGATATCACACTATTACTTATTTAGTCGCTGTTCTGAATTATTTATTGTTTATTCCAAATGATCTTTTTTTGAGTGTACACTTTCAGCTTGGGTATCCCATGTGAGGCGCTACCAGCAGCAGATGAAGTGGACAGCCAAGTTCAACTTGGATAAGTGTGCAAGAAGGGGGGGGGGGAATCTGCAGCTGCCGGTGCAAAACTACTGCAGGGTGTTGGGGAAAATATCCTTGATGATCGTGTTACTGACATCAAAGAATACGTACACCAAAGTCAACAGCCAAGCGGTATTAAACACCCAGTGAAAGACAGACCGACACATACTCCCTCTCTTCCTCTCTCTCACACTCATTTACACTCTGTGTCGTCCTCTGTTCCTAAAACACTCAGGGTCCGTGGAGAGAGATAAATTATGAGCCTAGTGGCTTTTTGAAGTCTGCTCAGCATCAACACCAATAAACGCCAACCATGGCCCGCCTCCCCGCTCCTAAATTAAGTACTTATTACCCCCGGTGTGACTTGGCCATGTGGACCATAGCAACGCTGCGCCTGGGCAGGGCTGAAGGCCTGGGGTCGGCAATGAAGAGAGGCAGAGGGAACAGGCGGAGCATATGTCCTAATGATATAAAGACCTCGGGTATATCCAAGCCGAATGATTAACGCTGATGCATAGAGACCACTTAGAATTCATCAGTCAAAGCGTGTGGGTGACTTCTTCACTGTGGAGTAAGGTCTGGCTACACTAAAGATGCATTCTGGGATTTGACTGTTCACCCAGTACAGTAACGTGAGCTATTTAAATTAGCTGATACATGGTTAAACCGTATTAGCTCTTACCAGTGTATCTCCGTGTGAACTTCGTCCACAGCAATCCCACCAATCAGTCCCAAAACGTCCCAGTTAGAGAGGAAATTACCTAAACATATTCTTATAAATCTTTACAATCATTCCCAGAAAGAACCAAGCAGGTCTGACTCGTTGCACCGTCCACATCTTCTTCAAAACTTGATATTTTCAGTGTGTAGCTCGCTAGCTCGAAAGTTGTGGTTGTTGTTTTCCGAAACGAACAGGCGGGGGACATTCATCGATTATCCAGTGAATGAACTGTCGTCGATTCAGACTATTGGACTGCAGTTTTAAGGTCCGGACACACAGAGCCGATTATCGGCCGTAGGACAGTCTGGCGAGGTTGGTGACTCGAGTCTGTTCAATGTGTTTCGTGCCGTCGTCCGTCCGAGGGGCCGACGGCCTTCATTTTGGCCGATTTGACATGTATAATCAGCAGGACGGGCACTGCCGGCAGTCAGACTCAAATGAGCCATCTGATTGGTGGAGAGCTAACCCGGAAACGGGGAGTGGGATGAGCGTGACTGGAGTCTCTCAAAATCTGATGAAGATCTTTTAAACTGACCTTTGTTGATCCAAAATGAAGACAGATTCAGCAACTGCACGGCCTATTTCTCTCTTAACATGTTTTCAGAAACACGTTTCAGTGAACTATTTTAGGACAATATGAGATCGTATTCTGAACGAGCCGCCATGACAGTCTGGCTGTGAATTTCCGGAGAAACCAGACCCACGTGACGCGTTCGTCCAATCAGCTGCCGGTTTTCATTTTTGGGCGACAATACAGATTAGTGCAGCCTGCTGTTATGGAGATGTATTACGTCTCGTCTCTTCGGTGTGTTCTGAGACACTTTTTTGACCAACTCGGAGACTGATCAGTCCAACTGCCTTTTCTGCCGAGGGTCGGCCTTTAAAGCCCCGACTTTGGCCATATGGCGATAACCATCTTGTTGTTTTTTTTTAAACCAGACATAACCATTTTTCGATGAGAGCATGGAGCTGGGGAGGATGACGCAGCCAAGCCAGTGTTGTTTATGGCTTCATGGCGCTGCGCTGTGCTAAATGCTAATCAGACAAAGTCGCTGATTTTCAACCCTTCTGAAGCGAGTCATCCAGCGGAGATTTACCGACGGGTAAACACAGACCTCTGAGTACTGCCGCCATTCATCTGCATGTACGGCAGGACAGAAAATCTGCAAATCTTCCCTTAAGTTATCAGCTAACACCAGCGGTAGCTAGCTAGCCATGTTCAGTGTGCAGCTTGCTAGCTTGAAGGTTGTTGTTTCCCGCAACAACCTTCAGCAACACACAGAGTGCGGAAGGTGAGGGACAAAGCCGGTGGCAGGCTTTACCCTGCAGATGTACTTCCGTGGCTCTAGACTACTACCTGGCACACATGTCCTGATGGGTACTATCATTCAGCCCTTCCATGGTGTTAGTTTGTCGAGAGTTTGTAATTCCCATACCTCTTAGCTGCGGCACACACTTCAAATTAATCATCACTAAAATATTCCCGTCACGCTGGTGATTGAAACCACACAGAAGGCCTTCAGTTAGTCGGATAACGTAAGACAGTGCTTCTGTTCGAGGTCTGGGTCAGTTATGCAAGATCGGTTTCTGCAGAGCAATAAACCAATAACAGTAGTTGGCACTTTTATCACGTTAAATGCTATGAGAAACATTTCTGCAGCTTAAAACAAAAGGATGGAGAAGTGCCAAAGCCCACTGGCGAGAGGAGAGTGAAGTTAAGGGAGAGCAGTCAGCTCGTTTCTCTCGGAGCACCCTTTAAAGTGGTGCCAAGGCCCTTTCTGGTGCCATTGCACTGCATCTGCCTCCAGGGAGAGATGAGGTGCAGAGCCCACACCTCCTCTCCTCTCCTCTCCCCTTCTCTCTCGTTTCCTTTCTCCTGTCCACTCTCATATCGCCTTTCCTCTCTTGTTTCCTCTATAGTCTTTTGATTACGAAAGTACATTTCGGTTTGACAGGTTGTGTTTTTCATTTATTTAGTATTATCTTTTCTTGACTTGTTTTAGATTTTTGTGATTGTGTTTCTTCTTTGAAATGGTCCAATAAATGGACTTTGAAAACCAAAACCTCTCGCCTCTCCTTGTTTATCCTTTCCTCTCTTTTGTCTTCTTTCCTCTCTCCTCTCCTCTCTTGTATCTCCTTTCCTCTCTTTCTTTCCTCTCTTGTATCTCCTCTCCTTTCTTGTTTTCTCTCTCCTCTCCTCTCCTGACACACGCCTGTCTGGCCGCTGCAGCAGGGAGATTGTATAATCCAAGTGCGTAAAACCGTCTTTTACGGCATTGTAAAGATTTACTGTTGGAGTAAATAACGGTGGGAGAACAGGGCTTTTAAATGGAACCCAATCAATATGTCAGAGGAGGCTGCAGTAGAGGACAGGGCCGTGTCTGACGCCACACAGACGCAGGTGGACGGGGACCAGGACACGTCCGTGAGCAGTACACCTAGGAATACCAGCAGGAACTCTCAACATCATACCGCTGTAGAAAAACTGCCAAACAAAACCTCAACATGATCAATAACTCTGTTTTGGATGCTACACAACGTCCTACTCACGATCCGACACAGTGAACGTTAAACAAGACACTGCCGTGGGTCATGAACTTGTCACAGTAGATAAGATCTCCAACTTGTGCGGCATGATACGTAACGTTGTCAAAGATGAATAATATACACACTAACACATGCTGGTAAATGAATTCAACACTTAGCTCCCTCACACGGACGCGCACACGCACTGCCACACAGGGAAATGCAGACATGCAATAAATTTCGAGCCCTGTGAAAGCAGAGTTGGCTCACACACACACACACACACACACACACACACACACACACACACACACACACACACACACACAGCCCCTATGGACACTCGCACATTCACACAGAGAGACACCCCGGCCTCATGAGCAATAAATCGCACAGCCCATCTAACAAGTTCATTTCCGGAGGCCAGAGAGGATGGGTCCTCTGACTTTGGAGTCAGCAGCCTTGCGAGGATCAATGGCAAGAGACGGAGAGCGAGGGGCAAGGAATCGAGCTGAGATACAAAAATCAATCAGCAATTTAATCGCTTTGGGAGGGGAAGACAGAAAAAAAAGAGGGCAGGGGAGAATTCCACTGCTTTTTCACTTAAAAAAAGCTACACTTTGATTTAACCCTTTTGACATATCGTACACATCTCTCTGCTTTATTGAAGCTTTCCTCTATGACAGGAGAGGCTCCAGTGGGAGCAGATATATTTTCAGACTCAAGATCACACAACCACTGTTTCTTTCCGCAGTCTTAGATAAGACACGGCTAATGTGTCAGAAATAGAGTGAGGCATAAATGAGAATTTCCATTGTAGAGCTTTAACTTTTAACTGTGTGCATGCTTTTTTCAAAGCTTGCGCACAGTCGTTATGTGCAATCTGAGAGCGTCGGCAACTTCACGGAAAGATGCAGATAAATTGTAGCTGGAGCTGTGAGGTCAGGGGTGAGCTGTTTGGGAGTTTTAGGGGATGTAGTGAAAGTGCTAGATGGAGGAAATTTTCTGTGGAGGAAGTGGTTGATTTGGTGCTGTGTGTTGAGGATGAACTCCTTTAGGTCAATGTCTGAGGCGGCGAATTGACACTATCGAGCGAGCAAGCTTTAGACTAATAAAATGAGTGACAGCCTCTGGCTGCGGAATCGAAAATATGGATCCTCTGAGGAGAAAAAAAAGCATGCTGGAAAAAGGAAAAGGCAGAACCACTCCTCAAATGAGCTTGGCTAGAGAAAGAGACCTAATAGAAAGGCAGGGAGTTAATTGAAAAATGTTGCCGTCTTTCTGTGAATGCCTGGGTGTTTGAGTATGGATATTTTGCAGTTGTGCCCTTGTGTGCATCAATATATTTTCATTAAATAAATCATAGACTCCCATTGGTTTGTGGACTCCAGTTTTGAAGCCTCAATTTTGGTCGTTGCCATCTTGGTATTTTGGAGCCAGGAGTGACCATATTTGGACAAAAGGGCGAAGCTGGGAGGATGACGCGGCTAGTCCAGTGTTGTGTATGGATTTCAACGGCGCTAAGCAAAACGCTAAGCTAAACACTAAAGAGGGAATATTGCTGATTTTCAATCCTACTGACGTGAGTCATCTAACGAAGATTTAGTGGTGGGTAAACGCAACAGTACTTTGTCTTAAGTTAGGAGCTAACGCTAGCTAGCTAGCCTGGTTGGTAGAACACTGAACAAAAAAAATGTAATGTCCGCAACACTGCTTTAAACTCCCATATTTAATATAAATGCAACGTTTCGACCCTATTGGGTCTTCTTAAGGCAAAGACGAAGACCCAGTAGGGTCAAAACGTTGCATTTATATTAAATATGGGAGTTTAAAGCAGCGTTGCGGATATTACATTTTTTTCGTTTATAGTATTTTCATTTGTCCTGCACCTGCCAGAAGGTGGGATGTGTACACAATTACTTTTATAAATTTTTAGAACACTGAACAAAACATTTTTAGGTGACCAAAATGTTCCAGTTAACTTTGTGAGAGGGTCAAAGTTTAAGATTAAAATACAAGTTGTTATTTTAATGTCCACAGTGTTAGCATGGTTAGCATCGCTAAGCCTCTGTCCTGACTGACAGGTCCTAAAGCATCCCCTGCTTTATCGTCTATTTTAAAATTAATGGGAGCATCATTTACTAAATGAACATCATGCTGTGTTGAAGAAGACTTGAAACTAGCGATTGAGAGCATCAACTCATTATGAAAATGTTATCTGAGTTAATACAAGTGAGAAGTGGGCTCATTTTCTCACAGGCTTCTATAGAAGCCAACTTATTTTAAGAGCCAGTCGAGTCGCCCCCGCTGGAAATAAGATAAACTGCAGCTTTAAGGAGCTTTATCATTGGCTTCACGTTTCAGACCCGGAAGTTATCGCTTGAAATGAATATAATAGTTAATTTACATTATATTGCATATAGTGTATTTGTCTTTGTATAATGTTAAAGGCTGTTGTTGTGTATTGAAGTCATTGGTTGTGTGCCCAAGTGACTGTTGGAATATGTAAAAGAGTGTACTCGTGTGTACATATGTGTGCCCACATGTAAGTGTGTGTGTGTGCGTGCTAGATTGGCGGGGCGTAACAAGCTGATTCCTCCAGAACTCAGGCATTGCTGAAACTTAGCAACAGGAGCCAGGGGCCTCGCTCCCCAGAGACGCTAGCTGCCGAGACACATTCATTACTAGCCCATAATCTTGGGCTGGATTAAAAATTCATGCTGTTTACAACAACAAAAGGCCCCCCCGTTAAAGAATATGAGCCCTTCTGAACAATGGCTCCACCAAACCGTGAGCAGATCGCTGACATCTCAAAGGAGACCAGCGGTTGTGTGTATGAGTGTGTGTTTGAGATTGTGTGCTACTAACAGCTAGTGTTGTATGCACACACCCTCACAGGCGATGGTGATATAAATAATGATACTGTTTACTGCAGCAGGGAGTGAAAACAGCTTGAGGGCACTAGAATAAGGACACGATTCCCTCAAAGTCTTGTGCCTTGTCATGCTGTTTACACCCATAATAAAGGAGCATGTATGTGCTGCACATGTGTCTGGAGGTGCCAGTGCACTTTCCTTAGGAAAGAGCTGGATTGTGTGCCGAGTGTGTGGCGCTGCTGCCTCTGCTCAGCTCATTGACAAACGCCCGTGTGCTGTCGGCTGATTTGTTGGCAAAAGGGCCGCGCTTATGAGCTCTATTCAGTGTTAATTAGCACACTCCACAGCGATCATTATATCAGGTTCCTGTGGTGACGTCTGATTGCATTGTCTCTGTAGGGGGGGCGGCGGGTGAAGCTTTACCGATGGGGGAGCACCACACACATACAGTACAAAGACATTTCTCTCACAATACCGCATACGTAAGGATATAAAACCATACTGTGCCGCATGAGTGTACTCAAAAATACGTCAAGATGCACTGATGTGAAATACAAGGTGAAAAGCGCAAGGGTGCATAGCCCGTCGCTCACATGAACAGCTACCCCCCCACCCCATTCCATTAATGCCACACACTGAACAGGTGCAAGGTCAAACCACTACGCCAATAATAGATTCTCCTCATCGTTCTCAGAAATAGTTCTCTCATAGCCACTAAATGTTTCAGTAAGGTTGTGTGCTGTTTGTGTTACAGTGACGTGGATGAGGTGAGAGGCCATGTGTGCACAGGTCAGGGAGATCTCCTCTGTGTGTGCCCAGCCCCGACCTTTGACCTGTCTTCTCCCTCGAAGGCTAGAAAACAGCAGAGGGGCTGACAGCACATTGTTGCACTGCCTTGGCCTGCTGGGCTGCTGTTTTCTGTTATTTCTGCTTGAATGTCGGTTGACATACAAATAAGTTAACATGCAAAAATAGGCTACATTAGCAGCTCAAACTCAGGGCATTGCTTTTTGGACAATATACAGAAACGGTGGCCTTCAAATGCTACCATTTACAAAGGTTAGTCACTGCAACTCTGTGTTGGACCATAGACTGTAAAAATAATTAATAAGACTTCCTGGCCAATACTGAAGCTCCTTAAAGCTGCATTCTCTCTAACTTCAGCAGGGGGCGACTCCACTGGCTCCAAAAAGAAGTCTGTTTCTATAGAAGTCTTTCAGAAAATGAGCCTACTTCTCACTTAACATTTTCATGAGTTGATGGTCTCAATCGCTAGTTTCAAGTCTTCTTCAACACAGCATGATGTTCTGTGATAAAGCAGGGCATCCTTTAGGACCTATCAATGCTAACCATGCTAACACTGTGGACATTAAAATAGACCTCAACTTGTTTTTGGATGTTGCCCGTGTTTTTATCTTAATCTCACTGTGTGTTTTCATCAGAGTTAACTGGAACATTTTAATCGCCTAAAATGTCTTGTTCAGCGTTCTGCCAACCAGGCTAGCTAGCTACCGCTGGCGTTAGCTGGTAACTTAAGGGCAGGTTTGCAGATTTTCTGTCACATGGTGATTCACTGGTAAGAGCCAATGAGGTTTAACCATGTATCAGCTAATTTAAATATCTCACGTTACTGTATTGTGTCAACAGTTAACTTCATTTAATATTGCATGTGGCGTCTTTTGCGGGGTGCAAATGTTCCACCAAAACAAGTTAATTCCTGAGCCACCGTCGCGACGATTGGGATTGGTTTAAAGAAATGCAAACAACCCAGAGCGATTTTTGAATTTATTTTTTCTCCTATCCAGGAGTGTACAGACCTTACTCCGTAGCGCTCTGGAGATAGAGCTGGCAATGTAAGACTAGCAGTCCACAAACCAATGGGTGACATCACTAATGCTATGTCTACTATTTTTACAGTCTGTGGTTGGACTGGAGTTCATAGAAGTCAACGGGATGATGTTATTTCATCAGAACACTGTGTCCTAACGACTCCGGGCTATTCCTGAGGAGACATTGGCTCATGAGCCGCAGGGACATTGCATGATGAGGAGGATCAGGGGCTGATTGTCACCCCTCCAACCCCCCAACCCAGCTTCAGTCACATCATGTGCAGGGCACCTGTTTTTTTTCTGGTGGCTACTCTCCTGGGGGCCTGGTTCAGGTTTCAGCATGATTTTCCAGAGTTCAAAAAACTGCCATCTTCCAGCCCTGGCATCCCACTGTAACACTGACTGACTGACAGGACGCTACCTTTGACTGTCATGTGCTCTATAGCACTGAGCCCTTCTCATCATAGGGCTGTCATCAGGGCAGCACATCTACTGGAATAGCTCTGTGTGTGTGTGTGTGTGTGTGTGTGTGTGTGTGTGTGCGTGTGTGTGTGTGTGTGTGTGTGTGTGTGTGACACACAAATATTCATTGTGTATTTATATATATATATATATATATATATATATATATATATATATATATATATATATATATATATATATATATGTGAGGGTGGTTATGAGCAGCATGAATGTATTTCTTAAGATTCATTTTTGGGCATTTTCAGTCTTTATTTTTGACAGGACAGCTGAAAACATGAAAAGAGAAAGAGAGGGGGGGCATGACATGCAGTAAAGGGCCGCAGGTCGGAGTCGAACCCAGGCCCGCTGCATCGAGGAGTAGACTTCTATAAGTGGGCTCTACCAACTGAGCTATCCGGGCGCCCGTGAATGTATTTCTTACAGTTCAGCTGGTGGTATGAGTTTTGATTCTCTCTGAAGTGATAGACAGTGACATCACAGTGATTCACGTTGTCGATCATTTATACATTTTGATTAAAACTCAAAATTGTGATTTTTAGATCAGTGTGGTAAGGATAAAGTAGATCTATGTTGTGACCTCAGATGGGCTTTGGGATAATATTTGAGGAAAATAAAAAAAAACAGGAACTAAGTCAAAGTATAGGTTAGATCTGCAAACAATTGATTAGTAGGTTAGTTGTCAACTAATAACTTAAAGCTACAGTGCGTAGTTTCTGTCGCCCCCATGAGGAATTCCAATTAATGACAGCAACACTGTTGGCGCGTCCACATGATACAAGCCTTCCGTGATCGCGCCGTGATATTATTTTATAGCTTTTTCTGGTATTTTATAAACCAAACACTAATCGAGTCATCGAGAAAATAATCGACAGATTAATAATCTATATACATATTTGTTACTTGCAGTCTTAGTACACACTCAGTTATTATGATTTAAAATAGGCTCAAGTTAATCTCTTATCAGAACCATTAGAACCACCCAACTTTTTGTATAATTATTCAATATTCCCATTCCATATTTTCATCTTTCATGCAGTTATCTTTGCACCGTAATGCTAAACTTTAGACTTAGACTTTAGACTTTAGACTAAATTCTTTGTCACACCACTTTACGTGATGGACAGCACGCTTTCACAAAAACAGATGTACAAACGTAACAGAATGACATGCAGGAAAATAACACCGACAATAATATGACAAATCACATGTCTGTGATCAATAATCAGGTTTGCATTGGGACGCAGTGACTCATGAAAGTGTACTGCAACCTTTGCTTTACATGACCTCATCTGAACATGTGAATTCATGTTGCTTACAAAGAATGAGTCTCTGTTAGACATGAGCCTCGGGCGAAAGCCGGGGATTCATTCAAGCCCCTTGAAATTCACAACATTCAGGAAGAGTTAATTGAAGCCCTGGGTTGGTGTTACAGTGAATGAAGGAATAGAGTGTAATGTTGCACAAATGAATTTTACAAAGTAGTGTGTGTGTTTGTGTTAATCCAATTCATGGTTGAAGAGCGGCCTGCAGAAAACCTTTAGTCAAGCTTGTCTGTAGTCACTCGTGGCCACTTGATGCTGTGGGTTTTGGGTTTGGGACCCATCGTGTGAATTAAGCCTGCCCAGTCTTAGTCGAGTAATCTGTCGTTTTTCTCTTTCAGGGTTCAACACAAAGCGTTGCCCGAGGGCACCGGGCAAGCAAATACAACAACCCTCTCATAAACGACCATATCGCTCTCCTGCTCCCGTCGGAGAATGCTTGCTGAATGATTTGATTTGAATGTGCTGTTGGTCAATTAAGAATTGAGTTTTTACGCGTAAAGTTTTTGAGGTTTGTTGATGTTTTCTTCGGCGCTTTTTTTCAACGCTTTTTTGACGTTTCATTTTGAAATTTCACATTTTGTTCAGTGTTTGTTTTAACGTTTGTTACGCTCCATTGACTGTATTTTTTTCCACACTTTTGGCAGGTTTTTTCGAACTTTTGTCTGATTAAAAACAATTTGTATTAGCCTGGTCCTACTAGACTCTGGTACACTAGCCTGGTCCTACTAGACTCTGGTACACTAGCCTGGTCCTACCAGACTCTGGTACACTAGCCTGGTCCTACTAGACTCTGGTACACTAGCCTGGTCCTACCAGACTCTGGTACACTAGCCTGGTCCTACTAGACTCTGGTACACTAGCCTGGTCCTACTAGACTCTGGTACACTAGCCTGGTCCTACCAGACTCTGGTACACTAGCCTGGTCCTACTAGACTCTGGTACACTAGCCTGGTCCTACCAGACTCTGGTACACTAGCCTGGTCCTACTAGACTCTGGTACACTAGCCTGGTCCTACCAGACTCTGGTCCATTAGCCTGGTCCTACCAGACTCTGATACACTAGCCTGGTCCTATACCAGACTCTGGTACATTAGCCTGGTCCTACCAGACTCTGGTACACTAGCCTGGTCCTATACCAGACTCTGGTACACTAGCCTGGTCCTATACCAGACTCTGGTACATTATCCTGGTCCTACCAGACTCTGGTACACTAGCCTGGTCCTATACCAGACTCTGGTACATTAGCCTGGTCCTGCCAGACTCTGGACCATTTCATTAGTCCAGTACTATTGGATCTGCCCATAGCCACTCTGGATCTGCCGTAACCAAT
Source organism: Zingel zingel (assembly GCA_023566125.1). NCBI lineage: Eukaryota > Metazoa > Chordata > Actinopteri > Perciformes > Percidae > Zingel > Zingel zingel. The sequence goes on along the minus strand of CM042314.1, from coordinate 2,808,854 downwards.
CGCTAACGTTTGGTCGTGATGTCAGCTTAGCATCGCTGGCGTTAGCCTTAGTCAACTCTTTCACCACTAACGGAGCGAGCTGGAAAATCTAACTGTTCCCGACCCCTGTGGGGTGGAGGGCCACAACATCATGGCCACCAACACAACTCAGCAAAGATTGTTCCTGCTCAGGCTTTAACTTCTGGATATTCAGCAGCGTTGCCACAACGGATGGCTTCACTCGCATCTTTCTCCGCCTCCATTACGGAACTACAACTCAAACTAGTGCACAACCTCAACGTCATAGTTCTCAGACATTCCCTCTGTCAATCAGCTAATCAATTAGTCAACGAGTGTTAGTCGACTAAGCATTTCTTTAGTTGAGGACAACCCTAGTGTGGATATGGTCCCCCTCTCAACAGATGTAAAGTTAAAGGTTCCCCTGGCAGCAACTACAGCACCGTGAGTGCTCATCCTCATTTAGTCTTCAAGAGGCTCAGAAGAGGCCACTCCATAGCAGCGGCTGAATGAAACCAGAGGAATACGATCCCTCTGCTAAGCAGGTAAATGCAAAAGAATGAGCTGGCCTCTGTGCCACGGAGGAAAGAGCAAGTGGCCTTTGTGTTTGTGAATGAAGCCGAGATCATTTTATGAATACTCTCCTAGCTCGCTTCTCTGTGGGATTGAAATGCCAACTATTTCTCCATTCCCCTCGTCGCTCTCAGCCCTTTTTTTTTTTTTTTTTGTGCCAATGCTCCCTAAATGCATGTCCCTAACTTACACAACTTGAAAGAGAGACAGAGAGAGAGAGACAACAATCTTTTTATTTTTTTTTCTTCTCTCAATTTTACACTTGCGTGCACACAAACAAATAAGGCGATATTGATTGGAGCCCCGGCTGCATTCACACTGATGCTCTCCTCAATAGATCAGTCATGCCCCTGCAGCTTGCCCTGCTGCAGCCCTGCAGTTTAACACCGCTAGCCTTCTCCAAAGGACACATTCAATCCACCTGACACCTAAATAGCCCCACTAACTGCCCATACATTGCACACTGTGCTCCATAGAGCATCGACAAGCTCTAGAAGTCTTAACTGTGATTGTTTACCTAAATGATGACAATCCCAGTTCTGAAATTACAAAAACAAAACTTTATTGATCTCTGTAGGGACATTGCTTCTTCACTTCCTGGCATCGGCTCGGTTAACACAACACAAAGTCTCGATGTGGCCTGAGCAGTAGATACTGATTACTAAAGTAAAAGATAGAAGACACTTAAATAAATTGGCAATTTGAGAAGAATGTTCCTCGGTGTATGTCCAAAATCCACAATTTTTTTGGTGTTGCAAAGAATTGAACCAAGTTACAAATTGCCAAGGGTAATAATAAAAGCAAAGAAGTTCTGTGATTGATGTTCCAAGGCTAACTTATGCCGACTTTAGACCAAACGACTGTTCAAGCGATTTCTCTGTCGCAGACAAATTTCCAATATCGTAATGAAATCCTGAGCGTCTTGGTAGAGTCGGTCCACCGTCGTCTCCATCGTTTGGTGTGAGGTCATAAAACTCAGTCCCAGTCAGTCTTTCTCCCGACAAAATCAAACATGTTTGGTATTATCCTAAGTTTTAAGTCTTGGTAGTGAAGTTAAATCACGTGAACATTGTCAACAACCAATGGGTGCGCTCCCTCCAGCACCAAACAGGAAGCAGCAAACGGCTAGAGCCCAAGCCCCCAGGAAGAGCGGCATGTCTAAAAGCCACCATGGGCTTAGCGGATAACGGTGGTACTGCACCCCATGGCCCAGAAAGACTTCACATAGACTTTGCACGGCGAAAGAAACGTCTATATTTCAGAAGATAATTTGTTTCGGGGTATATCAACTTACCAGCCCGAACTCTGAAAGGGTCCTTGTTTAAAACGTCAAGTTTTTAACATTTTTAACATTCACTAGAAGCAAATCCAGAATTATTAAATTTGGCATGATGAATGCACATAATGGACGCGAGTAGACCCACGGGACTGCACCCGCCCGCTCACATGACTGTTCTCCCGAGCTTATGTAAGCTAGCTGTAATAACGGATACAGCTAATGGTTGTAATTCACCATGTGTTCTATTAATACGTCCATGGTATTATCTTATGAAGTTATGATACATCCGAGGGATGTATGTATGCTGTAAAGCCTGTTAGCTACGTGATGTAACGTCATTAGCGTTTCCCAAACTGTCGGGGCTATCGGCTAGCTAGTAGCACGACATAATTATGAAATCTCCTTGGTTGTCTAGCTAAAGACATCTATCGTTTATTTAGCTAAGCATGCAAACGATCGGGAACAACAAAAACACAGTGTTTAACGTTAGGGAATATTTTAGACAATTAAAACGGCAAGTTCATGAGTTCGCCACTTGTAAGAGACACGAGAGAGAAGCTCATGAACACGCATGTTGCTACCGGTTGCTAAGACAACACAAACAGATTGTTGCTAGTGTGCGTGTCCATCGTGACGTCATGGGCCAACAATGCGGAAGATCCGAGCTCCATGTTTGCTTCATGCGCTTTTGAGCACTCTCATTGGAACGTACGGGGCTTCCCGCCGAACACTGGATCCAGTTCTCTTAATACATCCATGCTAGAGCCAGTGTTTTGTTTATGGCTGCTATGGCGCCACCCTAAGCTAAAAGCTAAAGAAAGAACGTAGCCCATTTTTAACCCTTCTGAAGCGAGTCATCCAACGGGAGTTTTAACGGCGGATAAACGCAGACCTCCGGGTACTGGATATATTCATCTGCATGTACGGCAGAACAACTTCCCCTTAAAGTTACCAGCTAACGGTAGCTAGCTAGCTTGCTTATATTTAAAAAAAAAACAAATCTAGTTGTAGTCTTGCAATGTGTGACCCTGAAAGATCTCCAGTCTTTACGTATTATGACAGTCTTTGATGTTAGATGTGAGATGGTATCAGACTTTAGTCTAAAGTCTTCTAGTGTGTTGTAGGCATTACCCAGTACAGGAGATTGTACTAGTTCCACCCAGCTCAGTTCCCACTCACCCACACTACACATTCACACGCTCACACAGCTTAAGGTAGACAGACGAGCATTCACAGGCACATAAAACGGTGTATAAAAAATAAATTGACAGGTTCATGGTGTACTATATTGGATGATTCCCTCTACAGTAGATCCTAGAAATAAGGGCAAAGAGTGCAACAAACTAAAATTACAAGTTACAAAAAAATGAAAGGGGTCAGAGAGTCGATGTTTACTAGGACGGGCTGCCATATATTGTAGAAGATACTTAAAGAAGCTTGCAAGGAGAACCTTATCTTTTCTAATGTAATACAGCACAATATATCATAAATCCATTTCTTGTGAGTGGGAGGTGCTGAGTGGGTCCATTTAAGAAGAATAAGCCTTTAAGCAAGTAAAGTAGGAAATGCAGTGATTTTTCATGTGGATTTAGGCTTGTTATGTGTGGAGGAAGTCTATAGATTGGCCGCGTTACTTTAGACACGTTACCACATCTTCTGATCACTTCACTGTTTATTTTACAACTGGTGTTATTCCGTTTTTTTGGAAATGTGTTTGTGTTGTCACATTAAGGGCACATTAAAATTAACTGTTCTCCAGAGCTCAAGCCTCGCTACTCACACCTACTTGTGATCCAAAAGACACATTTTCAGTCGCAAAGTGTGGCAGTGGGAGTTTGCAACAGTCCTGATTCACACTGCCACCAATCCACAGATTGGCTGGCGCCTCTGTGGGAGTGCGAGCTGAATCATACCGTGACTTTTTCTGCTGCTAAAGGGCCAGGAGCATGCTTCCTTCCTTCCTTCCTTCCTTCTTTCCTTCCTTCCTTCCTTCCTCTGCCTGGTCCTCAGGCAGGAAGTTGAGGTTGATTTGGAGAATGTCAACCAGAAATGGCGTTTTCACACACGTGTGTGTGTGTGTATATATATATATATATATATATATATATATATATATATATATATATATACACACACACACACACGTACCGCTTGTTTCATGCTTCTACAAATCTGGAGTGATACGCTTGCACGCGTCAGAGAGAGACGGATGCATGCGTGTAAACATGTGAAAGATACAAGCAATGCAATTTCTGTTTGACCTTTTGCAGATAAAATTGGCCATAGCCCTGCTGTGCATCGTGAGATAATGTTGATCGAATCGAAAACCTATGGACATATCTAATCTCTAATCCTTATAATATTTCTCTCATTTGTTCCTAAATTCCACACACACACACACACACACACACACACACACACACACACGCTCCCTCCCACCTGTGCAGTTCCCATAGAAGTTGTCTGCGGCTGCATCTGTTGCCTACGTGGCTCGTCTGCGGATTAATGACTCATTAAGGAGAATAGCTTTACACACACACACACACACACACACACACACACACACACAGTGCGTCTCACTATCTTTGTGTGGCCCCGTCATTGACATAATGCATTCCCTAGCCCCTTACCCTAACCTTAACCATCACCACTAGATGCCTAACCTTAACCCTTACCCTCACCCTAACCATAACCTAATTCTAACCCTAATCCTAAAACCAAGTCTTAACCCTCAAACAGCCCTTTAACCTTGTGGGGTCCAGCATTTTGGCCCCACAAAGCTGGTCGGACCCCACAAGTATACTGGACTCCCGGTTTTTGGACCCCACGAATACAGTTAAACGAGTTGTGTAGGAGAGTTCTTTCGCATGTGTACATACACGCATGCTCACATGTATATGTAGATATTTAAGCATGTGTTAGCAAACACGTCACGCATTTGCACACTGTGTAAATAAACAGAAAAATTACCATCACAGAAAAGTTTGACTCTATAAAATCTGGGACAAATAATCTGCAAACTGTTCCTCAGATAGCCTGTATGCGATTGCTGACTCCAAAACATCCATCTGAATAGTCGTTCCATTAAGAGTGTTTTAGGGCTTAAAGAGAAAGTTGGTGTGCTTTTGCTTGATTGACGGGTGTTCTGCGCCCCGTCACTGCGGTGGCTGCCTCTTACTCCTCCCTGCTGCTCTACCAAGGCTTCCTCCTCTTCCACCAAGTTTAGATTTTGCGGCTCCGCCAAGATGACGGGGGCAAGCAGCAAACCCAAATCAAAGCGTGAAAACATTGCGTCAGGAACCTTTTGAGTGATGGCACAGATGATATGTCAGCTGTACCCACAGTTATGCCAAAGCAGCCACCAGTAAATGTTTTAAGACTTTAGTGTTGCTATCTGGCCTACAGGATTTCAAAATCCGTTTTTAAAGCAGGAAGTGAGCCTAATGATTTAATATTCTGAGGTCATGCAGTAAATCACATCAATCCCCACTTGAGTCTCTCCTCTTCATCAGCTTACAAAATGATGTAGGGTGGAGAATAATGATGTAATGGATGACCACAAACTACTGTATGTAAGACCAGAAGAGATCGGGTGGTGCTGTGAAATATTTAAAGCCTGACAGCGCTGCAGAGCCAGGAGAAAATGATCGTTCTGTTGTCAGACACAGATTCAAACAGCAACTATCAATTATTTTCATTGTCCATTAATCTGTTATTTACTTGATTAATCCATTAGTTGTTTGGTCTCTAAAATGTCAGAAAACGTTGAAAAATGTGGATCAGAGTTTCCCAAAAAGCCCAAGATGATGTCCTCAAATGTCTTGTTTTGTCCACAACTCAAAGATATTCAGATTACTACATAGGAGAGAAGAGACTAGAACATATTCACATTTAACAAGCTGACAAAGAATTTTTATTCCCCCCCCTCCCCCCTCCCCAAAAAAAACCCTCAGATTAATCGTAATAGTTGTAGGTTAATTTTAGGGGTGCACGATTCAGAAAATGTCATGATTCGATATCGATTTTTAGGCATGATTCGAGTCAAAATTTTTATTTATTTTTTTATCAAAAAAAAAAGATTCACAGTACGTAAGTGTAGTTACTTTTCCCATGTGATTGCAGTAGACATACTAATTTTTAATCGGTAGAGCTCGAATCGCGATTCGAATATGAATTGATTTTTTTTGGCACACCTCTAGTTAATTTAATAGTTGACAACTAATCAATTATTATCAATTCATCTTTCAGCTCTAATTGAAACATCTGTAGTGTTCGACAAAACATGTATTTCCCTGAAAAGCCACTTCCCTTTCTTGGAGCACAAACACAAGAATGAACACATTGTCTTTTGGCCCGTAGACACACACACATACACACATACACACACACACACACACACACACACACACACACACACACACACACACACACACACACACACACACACACAACCCTGTGCTGACACCTGCACTGTAACACTAAGGTGTTTACAGGAAACACCATCACGGTTGCTCTTGTGTTTTATGTGTTAAGGCCCCGCGGGGATAGAGGCCACCTCACGATCGAGCAGCCCTGTATGTGTCTGCTCATGTAGGACATGCCCCGTACATGCACGCACAGCCAGCATCTCACGCCTGAGTGACTCTGCTGGGGGGGGATCAGGGTTGGGGAGGGCCGTCGAGTGCGGCCTGTGCGGGCAGGAAAGGGTTAAAAGTGCCACATTCCTGAGTTTAGAGGCTGTACCTAATATCACAGTTTATTAGTGGAGTTTGAGCATGGCATCTGGAGGAGTCTGTGATTGCCTCCCTCTCGGAAAATACACACACACACACACACACACACACACACACACACAGACACACACACACACAATCATTCTGACACACGGACATGCACTGACACACACGTCAGGGTTTCACCCAGAAAATTTGTTTAGCTCGGTGGCAAGCGTCTTTTTTCCGAAGAGGTCACAGACTAGTCTCGGATTGCCAGTCCTCCCTCCACAGCGCTGCCGAAGAGGGTCCAGCTAGTCCACACTGCATTCTGGGATGGGAGAGAAACGTGCTCTGGTTTACTGGCATTTCTTTAAAGCTTTAGTGCATAACTTTTTTGATATTAATGAACGTCCGTTACATTCAAGCCGTTGCCAAATGAGTTGCTACAAAGCTAATTAAGACTATCAGCTCCACACAACTCTCTCTGGATTTCTCAGTATGACCATGTTCAGAAGATTGTGGCGTCCGGCGACTTGCCCGCGCAGAAGTTAGAGTGATGATAATGACATCTTCTGAAGAGTCCATCATGTTTTTTTAATTCTCCGTGTCCTCCTTGGCTACTAGCAGCTGTGTGGAGGAGGGGTGAGGGGGGTGGTGCGATCACAGAAGGCTTGTATCATGTGGACACGCTGACAGTGTTGTTGTCATTACTTAGAATTCCTCATGGGGGCGACAGAAACTACGCACTATCGCTTTAAACCAATTACAATTGTCTTGGGCAGCGCTAAGCTCCGGACGGAGCCCCGGTGCCTCTGCTAAATAGCCTCGGGAAGGAACTTGTTTTGGTGGAACATGTGTACGTTCAAAGTTGTTTTAGTCGTGCAAGAGAAAACTCAGATTGGACAGATAGTCTAGCTAGCTGTCTGGATTTACCCTGCAGAGATCTGAGGAGCAGTTAACCATAGTCCTCACAAATCCCCCAGAGGTTAGAACGCCAACACAAAGAAAGAGGAAGGAAACGGACATCCGGCCAAAAAGAAGGACATACGGCGGAATTTCCGGCAACAACGGAGCAATCCCGGAAGTGGAACGTCGTGGATATAGACTAGTCACAGACTGATGGCAGCTTTAATGTACAGCCCAATAGTTTCTGTGATAGCAGAATCATGGATGGAATCGCGAAATTGAAAATTAAAAAAAGATACCATAGGGGCTGTATATAAAGTCAGTGCTAAAAGCTAACTGGAGATTTGAAAATAGGACTACGTCTAAGTTTTCAACCGAGCCGCCCCGCTGTAACTGTAGTTTAAGAAAAAAGCTCTTCAAAATACATCTACATAATTATTCCTAGTGGCTTAGGCCTGGTGGGGAGGCAACTTAGACCCGGCAGGCAACCAGGCTTACAATACACTGGGGGGAAACCCTGCACATGCACACGCACTCTTGCACGCTTACAAAAAAAGAAGCATCGATACAATAACAGACACACCTGCATGCTCTCTTGTTACTGCGCACCTGTGCTTCTTTACCCCCTGGGTTGGTGGTTATATATCATCACTTTCATGCGTAACCGTTGGTTTCAGTGACACATAACAGAAACCTGTCAGTGTCCTATTTACCTTAGCGTGATTGTATTTTGTAGGGGGGTTGTTTATGACCAGATTTAAAATGAGATATGTTGGTGTATTCTAAAGAGTAAATACAGAATGCATTTTAACTCTAAAAATCGGAATATCTCTGTGTTTATTTTAAGTATTAAAATCCGAGTGGAAATCAGTTTATGTTGATCTACTCCTTTTGATTAAGACTGAAAATAACGTTGAGCCGTATGTAAACGCCACAAAAAAAGAAGAATGAGTCAAGTGATATACTGAGCTGAGAGGGAATCTACGTACATCTAAATCAAAAAAATGAAAGTCTAAGCATATGTTCAAGTGACAGTCCCTTCTGCTTGCTGTCTTTGTGCTAGAGGCAAAGCACATCACAGAGCTGAAAACAAAAAGGTATTGATCTTTTCTCACATATAAATTTCCCAACATTTTTTGAATGGTGCTTTTTAAGGATGTCAATTTTTTTTTCTTCTGACAGATAGCCGACCCTTGTTAACAGATCATTAACCGTTAACTGAATCAACGGAATCCCAGTTCAACCGTCTGGGAGGCTTGGACATATTTTACTGCGTTCTGGGGACAGCTGCGGACATGTACAGGTCATGCAGCCACGATGTTACCGAACACTTTCAGTTACTCCCCTCCGGAAGGCATTACAGGTCTGTCAGAACCAGCACATCCAGGTTCAGAGACAGCTTTTTCCCCACAGCCATCACAACTCTAAACATTCAATTACAGAAATAGGACTTCATCATGCCAAATTATCTTGCCTGTTTTGCACTGCATTGTCACTATTCCTAAGATTTTTTGCTGTGAGAGTACGGCATGAGTAAGTGTCCCATTATGTGTATGTGAGGGTATAGTTTGTTAAAGAGTATGGCATGTGCTTATGAATGTATACTTCTAGGCACCAGAAAGAGTAGCACTTTAAATTTCGTTGTGACAATGTTTTACAGTGACAAATGAAATGGTTCTGATTGTCCTGGACTCATGCAGAAACTTTCCTGGAACCGTTTGAGCGACCGTCACAAGTCTGCAGCAGTCCGCGGAGCCTGGGCCTGTCTCCACTAGGATTGGGCATCGGTAACCGGTTCTGACTTGGAATCGTTTTGTTTTTTTACATTTTTTATTGGAATCGTTTGGAAAGTTTGGTTTCAAATCCGATCATCAGTTCCAAATTTAACATGCGCAAGTTTTAGTTTCCGTAGCTGCCATTGTACTGTACTGTATTTCCAGGCGCTTGTTGTGCTGCAGCCATGGAGCACATTAAGCAGGCGCTCTAGTGTGGCTGTATTTTACATTGGAAAAAGCCCGGTAAAACTGTAAATCACTTTCCTCTTATCTGTGAAATAAGCATGTGATCCCTTTCAGCTTCACCCCTCAAAGAAACGGAATCGAGAATCGATAAGAACCGGAATTGAAAGGAAGAATCGGAATTGTTAAAGTCACAACAATGCCCGACCCTAGTCTCCACCGCATCCACCTGCGAGGTTGTCAGCTGTGTGTCTTTCCAGGCGTACTGTGTGAAGAAGGGCCGATTTAACCCCCGAGTCCTCATCGATATAGTGAGGTGATACGTCGCTCTCGGCTGTGAGCGCCGTCCAAGAGGACCACGGACTTAGCAGGAAAACTTGCTTAAAGTGCGACTAGCTAGTGCACAGTAAGTAGCAGTTAAGAAAAATATTTTATAGCATTTTTCCTTTTATGATGCAAAATAGTTTTTCAATATCGTTTTTTAACTGATGGTATTAATCAGTCAAAATTCTAATTTTAGGTTAACGGTTAAACGGTTAATTATTCACATCCCTGGTGCTTTCACGTCGTTAAAATGGGCCTGTAACACAACAGTTCCCCGCACTTGTACTGCCCCTTCACAATTGGTGTCAGCCAGTTAACTGCACATGTTTTTTTTCTGTGCCACTCTGAGGCTTCTCCATAAATATCCAGCCCTTGCTTGTGGTGTCTGATGCTATTTGCATAGCTCTTAACATAGTATTGGTGCAGTGTGAGCCGTGCCTTGAATGGCAGAAGGGAGAACGAGGAGCAGGGTTAACAAGTGCACGGCAACAGCCCACAGTGCAAAGCCTGTCACTCACAGAAAGGGAAGCCCAGGTTGTTTAGGAGCCTATGAAGTGTCAGGATGATGTGGAATGTGACTTTCAGGTTTTAGGAGCTCCGAAGGCCACAAAGTTTAGCATCTTGTCTCTCTTTACCCTGCCTGGTACATTCCTCTCTAATGTGGTGGAGGTGGGGAGTTGTTGCACGCACGCACGCACCCACATAGAGGGTTGTATCTGGATTTCATCACCACTGAACAGCTCAGCTCCCAGTTAACTCGCACAGAGTGAGGCGAGGTAAGTGAGGCAAGAGCTCTTTAAAGTGAGAGCTGTCAAAATCAGAGTGTAAATGCTGATCTTGAAAGGGAATGACAAGGGGTTGTGGTACATCAAAACCGCCAGGACCCTTTTAAATGAGAGCTAAAGTCACTGGTTTGTCTCTCAGTCATTACTCGGTGTTTTGTGGTTGATGGTGATTTGTATGTACACACAGTATTTAAGGAGACTAAAATTGGCTGCAGATCGTGTAGCTACTTGGATCATCCAGCGTCTGCTCACTCGGTTAGCCGCTCTTGACCAGGCCTAATCCTGCTTTGTGCACAGCCGATCCTTTTTTCTAGAATAAAGTACACCTTTTATTAGGGCTGTGCAGTTCAATTTCAGCTCCTGACGAGCATAGATGCAACGTAATCGAGAAAAAACAATTATTTTTCACATTACATTTTGCAGGTAAACTCTTATTTTGTCTACAGTTCTGAAGGACAATTCAAAAGGTGCTAGAGGAAAAGTATGAAGAGAAAGTTCACTGTTGATTTGATGAGCTGTGTCCCTGTTTTTCAACTTCAATTAATGCAACATCTTTTCAAAATTCAATGAGTAATCCCCTTAAACAATCGTGATTTCAATATCGACCAAAATAATTCTGATTATGATTTTTTTCCCCCATAATCGAGCAGCTCTACCTTTCGATTTAACTATTCCTATATTGTGACATTTGTTAATTAAATACCGATTCAGCAAATGTAGGAAAACACTGCCAAAAGCTTTTGTTGCTGTCCCACCCAACAGTTTGTATCAGTCGTCTGATTCTGGGGCTTTTTCAACGGAAAAATAACAATAGGATAATAACTGAAAGACAAAAATATTGACAAATATCCCCTGCAATGTATGATTGTGGAGCTCCATTGGTTTATTGCCTCTGCCCCCCACCCTCTTCTTATCCCTGTCTCAAATCCCCCACATTACAGCAATTTACCTAATTGGATAAAACGACTCCTGGATGTAAGCCAAAGGGGTTTTATAGTCCGTGTTTGCGATTCGGATGTTTGATTATAAGCTCTCTTTGATAATTACTCCCAGTTTGCTACCAGCCAGCCGGGCCCACTCTCTTTATTCGCTTCCTCGCTGTGCTGCGAGCAGCAGTTGTGTGTGTGTGTGTGTGTGTGTGTGTGTGTGTGTGTGTGCCCAAAATCAGCCACCAGGCTGTAAAAGGTACCACAGCATGCCTTCTGGGCCCGACATCATAGGCGTGTTTCGTGCCCAGTTTACCGAGGCTAATTATCCCTAATTCAGGGTAATGGTGTGATCAAGTGTGCGCTATTATCACAGAGCCCCACTCACCCCTTCTCTTTTCAAAACTGCTAGTCCTTCAAAAGGTTAGCGTTCCCTTGCTTTGTTGTGCTTCTGCTGATTGGTCTCCTGTTTCCACTTCCTCCGCACTAACACATTCCAAATCCTTTATCTCCATCTGTTCCCTTTAGCATGGACCGCGTGGCACTCGCATGCATCTGGAACACAGTTAATGCATCAAGGATTCATGATTGTAAGTGAGAGAGATAGCTAGCCTCACCTGCACCGGCCCTGAGGGGGTCCTTGAAGCTGATGTGGTTATCAGTGCGCTGAGAGGGAAGGAGACATAATCCATTCTGTGGCACACGGGGGTCTTTCATCGACCTTCCCTGTTCTGAAAGACTTCTTTCCTGCAGGTCTCCCCCACGGCTGCGATATGGCTGGTCCCCACCATCCCTCCAGCCCTGCTGATATGGGCCAGCTCTATTAGCTCTTGTCTGCATGCTTGAGCTCATGTCAGTTATGGAGCTACTTTACCCAGGGGGCATTAGTTGGCACCTCTGGAAGGTAAAGACCCCAAGGACATAACTGGAAAGTTAGAAACTATTATAACTTTAGTTCACTTTCTTAGCATAGTGCTGGGTAGTCTCGGATAGAAAATCGTGCTCTGGTTTATTGTCATTTCTTTAAACCAATCACAATCGTCTTGGGTGGCGCTAAGCACCAGACAGAGCCACGGTGCCTCTGCAAAATAGCCTCTGGAAGGAAATTGTTTTGGTGGAACATGTGTACGTTCAAAAGTAGTTTCAGTAGTCCAGCTGTCTGGATTTACCCTGAAGAGATCTGAGGAGCAGTTAACCATAGTCCTCACAAATCCACCGGAGGTTAGAACGCCAACACAAAGAGAGAGGAAGGGGACGGACAGCCGGCCGCAATGAAAGACATCCGGCCGGATTTCCGGCAGCACCTCAACCAAACAGTCCTTTTAGACTAAGTGCTGGGAAGCTCAGACGCTGTTCTTTCCTTTAATTATGCTTAGTTCAAACTACAAACTTTGTCTGCACTTTGGCTTCACACGGACTGAAAGGCTATGGTTGGTCAGTCGTTGTTGTTGAGGCTATAAACGCGTTTCCATGATTTTCTTCATTTTCAGATTGAATCTGTGGATTTGTGTAAAATGTTGCTCTTTTTTTGTAATAAGAGGAATAGGGCTGCAACTAAGGATCATTGTCATTGTCGATTAATCTGTTTATTGTCTTGATTAATAGATCAGTTGTTTGGGCTCTAAAATGTTAGAAAATTGTGAAAAATGTGGATCAGTGTTTCCCAAAGACATTTGAGGACCCTAACCTGTCCACAACGCAAAGATCTTCGGTTTACTGTCCCAGAGGAGAGAAGAAACTACAACATATTCACATTTAACAAGCTTAAACAATCAGAGAAGTTTGACTTTTTTTGCATTAAAAAAAAAATGACCCAAACCGTTCAATTGATTGTCAAAATAGTTGGCGATCAATTCAATAGTTGACGACTAATCGATGAATCATTGCAGCTTTAGGAGAAAATAACGCATGCTAGAGTTATTTTGACACAAAGGAAGGGTCGACCTGGGATTTTAATTACACCTGCGTCTTTTAAGCTTTTTCTTATTCCTCTTTAAAACCCTGTCGAAGATGAATCCATATTGGACGCTTTTTCTGTACTTCACTTTCTGTAACACTTGCGCACACACACGCACAAGCACACACACACGCGCACACACACACACACACACACACACACACACACACACACACACACAGCAGCAGCACCAGTGATTACCATTGTTCTAATCCTTTTATTTTATTTCCCTCCCCATCGTTGCCTGCTCTTTGGCAGCCCGCATGCAAATGTGGTGGGTAATGAGCAGAAAAAGTCACAGAGAGCGAGAGAGAGGGAAGGAGGGAGAGAGAGAGAGAGAGAGAGAGAGAGAGAGAGAGAGAGAGAGAGAGAGAGAAAGAGAGAGAGAGAGAGAGACAATTTCTATGCCTCTAAACAATCAAAAGAGCAGCACACCCCCATTCTTTGTACTTTCGTTTGGTGTGTGTGTGTGTGTGTGTGTGTGTGTGTGTGGTGTGTTGGTGGGTGGGAAAGGGGTTGGGGGGGGCTGTTGCTGTCATGTGTCTGACAGATATTGAAGATAATTGTCCGCTTTCTTCGTCTTGCCTGTGTAATTCCACCGCTGCTACAGCTTGAACAACACTCACCTGGGCAGAAGAGGAGGGTAAGACGGGTGCGATAGGGAGTTGCAGAGAGTGGAGGGAAGGGGGGGGGGGGGGGGGGGGGGGGGGGTGTTTGGTAAGAGGAAGATGGGTAGGGCTGGGTACCCTTAAAACATTTTCGGTTCTGATACCAATACCATGACTTCAATACCGGTTCCTAAACAATACTTTTTTTGATACCAATTTTATAAAACAAGATGAAATTACAACATTACACATTACAGCACAAATCTTTTTATTTCTTTTCCAGCTCCTATGACGTGTAACGTTAGACAGCCAATCACAGACATTATTAGATCTTGGTAGAAGCATGCTGCGTGCTGATTGGCCCACTCACCGACGAGATTTACTCCTTAGGTATTGATATTGGGTATTGAATGACGAGGCATTTTTGGATACTCAATACTTTAGAGGCAATTTGGTCGGCGCCTAAAGAGGAGTGCACTTTACACTCTAAGAAATATCTCTGTAGAAACAGTTGTATATTTATTTTATATTTCGGTTTTATTTACATTTTGAATTGCATTATGGCACCTTGATTATGGCACCAATTTTATCTGTCTGCATTTCAGCGATAAGTTATTGTGTGGGACAACTAACAATGTGCATGTTCTATTGGATTGTAGTTTAAAGTGTGGCTTGGGTTGGTCATGTGTTCCACATGTTAATTTTTGTTGGAGGATATCACTAATGCTAGCTAGCTTAGTGAGATAGTCACAACACCATTATCGTAAATTACTGAAATTATGTTAAGCGTTGAAAAAAGCATCGAAAAAAGTGCCAAGAGTACAAAATAAAATTGTCCAAAATGTCACTTCAAATTGATTAAAGAAGAGATTATGTTTCAGAAGTTTACCTTTTGAACAGCTTTGTATGAAAGAATTTTAAATAACAGAAAATGTTCTGTATTTTAACTCTATCTACACACATTTTTTAATTACGAGGCAAAGTCCGAGTAATGAGCTCCCAGTACCTTTTCTGTTATTTTGGATTTATATCTATAGTGTAGTTACTGCAGTTGGTCAAATCTATTTTTATAGTCAGACGGGATTGACTTGGGTTTAGTCCTGTCGAAGGTGTCGTGCTGCACAGAATGCTGCTTGCATGATGAAAGAGTAGACGGTCGGCACGGACATATAGGCATGTCTCAGGTGTCTTTAGAAAGTTTTGCCCCCATGTACATTTCCCTCAGTGAGTCCTTGTGGTGCCGTAGGAGGAAAGCACATTGGCAAAGTAATGGGAGACCCAAGTTGCAGAACAGGTGTCTCACCGGTTTGAATACATTTGAATGACAAAAACCCAGGAGAGGATTATTCAGGCATCTCCAACCCTGGATGGAGGGCATCTACTATTAATGAGATGGAGGGATTCAGATTTCCAGACCAGCTCTTGGCTACGCATGGGAGCGCCGCACTGTTACAATGTTGACTCTGGAGGACAAAGGGGATTCAGGTGGGCTCGTGTCCTGGAAGTACCTCCGCGTTAGTTACGATGAACTGCTCACACTGAACACTCTCCAGTAAGGCTCCAACAAACGATTATTTGTTTGGTCCATAAAATGTCAGAAAATGGTGAAAAATGTGGATCAGTGTTTCCCAAAAATCCCAAGATGAATCCCCTCAAATGTCTGGTTTTTTTCATAAAAAATGACTGAAATCGATTATAGAAATAGTTGCCGATTAGTTTAATAGTTGACAATCGATTAATCTCTGCAGCTCTACTCCAGGCACTGAAACAGTTTACTTTGCATGCATAACTATGGAGGGTATCTAAAATCTGTGTCTAAGAAAAGGCTATAAATAAAATTGTTTGAGTCCTGTTTTGACAGTACAGGCGATGTAGATGGCAGATTGAAATGTTGGAACCTACACATAAAAGAGTTTTAGTACAGCGTAGTGCATCTTTGTTAATAAGTGTTTAAGTTTGCGGGGTTAAACAAGTGACGCATGCACAAACATTCGTGCAAACGTGGACAAAATAGTATGACCCAATGATTGCCTGCACTCTGGAATGTCTTTAACATTCTTTGCCTTGATTAAAGATACCAATCACCATCTTCTTATGCTGCAACAGCTGATTGAAACAAGCTGAGAATTATTGTTGGTACCAAATGGAGGGGAAAAAAACGAAAGAAAC
Source organism: Zingel zingel (assembly GCA_023566125.1). Classification (NCBI taxonomy): domain Eukaryota; kingdom Metazoa; phylum Chordata; class Actinopteri; order Perciformes; family Percidae; genus Zingel; species Zingel zingel. Next base: position 2,792,657 of record CM042314.1, on the reverse strand, counting down.
AGAACTTGAACTGCAGCCCCTGCATCTGTTGTTTTTTCCTAAGTTCTAGGAAAGCTAAGGAATGGGAAGAAGGCCGAGTGAAGCCTCGCTTCTCTTCCTCCCTTTTCAACCCAGACTTCTCCAGTGCTTCCACTGACCCCTCCTCTTTTTAGGCAACGCTGAAAACACTGGAATATGCAGCCAAATCCAACAATGGTGAGACCCATTGCTAAGCAGTGTCTAGAAAGACTGGGCCGGCCTCCAAGCCTGTGGTCACTGGAAACACTGGTGAATGCTGGGATAATACTAGGCTTTTACAGAAGCAACACCCACATGTACGCAGTGACACATTGCGCATGCACAGACACACACATTACATAGACACTGCAGCTTGGGCCTGGCTGCTCATCATGGATTCTTATATCGCTGAGTTCTGATGCAGCACCAACTGCAGAGGCTTTTTCGTTGATCGTATTAAGATCAAGCGGAAACTTCCGGGTCTGAAAAGTGAAGCCAATGCTGAAGCTGCGTTCTCTCTAACTTCCAGCAGGGGGCGACTCCACTGGCTCCAAAAAGAAGTCTGTTTCTGTAGAAGTCTATGAGAAAATGAGCCTACTTCTCACTTGATTTATTACCTCAGATAATATTTTCATTTTATGGTCCCAATTGCTAGTTTCAAGTCTTCTTCAACACAGCATGATGTTCATTTAGTAAATAATGCTCCCATTTATTTTAAAATAGACGATAAAGCAGGGGATGCTTTAGGACCTGTCAATCAGGACAGAGGCTTAGTGATGCTAACCATGCTAACACTGTGGACATTAAAATAGACCTCAACTTGTTTTTGGCTGTTGTCCGTGTTTTCATCTCAAACTTTGTTTTCACTTCAACAAAGTTAACTGGAACATTTTGGTCGCCTAAAAATGTTGACTGTTCTGCCAACCAAGCTAGCTAGCTAGCTACCGCTAGAGTACTGAGAGTACTGAGTTGATGATAACACTCAGCCCAGAGTTGCGGTCACCTGTCCACGATAAAGTCCCACTGTGACTGCGAGACTGTATGAGGTGTCTCTGGTGTCTGCCCTGGACTTCATTCAATCAATGGGCTGCAGGTTCATCCTCTAATTACTGCAGTGGGAGCCCTCGCCTTCTCTCTGCCACTTATCAATACCACACTTCCCTTTCTTCCCCGGGAGCCATAAATCTTTGGTGCTGAGCCTCCTTCAGTCTTCAAGTAAACGGCCTAGAGGAAGCCTGGACACATGTGTTAACAATCTTTGACAGTTCGCCCCCCCCCCCCCCCCCCCCCGTTAAAGGCCGTTGGAGAAGGGAACGTGTTTACGCCATCTTGTTACTCCACTGACTTTAACAACAGTGCTGTTTGTCTCTATACAGTACTTCTTGTTTCTCTCTGTACATTTACCTCTCTCAGTGTTTCCTCCCTGTGCTGTTCTCTCTTTCTCTCTCTCTCTCCCCCGCTGTGTCTCTCTATTTCTGTCTCTATATGGTCCTCTCTCTTCTTTCTCTCTCTCTTTCTCCGCCAGAGGGGCCAGGATTATGTGTAGAGTAGGGGAAGATAACCTGTAGGCCATGGATGAAGGGATTTAGAAGATGGAAACGTTTTTTTTTTTTATTTTGTTTTTTTTTAGTTCAGGTGGGCAGAACGATGCTGGATGCAGCATGGAGCCGTTGGATTTATCACCGTATGGAAAGGTGGTGTGTCGGGCAGAGAATGACGCTTGGTTGAAAAGAGGAAAACCCACCCAGAGCACACACTCGTCATTCAAAATACAGACTTGACACTCACAAATTAAGCATCTTATGATATTCATTATAGCCTCAACAATAAAAAGGAATTACAGGCTCCAAATCTCAGAGCATAGGTAATTCTCAAGGGGTCCTCAGCGCTGCGGGGAAACTGAAAAGTTAATGGTGACAACTTGTGTTCTATAGATAGAGAAAACTAAAGAGGGCAAAAGGTGAGTAATAGTTAATATGAAGGATTGGAGAACAGGCTGAAGAAAGCAACAAGGCTTCCTCTTGTCTCTTTTATCTCAAAGTTGCAGATTCAGAGAGTTGACGAGGGGGAAAAAAGAGCCATATCATGGCACTACTGTGCATATAGGCAAAAACCCTTACCCTTCCGGTGGACCACCATGGGATCTTATTTTGGAAAGAAATATGTACAGTAGTGAACGGGGAGAGACAGATCTTTTTTTTAATTGAGCCATGAATTACACGAGAATTTGATCAATTTAAAAGATAATTTTGCAAGGCAAGAGAGTCTGTTTGTCGTAAAACTGTTGAAGTATCAGACTGTGGAAATACGTAATTAGAAGACTCCTCACCTTAAAGTCTCTAAGTGACGTCTCTCTGAAGCTACGATGTCTGTGTTTACTACCGGGAGGTAACGTTACTCACACGAGCAGCGGACGTCTTGCTCGTTCTTTCTCTTCTCGGCTGATTATAAAGACGCTGGATAAAACACATCAGGTAAGATAACGTTCCATGTGTTGAGGAACAGCGCTAAGCTAGCTAGCTAGCGAGCGAGGTGACGTATATTGTGTGAGACGAGAGATGTAGTTCACTGAGCGGTTTCACACAAAACCAAGTGGTACTACGACAAACCTACGACAAACGGAGACTTTCTTCACTTGCTGAATTATCTTTTAAAGTAACAAACATATGTGTCATTCATGGCTAAATTCAGACGGGTTCAAATCATTATTCATTTCTCTCTGTTCACTACTGTACATATGTTTTCTTTAAAGTGCTCATATTATGCTTTTTGGCTTTTCCCTTTCCTGTCATGGCACGCCCTCATACTCTGCTTCTGACTGGCTAGTAGTCCTTACCTAGGTACTGTCAGGGCCCTCATACTCTGCTTCTGACTGGCTAGTAGTCCTTACCTAGGTACTGTCAGGACATGCCCTCATACTCTGCTTCTGACTGGCTAGTAGTCCTTACCTAGGTACTGTCAGGGCCCTCATACTCTGCTTCTGACTGGCTAGTAGTCCTTACCTAGGTACTGTCAGGGCACGCCCTCATACTCTGCTTCTGACTGGCTAGTAATCCTTACCTAGCTACTGTCAGGGCACGCCCTCATACTCTGCTTCTGACTGGCTAGTAGTCCTTACCTAGCTACTGAGCATGTGCGACTCCCAACAAAGATGTTACAGCAGTGAGAGGTCTCACTCTGGAGCTAAAACAGAGACCTGAACACACAGGGTGAAAAGAAGAGCTGCAGCAATGTTCAGTACAACAAAAATATGGTGTTTTTTTTTTAAATTAAACCATGTAAACCTATTCTGATATAACCTCTAAATACAAGTATGAACCTGAAAATGAGCATAATATGAGCACTATAAATAAAGTCCCGAGGGACTTCGCCCCTCTATGTACTATGTGTGCACACGTGCCGGCATGCACACAAACACTCCCACACACCCTTTCTTTTGGGGACATTTCTCTCCGTCCTTCCTTTTCCTCTTTCCGACATACTGTAGATGGAGACAGCGGCGAACAATGAGCTTGTGCAGGCTGAGTGATTCCAGCATCCAGGTGATGCTCCCCAGACACATCCCAGCGTGCTGTCCTATAGCTGAGAGATCCTGTGGCTTTGAACCCAAACAGGGTGTGGCAGTCCCATTACCTGCTTGTCCTCTGCTGTCTGCTCGCTGTAGCGCGCTGGAGGAACAGGGCGTAGAATGGACAGGTGGTGCTGACATGCAGAGGTAGAATATACATCGCCGTCTTACCGTTGAAATTCCAGGCAGTGTGGTTCAACTTCACAGTACAGGTAGAGGGTGCAGAAAATTGAGGTCAAACGTGCACCACTGATGTACTTCTCACAAGAAGCTGTTTGGCAAATTCAAACTTTTTTTTTTTCCATAGCGCAAGAATTTATGATACAGAGAAAACAATTGTGAATAAACATTCCCATTTGAATCTTGTCTTAATGATTGAAAAGCGCTGCAATGGCCATTCAAAGGATTCATTCAGTAATACACACATGTACTGTGCAGTTTCTTCCCTAGGTTTGTGGAAGACTTATGTGCACATATTTGGCGGCGGGGGTTAGGGATCCTCCCTCCAGAAAATGTGATGTTTTTCCTTTAAAAAAAAAAAAGGCAATTTCACATCATTCCATATCTGTGGCTAAAAGGTTGGAAAAGCTGAGGGAAATAATAAATAACTAAGAGTTGAAAAAGCTTAAAGACTGAACTCGCTAAATAAGTCCGCTGGGGAACAACTACAATCATTAGATCTGAGAAGGGTCATTAGTTAGTTTTGATGATTACATTGATTTTACATTGTGCTGGGTCTAACAGCTGTAACACACCGCAGGCCTAAGCGTTGCGTATAGCAGTGTAGCGCAGCTATTTTTTATTTCGGAGCCCATGTTATCCGATCTACCCTACACCGAGTGCGTAGGGTCCGCGTAGCGTCCACGTAGCTGCAGCGATAGTTTCGACGTCTCCTCTATTTTTTGCGTGATATGCGAGTGGAGCCAGGCAGGTCATCACATACAGGAAGATACACAGTGCAGCCGGAGGCTTTACAAAAATAAAACACATTTCAAAATAAAAAACCCAGGTTCATGGTGATTTGGGTGCTCTTGACTTCTCACAGCGGGACACACGTTCAGGCACACGGAGAGAGAGACCGATGGACGGACAGAGAGAGTGACACACACACACACACACACACACACACACACACACACACACACACACACGCTACATTTTATTCCCACTCATCCTGTCTCTTTCTATCAGAGAGAGAGAGAGAGAGAGAGAGAGAGAGAGAGAGAGAGAGAGAGAGAGAGAGAGAGAGAGAGACACAAGCGGGGGGCAAGAGAGGGGAGAAGGATCGCTTTGTTACTGGCGTGTAGAAATACGCGTCTGGTGTGAAAGGCCGGGCACACGATCAGGACTTACTAGTAATAATTTACCAGAGTTAAATCTTTCAGTGCATAGTGTTCAATATAATCTTTCATGAAATACATTTTTACAATAATAAAACCAAGATTCTCCCGTTTGTATTCAGAAGAAAGCCGATGTCCAGAGAACTCTAATATTTTCCAGTTTCTTACCCAATAAAAATATACAATTTTTCCCAGTGTAAAATGATACTCTTCTACTGAGCTTGGTTGTTTTGTAGATTGTGTCCTACTGTTGTAGCAACCCTGGTGTGTCTATTTTGGAGAAAAAGAAGAAAAAAATGCTTAAACAAACATGCATAGCTGTTTGTATGAGTTTTCTCTCTCTCTCTCTCTCTGTGTGTGTGTGTGTGTGTGTGTGTGTGTGTGTGTGTGTGTGTGTGCGCGTGTGTGCGGGCTAGCATACAGTACACATGTGTTTGCATGCTCCAGCAATGTGCAACGCATTAAGTCCTGGCAGTCCATCCACATACATAAGTTTGATTCATATGTACAGTAGTGCTCCAAAAGACTAGTTTTCTTTCCAGGAGTAGCCAAAGATGACTCACTTTAGCACTCAGGAAACTCTGTGGAAAGGACTCTGAGTGCGCTTTTCAGAGTAAGAGGACAAACTGGAGAGCCGGTGGTCAGTGACAGCAGATACATGTCTTGACAGTGAGCGTCTGCGGTGCTTCAAACCCAGTTTTCCTGCCTTGTGTTTGCTGGATCACAAAGCAACACGTCTTGAGAGTTTGCCCAGAATTAGCTTTCTCTCTCTCTTTGATTCCTCATGTCGCGGTGGCTGATGGCGGTGTCTGCATGTGTGTGGGAGAGAGGAGGTGAGTGCAGACTTGGCACGTGGCCGGAATCCCCCCCCACACACACACACACACACACTGTTCACAATGTATCATGCCAAGGTTCTTTTTAATTAGGCTGATCAAGTGTTTTGTGGGAAGCGGACCCACGCTCCACCAAACTAACACATCCTCATGCACGACTCCCACTCCCCCACTGCATCCTTTTATCCTTCACATGTTTCCTTTGGGGTTTTCATCTCCTTTTTTTATTTTCACATCAGAGGCACTTGCTACATTGTCCCTCACTGTTTGCCAACGGATGTTTCTACCTGCAAAGAATTTGAGATATCACATTAATACTGCTTTAGTTTCCTTTGGATAATCAACAACAACAAAAAAACAGTGTCGCTTGTATGTGTTGCATTCACAGGCAAATCTGATTTTACAACACATAGATGAGACCAATTTTCAAACCTTTTTAATAATTGTGTGTGCAGAGAAGGCAATGAGTGTACTGTGAGACCAGAATTTCTCAAACTATTGCTTTGCTGAGAATAAACAATGTGAATGTCTGAAGGAAGCGATAAAAAATAATAATGATTAGAGCTGCAAAGAGGAATCGATTAGTTGTCAACTATTTTGATAATTGATGAAACACTTTGTCATTTTTTTATGAATTCTCTGATGTCAGCGTGTTAAATGTGAATATCTTCTAGTCTCTTCTCTCCTCTGTGACAGTAATCTGAATATCTTCTAGTCTCTTCTCTCCTCTGTGACAGTAAACTGAATATCTTCTAGTCTCTTCTCTCCTCTGTGACAGTAAACTGAATGCCCAAACAACTCATCGACGTACCAAGCACACATGTTCACTGGACACAAGTCGCCTGAGCTGTGAAACTCATAAAGACAGCTGGGGGGAAAAAAACACATTTGGTAAGGTAATTTTGTGTACATTTCAAAACGTAAGCACTTTCTGATCTTTTTCTTTCTTTCTTTCTTTATGTTTTGAAAGAAAATAGCACCTGTGCACCGGCCTCCTGGAGTGCGCTGTCCATCAGCACGATGTTGTGTGCTGCTGTTGTTTAACGTTACCCGGGTAACTGTCCTCTTTATTTCTTAGGGGGCCCAGCGGCTTTTAGGGTTGCATTTTTTATGCGTGGAATGTAACTCCCAGAAAACGGGGAGAGGTGTGTGTGTGTGTGTGTGTGTGTGTCAGCTGATCTTAGAGTGTAAGTGTGCAAACCCCACGCCTCTATGCATATCTACTTAACAGACATGATATGACAACAACTGGAGTTTGGACCAAGACTTTTGCTCCCGACCAGAAACAAATGAGCATTACAGGAAGAGTGCATGCTAAATGTGTGGCTGTGGCACCTTTTTCCTCCACTGATACCTTGGCCTGCTCTCTACTGACTCCTACAGCATTTTTGTCCTCTTGTGTCTGTGCTTTCATTTTGAAGCTGGGAATTTAGTGAGGCTATATTTATATGATGAGTTGGATATGATAAAACCTTTCCGCTGCCGGATGGAAACACTGAGCCATAGTAACAACAGCATGTTTGGTAGATGCACTTTGCCTAATCAAATCAATCACTGCTTACCTGCGTGGAGAGCGTGATTCAATGTACAGAACTACCCAATGAGGGCTGAATGAGGAGCACGGAACATTGCCACCAGTAATAGTGCATTATTCTCAGTGATGCTAGACTTCAATGTTGCTCTCTGTTGTTAGCACCAAAAGCAAAAGGGGATGTGGTACGATGTATGGTGCAGGAAAAACACTATATTCTCTCAAATGGCATTATGGAAAGTGACCCACACAGGTTCATGATTTATCCACAATGCACACTCACAATGCAGACTCTCCCCCCCTCCCCCCTCCCCCCCCCCCCCCCCTCCCCGCGCTGAGGACCCCCAGTAGTCCCTCCACACACACACACACACACACACAGTAAAATAAGTTAAAGCCTCTCATTACAAGCCCGAGCTTGGTATCCCCTGGGAGTCGTGGAGATGAGCTCCTGAGCGGTAACATCCCCCCCCCCCCCCCCAACCTCACGGTCCACTGCCCGAGTCCCGCCATGAAACCCAAGCCTGCCGAGGTCATAGTGATTGACCTCTGTCGTAAAACGCCAAGTGTGATGCACGCTCAGACGCTGTCTGCTCGCTGTGGACGCGGGGGGCTTTGTAGAGCATGTTTGTGATTGTTTCAGAATTTTTGTTTGATATTCTTTGGTGAGTGGATCCATCCAGATGGCAATATTTACTCTACAGCGCATGTATGACATATACCGCAGGAAATTACTGGGAGGGATCGTAAAGCGTGTATTTTTTTTTTTTCTTTAAAAAAAAAAACAAAAAAAAACGAAGCTTGTACTTCTGTGTTATTTACATGGATATTTCTGTGTGTGGACAGATTTCAGAGTAAGCATGCCACGGAGTTGGTTTCTCTCTTGCTGAGCTCACTGATTTGCATTGAATCCTTCTATCCATCCTGTAATGCCGGAGATAAGCTGCGAGGAAATGAGCCGATGCACAGAAATGCAATTTCTGTAAAAAGCTAAAACTATTTGAGTGGGTCAAAGAGAGTCTATTCTCATGTCGTCATCTGTCACCAGTCCTGTCCCTGGTGTGTCTGGCCAGGGTGTATGAAGTCCCAAAACACTGGGCTGTGTCTAAACACCATCTCAAGATCACCACTGGCTCTGTATATAAACTCTAAAGTAGGAAATGATTTCCAGACCCGGCTTTCTTCTCTGTCCACCATACTTGTTTAGTCTTTCCCTTGTTTAACACTCACTGCTCATCTAGACAGACAGACAGACAGACAGACAGACAGACAGACAGACAGACAGACAAACAGACAGACAGACAGACAGACAGACATGAATATCTAAAGCCCAGTTCAGACCAAAGATTTGTGACAGGACGCAACCGTTTCAGAAACCGTTGCAGGGAAAAGTTGCAGCGGTCTGAACCCGACTCGAGCCAGCTGATGCTGTCGATGTGACTCAGCTGGTCAAGTTGCCAGAGGCTCTTTTTTTCATGATTAACATTTTTATTCTTATTTATAAATAAAAAAACAGAAGCCATCTCACAAGCCCATTCTTGGATGAAGGTACCCCTTCGTTCCTCCATTGTCTTAGAAGAATCTGTCTGGCTATCATTAAACTGGTTTGGACCCAACTTTTTAATGTGCTTTTCTATCCTTCTTAGGGTTGATCCTTCTCCTAGCACAAATAATCTTGTGCTGAATGGAACCTGGGTCCCTGCAATCCAAGGGGGTAAGCGAGCATTTGGTGAGCGTACCGAGATTCTGAGACTAACAAGCCATCACCTCCCGTTAGCATCCCATTGACTCCCATTCATTTTGGCGCCACTTTGACAGAGAATAACTTTACATCTGAAGCGTTTAAAGACTCTATTTGTCTGTTGTTTATTTCTAAAGAAACACGATAATGTATAAAAGGCTCCATTACCTTGTAGCTCATGTTATGGCTCCGTAGCAGACGTTTTTATAAAAATAGGCTAACGATTGGGTCATAACCACGAGACTTACCGTCTCATAGTAGAGAAATTACCGTATAGTACAGGAGAAGCTCGCAGGCAATCGGGGGGGATGTGGATGCATACAGTCAAGCAAGAAGCCCATAGAGCACACGTGTCAAACTCAAGGCCCGCGGGGCAATCCGGCCCCTCGCAGATTTTGATCCGGCCTGAATATACCTATCAATTTTGGTTCACAATAAATTTTGGCCCGCCTAGTTTTTGTTTCTTTTTCTATGTACTTTTTTCCTGACTTTTTTAGGACTTCATGTCGACCAAACTGTAAGTGAGAAGACAATATGACACATGCAATAATACAGTCAAAGATATTTCATTTTTTTGATGAAATAAAAGCATGTCAATAAACTATACATGTCTGGCCCTTGATGTGAGTCTTATTTTCCAATATGGCCTTAAGTGAGATTGAGTTTGACACTCCTGCCATAGAGAGTCCATGAAAGCATCGGAACAAAATGTTTCAACAACGTTTTGCTCCTGCTCCTACGCTCATGGACAGCTCCTACTCATGCTCTCTGTCTCTGCTAGATTGGGAATGATTGAGATTTCTCTTGGCTCAGCTACCAGAAGACTTCCAACTTTCAGACAGGTTGCTCGAGCAGCCCTATCTTGTCTGAACTGGGCTTATATTAAGAGTTCAGCCCAAATGGTGCAATATATGATCATGAACATGTCCACTCCCTCTCATCAGGCTCCACTCCCTCTGCCGAGGTGAATGGTAGTCACCGGGGGCGGGGTAGTTGGATGTGAATGCAGGAGCAGCATGGTCATCACTGCGGGCATACAGAGGAGTGGGAGGAAGGACAGTAGAGGTGAGCGATCCTCATGGGGAATCTCACAGGCGGTAACTGAAGACGGACTGCGTTGCTTTGGTTGAGAGGTCAGTGCTTAACATGCAGGGGAACTCTTCGCCGAAGCACGTGGGAAGCCTAACCATATCAAGGCAACTGTGAGAGTCAGCATGAGACAGGGCACCTTGTTTAGAGGCGCTGATATGAAATAATAACAGCCACGTAGCCATCCCAGGGTTCAACAGTAAGGGCTCCTGCACACTGCCTGCGTGGCGTGAGCGTGGCGTTTCTGTTGCGTGTCAGCTGCGTGGCGTTTTCTACGTCTTTACACACCAGAAAGGTGTCTGACGCGGCGCTACTGCTGCTGCTAGCCTTGTCTGGACACATGGATGTTTCCCATAAACATAAATATATACTGATTTTATTACAGCAAAGACAACGTCGGCAGTATTGACGGCAAAATAGGCTACAGAATATTTTGTTCCGTATTGACAGGTGCAATATTTGAAAATCAATAATTATTTATTATAATTTTTTTTTAAATTACATTTATATCTGCATTTATGTCAGAACCTTGAGACTTTCAAACATCAAAATGTCATTTATTAAATGTATTTGTGTCAAAATGACATATAAACATATTTTCGTTTTCTATGTTGCCTGGCGTCGGTCCTATTTCTAGCATGCACGCGTTTTGAGACGTGCATGTCACGCAGGCAGTGTCCAAGCTCTAACCTGTTACCATGGGAGCTGAAATAAAAACAGACACGCCACACAGCTGACACGCTCACGCCACACAGCCGGTGTGCAGGAGTGCTAAGGGGTGCCTGATGGCCAGGGGCAGGGGAAACGCCAGGTCGGGCAAGTAACCCGACAGCAACAACCCACATCATGGTATCAAAAATGACTTCATGGTTCTCTTGTCATGTCGGAGAACGCTTGTTGAATGATTGGATTTGAATGTGCCCTTGGCCAATCAAGAATTGAGATAGCACTTGATGTTTTTTTTCTAAATTTTTTCTGCTTTTGATGGTTTCAACGTTTTTGACTCCTTTTTTTTGAATGCTTTTTGACATATTTTTTGTTGACTTTTTTCCGACATTTGACGCTTTTTCCTGCATTTTGTTTTAACACTTTTTTTTAATTATTATTATTTTTTTACATTAGACGCTTATTTGGAAGCATTTTCCTGCTTGTTTTTTGACTTTTTAAAAAAAAAAAATATATTTTTTCTTAAAAAAGTTGAACTTTTTTTGTCTGTGTTTTTGACTTCTTTTTTTTTTGACATTTTATTCTGAAAAAAAAAAACAATTTGTATAGGGGCCAGTAAAATTAACTGTGGGCAAGTATAATTGTTTTCCCCTAGTCCGGTCACCTTAACGTTGAACCCTGCATCTTGTCTTGTTCATCGATGGAAATACAGTGCAGGGCTTGTAACAGCGAAAACACCGCAGTGTCCTCCGTGTAAAGATGGTGTGTGTGTCTGTGTGTGCCATGCGAGGTGTGTCCTAATGAAATTCAGTATCGATCTGAGCAAAATAGACTTTATACATCATTCATGCTCTATCAATCACACCCCTGCTAAGTTTTCCAAAGCAGTTTGTTTTAGAGGAGTAGTGAGTGAAAAAAAACTACAAACCGAGCAATAATTACTTTGAAGAGATTGTTTTAAAGTCTTTCCTTTAGCCTTTTCTCAAGGTGTAACAAGCTTATCTGTCAAAGACAATGTCCATTGAGTGGACTGCTTAATTTGAAATTGATTGAGGTTCTTTTTTGGTTTAGGTGGGGGCAAAAAACTCTTTTCCGCAGACCTGATAGAGAGTCGGGAATTTAAAGCCACGCCAAAAGACAGGTCAGAGTAAGAAAAAGACCGAATCCTTCATGGTGGGAGAAGTGTATCTGTGAAGAGATAACGATGCCTGTGTCCTCCCAATAGTTAGAGATAGTGCCATCTTCTCTTTTGTATGGCTTGGTGGATGTTAGAAAAATCCTATAGGGTGGATACAGACAAAAAGCAAAGAAAATAAACACAGGACGTGTTAACCTGACACAGGAAACCCAGTGAATGCTGGGAGTGAGCAGTGAACCGTACTTCCTGTAGGACAGCACAATGGTACGCGGTGGCCCCAGATTCCTAAAAGAGGCCGTAGTCGCAGGGACAAGGAAGGGCAGCCCGTGTCCTCCGGTCCGGTGCTGATAACAGCAGAGATAGAAAAGGCATTTCTGTCCTTCTCACTGCTTTGGGAAAGCAAAAACATCCTGAGGTTGCCTTGGTTACCCATTTCATAAAACAGCAAAGAGCAAATAGCAAGTGAAAGCAAAGTTATGTCACAATCACGGTTTTGTCACTAAATGTCCCCTTTTGTTTCTGAGGCACAGAAGACAATAGCTTCCATGGGGTGGGGATGTATTTAGGGTCAGAATGGGCCCAATTTTCTTTTATTTGGCACAAAGTCAACTGTTTGCCTTAACAAAGTTCTAGGAGAACTAGGAATGTCCCGATCGCAAGTATCAGATCGTAGCCGAGATTGGGGCATTTTTTAACTGATCGGTGATCGGCCGCCCCCCCCCCCCCCCCCCATCACCTTCCTCCGATCATTTACGTCAGCTGAGCACAGAGTCAGAAGGTAAAGTAACTAAGTAACGTTGACTAAAATAACACAAGTAACTTGGTTTTATAAGAGTTTTACAAAAATGCTAGCTGGACAAAGTTAAGTATATTATGCTGAAGACATCTCGTAGTTACTTTGTTGTTTTTGTGAACAAAAAAACGGTGTACAATACAAGTATCAGTTTGAGACTTGGTATCGGCAGGTATTCAATATTTTAAAGTGCTCATATTCTGCTTTTTGGCTTTTTCCCTTTCCTTTATTGTGTTATATATATTTTTTGTGCACGTTATAGGTTTACAAAGTGAAAAAGCCCAAAGTCCACCCCAAAGGGACTTACCATCTCCAACAGAAAACACTGTTCACAAACTACTCCAAACAGCTCTATTGTAGTCCAGCCTTTACTTCAGAGACAAACGTGGTCACTTTGGAACACACGTTATAATGCTCGCCTAGCTGCTAGCATGGCACGCCCTCATACTCTGCTTCTGACTGGCTAGTAGTCCTTACCTAGGTACTGTCAGGGCCCTCATACTCTGCTCCTGACTGGCTAGTAGTCCTTACCTAGGTACTGTCAGGGCACGCCCTCATACTCTGCTTCTGACTGGCTAGTAGTCCTTACCTAGCTACTGTCAGGGCCCTCATACTCTGCTTCTGACTGGCTAGTAGTCCTTACCTAGGTACTGTCAGGGCCCTCATACTCTGCTCCTGACTGGCTAGTAGTCCTTACCTAGGTACTGTCAGGGCACGCCCTCATACTCTGCTTCTGACTGGCTAGTAGTCCTTACCTAGCTACTGTCAGGGCCCTCATACTCTGCTTCTGACTGGCTAGTAGTCCTTACCTAGGTACTGCGCATGTGCGACTCCCAACAAAGATGGAACAGCAGTGTGAGGTCTCACTCTGTAGTTAAAACAGAGAGCTCAACACACAGGGTGAAAAGAAGAGCTGCAGCAATGTGCAGTACAACAAATATATGGTGTTTTGTAATTATTATTAATAACTCTGATATAACCTCTAAATACAATTATGAACCTGAAAATGGGCATAATATGAGCACTTTAAACATTGGATCAAGATCGTGGGCCAAAAAAGCTGATGGGGACATCCCTACTGAGAACATAAGGAACATAAACACTTCTTCATTGTCAAATCTTTAAGAACAGCATAGGTTTTCTAATTAGTGCAGACAAAAAAATGCAGCTTTGTTATTTTGGCCACACTATAGACTAAGGCCATCAACATAAAGATCAACCAGCACTAGACTTTTCCCCAGCATCGGTCGTCTTCACAGACTTTTCTCCAACACTTGGCATCTCTCTGGTTTTTGTCTCTGGTTCTGTCACTCGCTTTGCCTCCTCTGTCACAGACGTCCTCTAGGATTTAAAGTCTGAAGCTTCTGGGCCGTTGATTCTTCGATGGTTTCACCACCTGCCTTTTTGAGTAGCGTGAGACAATCTTCTTCCTCTAGATTGATGCTGCATTCACAGCATTTTGAAAGAAAGGGAAGAACAGGGTGACATCTTGGTACAGCCACTTGGGAGGGTAGTCCGTGTTTAAATGCAGATTTGGTGGTCTGACAAAATTGTGAAATTAAAGCCATGTAAACACTAGGAGTGGAACGGTACACTGAAGTTACGGTTCGGTTCATACCTCAGTTCAGACATCACGGTTTGGTTCGGTACAATGGAGGGAAAAGCATAACAAAAATGCAGAAGGCAATTTGTTTTATTGTGCATGTCTCAGGCTGTAAAGCCTACCACCTAGTGTCATCCAGTCTCTACCATGAGCTAGCTGCAACAGCCTGAAGCATATAAGATGTAAACAGTAAACAATAAGTAGGCTACCCCACATCATCTCCAGACTCCATCTGGAACTTGTAAACAAAATAAGACAATCAGCTAGTAGTGTGATATGGGAGACAAGCGCTGCTCTCATATGTGAATGCACAGAGCAGGGGTGTTAAAAGAGCAGCTTCAGTTACACAGAGCAGTTGGCAAATTGTGGCGTTAGCTTCACACGCTAACAGTGGAGCTAGCAGCAAACAGCGAAGCTAACGGCGGAGCTAACAGCAAACGGCGGAGCTAGCAGCAAACAGCGAAGCTAAATGCGGAGTTAACAGCGGAGCAAACAGCGAAGCAAACAGCGAAGCAAACGGGCCTGGAAGCCATTTGTGGTCGAGGCGAGAAGGGATCCAGCTACAGTACAGCCGTGTTTGGTTGTATATGAAGGGACTAGTTTGCTTCGTGTGGACCAGAGTGATAGAGAAAGACATGGCTCTGGTGTGGACTCACTGGACCGACTCGACATGTAGGCGGAGCTCGGGAGCTGCAGAGCTAAGGCGGGGCTACAGATTAGGTGTCCCTAAGAAACGCGTATGTAACAGTAGTTCCACATTACATTATTTCATTTGCACGCAAGTTTTATTTATTTTTATACCGTGTATTCTCCGTGTAAATTCATGTACCGAACCGAGACGCCCGTACTGTTTCGGTTCAATACGAATACATGTACCGTTCCAGCCCTACTAAACACCAATCAGCGTTATCTGATGACTTTGTTTTTCATTGTTCACATTGAGCATAAATCAAAAGTTATTACATCTAGAACGTTTATACAGATGCTATTCCTGGTTGGCAGGTTGTATTATTGTGAATCCAACATGTTGTTCCTTTGTGCTGTGGGTTCTGTACAAAATGGAGATTTTCACACAGAGGCCAAAAAAGTCCAAGTGGCTCCCTGTTGCCATTGTAGCCTACTCCACGGTTAATGTAGAGATGAACATTACAACATGAGCTATAGACTAGTCTCGCATTGCCAGAGGGTCTGGCGAGTCCACACAGCATTCCTGGATGGGAGGAAAATGTGCTCTGGTTTATTGGCATCTCTTTAAACCAATCACAATCGTCTTGGACGCCGCTAAACGCTGGATGGAGCCACGGTGCCGCTGGAAAATAGCCTCGGTAAGGAACTTGTTTTGGTGGAACATGAGTACGTTCAAAAGTAGTTTTAGTTGTGCAAAAAAAAACTGAGATTGGACAGATAGTCTAGCTAGCTGTCTGGATTTACCCTGCAGAGATCTGAGGAGCAGTTAACCATAGTCCTCAGAAATCCACCGGAGGTTAGAACGCCAACACAAAGAGAGAGGAAGGGGACGGACATCCGGCCAAAAAAAGGGACATCCGGAGGAATTTTCGGTGGCACCGGAATCCCGGAAGTGGGAGGACCTAACCAAATTTTTTTTAACATAGACAACTTCTCAGTCCCTCCCCCCTTTCTGCTAAAGCCCAAAACTGTCTCCAAACCCCTTCCCCCACAAGGGAGAATGAATGCGTGTGCATGAGCAGTGAATGACACGCAGTTGGTGATTGGTGCATCTGAACAGGGAGCGGTGGATTTTTGTAAATCTCACTCCAGGCTGTAGGTGGAGCCAGAGGAGCTGATTTATTTTAAATGACCTGCTTCATGTAGTTCTTCTGGAACATAGGGTCAGTTTCAGCAGATATGACAGAAAGTTAGTTTTATAAGTCTTACCTACTGCACCTGCACCTACTGCAGTTATCTTATACTTTTCATTTAATATTATACATATTTTATGTTTTTTTTTTATATATATATAGCCTACTATGTATGTAGTTGTACATTTTATTGTACACATGTATATACATTCTTTTCATCCCTCTTAAGTATATTTTTTCCAGTAGTTGTTCTGGCATGTTTATCTTTGCCATCTTATTTTATATTATCTTATTTATTATTTATAGTATATTCTTGTATTTTCTGTATGTGGGTGAGTATGTGTGTTTTTTCCAGGGTCATTTACAGGCAGTACTGTATAATTATGTAACCTGGCTGCTAATATAAAAAAGACCCTGATTGTACATTTACATGCACATAATATTCAGTTTTTTGCCCTACTTCTGAAAAAGACGATATTCCGACTAAGCTGATTACACGGCTATGAAAGGGAATATTTCACAAATTTTCTGGTTTACATGTAGCCGTGCAAAACAGGATTTTTTCAAAGTTTACCAGCGGCGGCGCACTTGTTGGACGGAGCGTTTGAACACAGCGTCCCTCTTTCATTCCTTCAACCAGCTTCTCGAAAAGGTCGGCATAGGTGTGAGAATATCCAAAAACCTGTTAATATCCAATACTTTGTAATACATTTGATAATGTTTAAAAGTAGCTGTGTTTCTCCTTATCTATATTGGTGTGCATGTAAACGTACTGATTGACTGGTCCATCCTTCCTCCTCCTCCTCCTCCTCCTCCCTTCATCCTTCCACACTGACCTCTCGCTCACTGTCTCCTACTGCAAGTTATAGTGTCAATAATTCCTGTGGTAATATTGTCTTAATAGCACTGATTTTGCAAACATAACATAAGTCACTTTTTAGTTCAAATGTGGAAATTCAACACACTAAATATGCATACGGATTTTTCACTATACTGCAAATGTAAATGGCTTATTATTAAAAAAAACAAAATTGTTAAAGTTGGGATCTAGCAGGTAGGGGGGAACCCACACCAAATTCCATTGTCACATGTAACACTTTAAAGTTACTTACTACTTTAAAGTCTCTTTCCACTACATAGCACTTAACCCTTATGTTGTCCTCCCGGGTCAAAATGTTCTCTTTTAGACATTGTTTTTGCATTTATGTTGCTTTTTCACCACGTTATGCTTGCTTGTTTTACATTTTTGTTGCATATTTTTAAGTCTTTTGGCACTTTTTTCCATTATTCACCACTAGACCTATTTATTTGCACTAGTTTTACACTTATTTTTTGGAATTCATGGTCAATAAACCTCATTTATATAAATGAAATGATTTATATAAGAAAAAAGCAGAACTGATGAATGATTTGGACTAATTGTTAAGATCAGAGGAAGGAAGGTAATGGATAATCACAGATCTGTCAAAGTTTAGTCAGGATAATGCTATGGAATTGAATACAACACCCAAAATTCGATGTAAGTAGAGATCTGATCCTTAATTTCCTTTGTGAAGAGCGTCTTATGGAACCGTCCGTGTTATTTCGGGGCAATTTGGTTAAAAGAAACCCAAATTTATGATCTAGAAACTTTGAAAACAGGTCAAATTTGACCCAAGGACAACATGAGGGTTAAAGAAAACTCATTTTTAAAGCTAGTTACTCTCGTTATTTTCTTCTTCCAAAACAGTGGTGAAGAACACCGGGAGCAGTTGTCAGGAGTTACAGCTTTCATAAAAGACTTTTGCCTCCTTAGTTACCAAATGACCGGTTACTGACGAGCATTTAAAATTCTATTTCTTTTAAACCGAGTCCGACGCAGTCACTCCACATCAAACGCACCACGGCTACATTCACTTCCAGCTTACTTCACGGACAACAATGAGGGCAGAACAGCGTCACCGATCTGTTTTACTCCAGCTCAGCTGAAAACACCGGATCTGCAGCAGGATCTTCGACTGTCCAACTGACTTTACCGGCGAGTACGCTGCTGTCCTGCTTTTATAACAGACATGTGAACTCACCACGGACAGTTTGCCTCGTTCATGGACTCACGGCGCTGCGCTGCTGAGAGTGAATAGGGGAAACACAGCAATGGATATTTGGCGTTATTTCAAACAAATGGGACACATTACTGTATGAAACTGCCAGTTAGAAATTTTTACTTATTAATCAAACTTTAACCACTGCTATTTCTATTTCCACCCATATATGGTGAATGTGACTTTCCACCAAAACTTGTTTAAGGTAGTTTGTCTGTGCGAAGAGAGAAGATCAAAGGCAAGTACTCCAAATACAAAATCTATCTGTGTGTGTATATATATATATATATATATACATATATAAGAAAAGGAACATTAGCTAGGTATTTAAACCTATTAATGAATGAATATTATATTTGTCAGCGAGCAGGGTGATATTTTACCCTTTCCCCACCTCTCTCTGTCTTTCACACACACTCACACACACACACACACACACACACACACACACACACACACACACACACACACACACACACACACACACACACAGACACACTCTCTTTGTGGCTTTTTTCTAAATGCCACGTCTTTGTGCTTTTTCCATGATACTCACACGAACCAACTGAACAAAAAAAAAAAAAAAAGGAAGTGGGATGTCTGTGCTTCTTATCTGGCTGTTTTGTTTTGTTGTTGACCTCATAGCGTGAGTGTGTATTCGCGGCCAGTTCCTGCAGGCCCTCCCTGTCAAGCCAGGCATGTGTGTTGTTAGCTCGCCCACACCTATATCTGTGGCATTGTCCATTCAATATGATTATCGCTGACCCACACCGCCTCCTGTCTCCGGGGCTCACATGAACCAGTACTTCCTCCGAGGAAGGAAACGTTTGTTACCCACGGGCCAGTGTCACACAACTACACTGTACAGACCCGAAAAGGCAAGTTTAACTGAAAAAAAAAAAATCATCTGCAAACTGATCTTTTTATGCCCCCTTCCTCGACAACCTTTGCGCTCTCACTAAGGAATCCAAATTATTCCAAGATATTTCACAAAAAGAGGGATGACCGTAATCCACTTCAGCTGCATTTTTGCAATCGTTAAGTATCTCTCGATGGCTCTTACTTCTCTCTCCATCTCCCTCCCCGTTTCTCCCCCTCTCTCTCTACTTCTCTTGAACACACACATATACACACTGACACATGCACAAACAGTTGGGCAGTGGGACTACGAGGGAGAGGGGGTGATCATTTGTCTCAATCTGCCGTGATGATATTTATCAGAGGCTGGAGGAGTGGAGTGGGAGCAGGTGGTGGAAGCAGGCTTTGTGAAGAGACCACAGTAATCAGATCTGCAGCTCAAATCAGAGCTGGGGGAGTCCAGCGCTGACCCGCCGACCAACCAAAACAATTTCACAGGGTTAACTCCCCCCCCCCACCTGGACCACTGGCCGGCCAATTAGCGTTTGTGCGGAGACTGAGCCGGGGAAAGCGGCACCAGGCCCCCATAAAGTGCACTGAGCTTTGAAACAAAGTGAACATAGGGGCCAAACTTCTGTGTCCATCACGTGATGCCCTCTGGGCCCAAAATGGCGAAATAGACTCCTGTAAATCAGTGGATAAATAGACTTGTTTTACTATCAGACTTTGATCCGTGCCGTCCGATAACATTTGGAAAAGTCTAGAAGAGTTGCACAATTAAATCGTTTAATCCCCATTCAAGTTAGTGGAGCGCTAAACCGGAAGTACCTGTCTCAGCCGGCAGAGGTCTCTACTGCGCCTATTGGCACATATAATGGACCAACAGATCTCGTGTCTCTGGACGGAGACCAGTGAAGGATATTAGAAGCTCTTTTCCGGTGATGGCTGAGCGTTACTGAGCAGCCTCCAACTGAGCTTGAAGACGTAGATGTGACGTGAGCAACCTGTCTGAAAGTTGGAAGTCTTCTGGTAGCTGTGCCAAGAGAAATCTCAATCATTCCCAATCTAGCAGAGACGGAGAGCGTAGGTATATGTAAGGAGATAACATAGGCACAGGCTAATTACTGATCACTAACATGATAGTTAACATTAGGAATTACACTTAAACAGCTAATGGAAGTCCAAACTGCCTGAGAGCTTCTCCTGGACTATACGGTAATTCCTCTACTATGAGACAGTAAGTCTCGTGGTTATGACACAATCGTTAGCCTATTGTTATAAAAACGTCTGCTACGGAGCCATAACGTGAGCTACAAGTTAATGGAGCCTTTTATACATTGTCGTGTTTCTTTAGAAATAAACAACGGACAAATAGAGTCTTTAAACGCTTCAGATTTAAAGTTATTCTCTGTCAAAGTGACGTCAGAATGAATGGCTGTCAATGGAATGCTAACTGGAGCTGATGGCTTGTTAGCATCAAAATGGCGCCATAGGAACTACACGTTCCGAGGAGAAGCTTACCTCCTTGACCGTGCCTGATCTTTGGGCCGCACAGTACAGAAGCAGCGCCGTTCATCCGGGTCATTTAATACGAGGAAATTGAACTTTTTTGCCTCTCATAGGAATAAACAGGGCTCTGCCTCGAACGCTGTATCCAGTCTTTTTTTTTTAACACATCCATGGTTGTTATTTTCCTGAACAGGGAAAGCCATTATGGCTGAGCAGACAAAGAAAAAAACACACCAATATATGTAGACTTTATTGATCCAAATCAGAAGCTAAGGCAGAACAGTGTTCTTCAGGAATTTGATCCATTCGGTCCGATAACATTGGGAAAGTCTAGAAGAGGCGCACTATTAAATCATTTAATCCCCATTCAAGTTAGCAAAGCGCTAAACCGGAAGTAGCCGGCTCGACCGGCGGAGGTCTCTAGTGAGCCAGCAGTGCCGATCCTGCGGGTCATTTTTGGTTCCATGATGGCTTCATGAACAACTCTCAGGAATGAACGTGGCTCCGCCTCGAATGCTTCATCCAGTTCTCATAATACATCAATAATACACACAGTCTTCGAGCTGGGCATCCCTGAGGTGGAGCTCCCAGCATTCAACCTCTTACGTGAACCAACCAATTTAAAACAACCTCGCAGTGCATTAGAGTGATTTCTACTTGCTCAAAAGTTACCTTTCTCTCATAATCTCCCTTTAAACTGTATGGAATTCGTCTAATGTGTCGCCCGTTTAACACCGAGTTGCTTCTCCTCGCCTCACGCTCCCAGTCTGTCTTTTTCTCTTTGACCCATCCACTTGTGGCAACAATAGCTGCTCTTTCTCTCATTCATACAGTGTAGTGTGTAGTAATACTGTGGTGGTTGCTATAGCAACCCGCTAGTCAGACGATCTCATTACTGGCCCTTAGACATTTCGTTCTCACTCCCTCTCTAAGGAATTACCACTTTTCATTATGATTTCCCTCCCCTCTCTCGCAGCTACCCCTCCTTCTTTATCTCTGTCTCCCCCCCCCTCTCTCCCTCATACTCCCTCCTCAAAGGTCAGATGTCCTCCATGGTGGGGAGAGAGGAAATCTGTAAAAGCATTGAGGTCTATTCAGTAACCCCCGTCTCCCCCGCCCGTTTTGCACCCCACAATCATTCTGTTCCTTTCTATAGCTGCAAAGAAAGGAGCCAGAGAAGAAGGGAAGGAATGGTTAGCCTCGAGTCTGCTTTTCTTTAGAGCACATTTTAAAATCTGTTTCTTTTTTCTGCCCTTCTCTTTTCTCTCCTCAAAGCTTTCTTTTGTGTGGAAAATAGCTCCTTGAACTGATGGCGGAGTAGTGGTCTGTGTTGACTTTTTTTCAAATGTTCCCATCCAAAATCAATAACCCCTAAATTCATACACTTTGTGCACACACACACACACACACACACACACACACACACACACACACACACACACACACACACACACACACACACACACACACACACACACACACACACATATACACACGTATGGATGTGCACACATACTTGAACTAGCTTATGCATACAGTACGTATGCATTGATGCAAGTATATATACACATTCTGCTTTGACGGATATTCGCCCAAAGCATGCACAAATATTTATTAATTCAATGTGATTTGTATTCAGACCTTTATGAAGAAGCCGGTAGCCTGCTGAAAATAACTTTTCTTAAAAGACCAAACTGGTGTGTTTGCATATTTTTACATTGAATTTGCATACAGTCGCTGCAGACTGTTGAGTGGGATTTTCCCATCTTCCAGGCAGGCCATTGACTTTGTACGCTGTGGAGATCAACTTGCAGAGACTTGAAACTTGACCAGGAATTTTTTTTTTTCATTTTGTAAACGCAGGTACTACAGTATATCATAATGGGGATGCAGTTGAAAGTGCAGACTCACTTGAATGACAGTTAAACAGTGATGAAATAACCGGCTATGTTAGGAATAAAAAAAATTGATGGGTATAACAAACACAGGACTCTGACTCAGGATACCGTTTTTTTTTAAACTTTACAGAACAAACAATGCAACTTCACATTCCGTGTCACGTGCGTAAACGAAAGTGAAGTAACGTCTGATTTTAACCCAAACCACAATCTTTTTTTACAAACTTAACTAAATAGTTTGGTGCCTAAACCATTTCACAGCGTTAACATGTTCAAAACTGTGACCGCTACATTCACTGGTTTAGATATAAAGACATCTTTTTTGCCCCCACTAGGCACGCTAATTTATGAAACGCTCCCGCGGGTCGTATGAGAGGGGGAGGAATAACCGACCAACATCATCGTATGGTTGGTGTATACAGTAGCAGCTGGATTTGCCACTGTTAGATTGTTTGTGTCTCCTGTGTCACAACTTCAGGAAGGCAGGTTTGGACCCAAGTGCAGAATAAAGATGAGGAGGAAGCAGGTGGAGTCCAAATGATTTAATGAAGAAAATCACTTACAGGCACAAGTCCAAAACAGTGTGGGTCGTATTAGATGGTAGGAAATAGGGGTGCATGATATATCGACTCCATATCGTTATCGCGATATCACGTTGCGCAATATTAATTCGAAAGTGTTGTGATAAGTATGCAATATTTAGTTTATTTTGTGGAGCGCTGCGTCCCGTCTGTTCGCTGTGTGGCTTACTTATGTTCGATTTAGAGCCCGCTTGAAACGTTATAATGATCATGTCTCATTGGCCAGTTACCGTGCCACTTGCACTTGCACATTGCCACTACGTGACAACACCTATGGAGCGTACCACATGTGTGCATATTTCGACAGAGTGACAGTGTAAGTGAAGAAATAGATAGAGACAACAAAACAGAACAAATCAGAGAAGCAAAAGAAAAGTTGTGTCCTGTTCTCTTTATTTATATATTTTATACTGTCCAACCAGTAGAACATGTCCTATTCTGTAGACATGGTCCTTATTTATTTATTCATTTTGTACCAGTCCACCACATGACATCATGGTTTCACGTAAACATACACGGCCATTTTCTTAAGCCAAGTGGCGTGTTATCTGTACGCATTATGCGCTATCCGCGTGTATGTCTACGCTGTATACAGCGGACGTAAACATACACGCCACTTGGCGTGTTATCCGGTAAACATACACGCCACTTTCTCACACACCGCCAAGTGGTGTGTTATCTGTACGCATTTTGAGTGCCGTATATGTCGAATGGGTTGGGTTTAGGAAAAGAATAACGTGACACGCGGGACACGAAGGAAACGTGACACGCGGGACACGATCCCCAGTCTCCTGGGTGAAAGTCCTGTGTTTGACGCATCCACCACCCCGACCAACCTATCTACACAGATTTTCGCTCTTTCATGCTACTCGCTACGGTGTAACAACACACACAATCGCAAGGTAATGTAAGTCAATGGAGGCCAAACGGCGTTGATAAACACGCTAAAAAACAAATATACGTCTTGATAACACGCCAAAACTGACATACGAATTGGCGGGTCATACATACGCCACTTCATGACATCAGTCTGCAGTCCAATGTGACTGTCAGTTGAAATAAACCTTGTGTTGTATTTGTTATGAATCTATTTTGATGCGTTTTCCCGTAACTTTTGTACTTTTACATATGTTTAAAAATATCAAAATTAATATCGATATCGCAATATTCATAATCGATATCGCAATATCACATTTTGTCAATATCGTGCAACCCTAGTAGGAATAAGGAGTAGAATAGGGGGGGACGTTACTTCATCATACAACTCATAATTAAAGAGCACTGAATCGTCGAACACAGCCTCCCTATGCGGTTATAGTTCTAGACTACCGGGGTACCTCCTTTGACACACTGAGCTCCTCTCTCCTTTCTCTTTCCATCTGTGTGTATTCATGTTCCAGAAATGCTTGTTATTAACCTAGCTCCGGGGAGCTTCCCCGGAGTCCGTATGTTCTTTGTCCCCCCAGCACCATCATCTTGGATCATGAAGGCACCTACATCATGGTGGCAGCTGTCGCCGTGGTCCTGCCCTACGACCTGCTGTGCCCCATTACACCCTGCAATGCCCGGCGTCGACTTGCTATGTCCGGCCAACGCCCTGCCACGCCCTGTTACGCCCTGCTGTGCTCTACGACACCATGAACTATTACAACTACTCTAGTCTTTATCTTAATTGTGACTTTTTTATTGCCATTGTTCATCGAACCCCCAACCGGCATCGTCAGACACCGCCTACAAAGAGCCTGGGTCTGTCCCGTCAGACACGGCCTACCAAGAGCCTGGGTCTGTCCCGTCAGACACCGCCTACCAAGAGCCTGGGTCTGTCCCGTCAGACAGCGCCTACCAAGAGCCTGGGTCTGTCCCGTCAGACAGCGCCTACCAAGAGCCTGGGTCTGTCCCGTCGGACACCGCCTACCAAGAGTCTGGGTCTGTCCCGTCAGACACCGCCTACCAAGAGCCTGGGTCTGTCCCGTCAGACACCGCCTACCAAGAGCCTGGGTCTGTCCCGTCAGACACCGCCTACCAAGAGCCTGGGTCTGTCCCAGGTTTCTTCCTAAAAGGGAGTTCCTCCTCGCCACTGTCGCACTTACACATTCATGCATGCTCTTGGGGGAATCACTGGAATTGTTGGGTCCTTGAAAATTACAGAGTGTGGTCTAGACCTACACTCTATCTGTAAAGTGTCCTGAGAAAATTCCTGTTATGATTTGACACTATAAATAAAATTGAATTGAAATTGAATTGAATTGACTGTTACATATCAACATCAATAAAAAGTGATGTAAATGTCCATAATGCAAACATACTGAGCACGCTCACAGCAGTGAACGAGCCAGGGCCAGCTCACAGCTAAGTCCATGCTTCTTCCCTTGCTGCTGTGCTCGTCAATGAAACAGTTTGTCATGGTAACAACGATGGCCAAGCCCGTCGTACCGCAGTCTCGATCTCCACTGTATCTCCGACTTTCACTCTTTCACTCTGCTACAAAAGGACAGTGGCCGATCCATAAGCCCTATTGCTCCATCACACATTGATCCATATGGGGCTCTATTCAACTGCATTGGCTGCACAATTGATCCCGGCCTCTCTGCTGCGGTAAACATTTTACTCGGCTTGCCTCCGTCCCAATCAATAGCCTTCTTTTAATAATGTATCTCATTGATCAGTTTGGCCCCTGAGTAAATTGATCAATTATTTTAATCATTTTCTTTTTTTTTTGGTCTGGTGTCACATGAGGGCCAAACTGCTCTGAGTTAAACGTTTGCTTCTCTTTCTCTCTGTGCTGCTGTAAAGAGTCTCTAATGATGATCTGACCCCCTTTATTTGATACAATGCTGTTTTATTAAAGCATGTCCCAATGACAGGGGTCTTCAACATTTTTTAGGCCAAGGACCCCTTCACTGAAAGAGAGACGGAGTAGGGCTGATAAAGTTGCATGTTTAGCTGGGCCGGATGGGTGACCATGAATGGATTTGAATGTATTATTTACTGTATACAACATGTTTTAATGTTAAACATACATATGGAAGGCACAGTGAATCCATTAACCCTTGTGTTGTCTTCCCATCGACCATGCAACTTTTTGTTTATTTTTTTTCAACGTTTTTGTCACTTCTTCCGATGTGTCTTTGTTGATTTTTGGCGTTTTATGTTTTTTCTTCCCACATTTATTGAATCTTTTTCCAACATTTTTGACACTTTTTTCAACGTTCTTTTATGATTTTTTTTTTCTCCAAATGCTATTAAATTGAATAAAAACCCAAATTCAATGAAAGAAGTGATCATCATTTATTGTAATTGTGAAGACAGTTGTAGCGAATCATCCACGTCACTTTTTTTTTTTTTAATTTGGTTGATAGAAACCCAAATTTCTGATATAGAAACTTCTTGAAAATGGGTCAAATTTGACCCGAGGACATCAGGAGGGTTAAGCTAAACTGTATGGCTACCTTACCTATAGTAAGCCTATCTTCAATGTGTGAATAAAAAAATTAATTAAAAAAATCACAAATAGGAAAAAATGTATCTTTACTATTAATAGGTTGGAGTTGTATTATTGGAGAATTTCAAAAAGAAAAAAAGAGGACTTTCACTTACTCTGAGGACCCCCTAGGGGTCACGGACCAGCTGTTGAATATCTCTGCCCTATGATATTAATGCAAAACAGGCAGAGAGCATCAATGAGTACATTTACTGTAAATGCACACTACTATTTCACCATCATTCCCAATATCACATTATTCCCAATTTGATGTAGGTAATGTAATAAGCATATTCCGAATAAGGCCCTTTTCCAAATTCATCCAAAAAAGCTTTTTCTGATCAAGACGTGTGATATGCAGTAGGGGTAGAAAAAAATAGAAAGGAAAATCAAAAGCATATGATCCCAGCACTGATATAAAAGCATTCTTTGGTCATGTATTCAGAATCTGCGTCTCAATCAGGGTTTTTGCTGCAGTTTGTGACAGTTTACGGCCTCTCGCCTGTTTTACGGCTTACGGTCAGCTCTGTGCGTTGCTATGGTTACTGTACATAAACCAACCAGCCGACAGTTTGCAGGGCTGCGGTAGAGACGGCTGAAAGAAAAGAAGGAGAGAAACAGCTACTTTTAACCCTCCTGATGTCCTCGGGTCAAATTTGACCCGTTTTCAAAACGTTTCTATATCAGAAATTTGGGTTTCTATCAATCAAATTGTCCAAAAACGTAACGTGGATGAATCCCTACAACTGTTACTCTTCACGAGTAAAATAAATGATCAGTTCACTTCTTTCATTGAATTTGGGTGTGTTATTCAATTTTATAGCATTTAAAAAAAAATGTAATTAAAGAATGTTGGAAAAAAATGACAATTTCTTTTGGAAAAAACAACAAAATCGTTTAAAAAAAATGCAGAAAAATCGACAAAAACATCAACAATTACATCGAAACTTTTTGACCAAAAAGTTACCAAAAAGTTTAAAAAAAAGTGACAAAAACATCGGAAAAAAGTGATGACATTTTTTGAAAAAAGTGACAAAAATGTAACCAAAAAAGGCTTTCTTTTGAAATTTTGACCCAGAAAAAAAAAAATTGCATGGTTGATGGAAAGACAACACAAGAGTTACAACAGGTTTTTGGATACGCTCAAACATCCCAATGCCGACCGAGGGACGCTGTGGTCACACGCTCCAACGAGTCCTCCACCGCTGGGAAAAAAAATCCTATTTTGCACGGCTGCATATAAACGGGAATATTATAATATTCACTTTCATTAGCCATGTAAACAGCTTAGTCAGAACATAGTCATATTGTCTTTTTAGGAATGAGGGCAAAAAAAACGGAATATTATGTACATGTAAGCATAGTCATTGTTTTATTACAAAAAAGCAAGTGATGTTTTATTGTTAGTTCTGTATAGGTTGTAACAAAAAATGTCCTTTTTATTATTTACTGGAGAAAAGATAAAATGGACAACTTCTTTTAAATGCTTGGTGTGAGGTGGGATTGTTGCTGTTTTCTCTGTGACGGGCTGCGTGCTGATCAGGCTGTATCTGTATCTATCGCTTCTCTCCTTCAAGGGCATTGGTCATCAGCATTGGTGAGGTAAACGCACTCCACCCACCACATCTCATTACCAGTCCTAATTATCCTGACAAGTCACTGTTGGTGTGTGTGTGTGTAAGTAAGTAAAATCAAGAGATGCACACAGACACACACCATTATTCTTGGCACAGACACAAACATACACTGAATGCACCGACATAAAACAGCAAAGCAGCGGATCAATAGCCGGCTTCTGTCCCTGACTTCACGGCAGGCAGCAGAAAAGGTATTTGAAATCCAAAGAGTTATCAGAGGCAAGAGAGAAAACAGGGAGGAGGGGAAGTCTTTGTTAGTTCGACCTTGCCTGAGATTTATCTTCTGTGCAGATATTTACCCAGATTGGACCAGGATAACATTTAAAAAACGGAACAAAAAGAAAAGGCAGCCAGTCGAATACTTGATCATTACACGTATGAAATCTCTCCCCGCTTATGTTAATGCACGCAAGCCTAAACATATTCATCTCTGGCAGATTCTCTTTGATCTGCCCAGTTTTCCTTCAGGATTTTGTGTCCACTCCCCCTCCGATTCCCATGGCAATCAGTAGCTGATCAGGTGTGGTGAGTGTCGCCATGTTGAGCGCGAGCTCATTAAAGTCTCATCTTCATATCCTTCCATCCCCACCGATCTGAGATGACGTGCCGGAGCCCAAGGCGCTATAAACACCCCGCCTTCCCCCACGCTAGCCACGCCAAAATGCTCTGATGAATATCTGTCACTTGCGTACGATGCTCCAATACTGCTCGCTCTTCCAGAACACAGGTGTGAAGTATGAGCAGAGCCGAGCTGAACCTTTTCTACAATGCAACACTGGCCCTTTTCACGCTCTTGTCATGCTCCATCCCAGAGGAAGCACTTTACTTAGCAGATCTTGCTAAATGTTTGACACAGACAAAGAGGATTTTCATATGTTTGTCTGGTTTGTGAAGACATGTAGTTTTTTTTAAAAGTTGCTTTCACACCTGAGCAGTTTGGTCAGTTCTAACTGAACCCTGAGCGTTTCGTGGGATGGTCCGCTTGGTTAGGGGCGGTGTGAAAGCTCATTTAAACTTAGAAGCGGACCAAACAACCGAAGTCTGGTCCGTTTGAAAACAAGGGTCTCGGTTTGCTTCCAAGTGCTCTAAGGTTCGGTTCACTTGAGGTGAAAACGCAATCCGACCTAGATAGATAGATAGATAGATAGATAGATAGATACTTTATTCATCCCGAGGGAAATTTTAGGGGGAGCGTGTCTATGTTCCCCGGGTCCTATGTTCCCTTCTTTGTACGAGACTGGGGAACAAAAAGTCCGGGGAACATAGGACCCTTTTTTTGAAAAAGGGTCCTATGTTCCCTGGACTTTTTCCACCATTACTGCCAAATTCCATGGCAAATAGGCCTATGTAGGCCTGCGGGTTGTTTGACGCACATATGTAAATAGGCCTAGACGAGGAAAGATTAGGTCAGGGGTGGAAAACCCTAACCCTAACCCCTAACCCTAACCCTAACCCCCCTGTGCAAATTTAAGTTTTGGGCTGCTTGAGCTAATGTGGGCCATGCGACGGTAGGCCTGCTGGCCATGCTGAGAGTCTACCGTAAAGATTGATAGATTGCGGGGAACATAGGACCCTTTTCCAGAAAATGGGTCCTATGTATGTATTGCTACAGGGGAACATAGGACCCTTTTTTTGGAAAAAAGGGGGAACATAGGACCCGGGGAACATAGGGATGACCCCATTTTGGACATCTTGTAGCTTTTACAAACATAACACAAGAAACACACATGCTCGATGGTGTTTTAAGCCTCCCAACGTTGCCTTCCAGGCAGCTAACCCTAACCTTAACCCTAAACATAACCATTGCTGCGCTGCCTGGAAGGCGACGTTGGGGGCTTAAAACACCAAACACACATATACACATATACTGTATCTCACATACATAAAAATCACTCACAAGTGATTACAAAGGTCTGGTGTGGACTGACCATGTGATGCAATGACCATGATAAGGTGCCTTGGTAGAATGTGTGCAGTGGTGGTAGTGCAAAAGTGAACAGTGCAGGGATTGAACAGTGCAGTACTTATTATTAAATATTATGACAGAACAATATATAATAGGGAATAAGTTATACGATGTAGATGTTATGACCAGAGTGCAGATTGTGTAGGAGGTCTAATATAGCCTATGAGACAGTCAGGTCTACAGCAGACTACAGTGATATAATACAAATAAAATACAGGAAGTGAACCAGAAAACAGTGCATTTACTAGGCTGTAATTTTGTAATGTATACATTTAAGGGACAATAACTGTCAAATCCATAACCTATTATGACCTTACATCACTGTTCGCCTGTGTTGCAACACATCATCATCTCTCCTTCACTCGCTGTCTGTCAGCTGCTCAAGACGTTATAAATTTGGTGTTCCATTATTTCTGAGACCAGGATCTACAGAATTGCAGGTGTGAAAGCGCCCTAAATCTCACATAAAGCTACTTTCAAACACAGATGGGCTAAATTTAAAGCAATGAAATACATAGAAAGCTGCCTGCAGCTGTTTCTGCTGCATTCACGCGGCCAGTGTAAGATTTGCGCGTGTGCACACATGAGAACATGCATCTGTGTGTATGTGCGTTTGACTGCATTGGTGTGCGCTATTGTGTGTGTCTGCAGCTAGAGCGCTAATTGTAAAGGATGTGGCAGGTTAAGATAAGGTTATCTTGACGCAGTGAAACGTCTGAGAGAGAAGGCCAGAGCTTGCAGACGGAATTAGATTGATTAGAGGAGCCATATTTGGGCCAAAGTGCTATTTCCAGATAGCCCTCGGTGAGCCTCATCCCCCTCGCCTGGCATGGCTCTGTTTGAGTCCTCACCCTCAGCCCGGCTCCCTCTCTCTCCCTGACACTCCTGCTGTGCAGCACGACAGCTGATAGTGCCACAGGCTGTCACTCACGCGCTAACTGACTGGCCACTGCAGGACTGAGATAGCCCTGAAGAGCCCCCCTCCGACATCCACTGTGAGAAAGAGAAGAATAATTAAAAGCAACAATATATGCACCGTTGCAAGAGGGAGGTCCTTTCTGGGTGCAAAAATTGTGTCCTCGGATCAGCCTTTAAAACGCTCAACGCTCAATTCTACTTTGTGTGTAGTAGAGTGTAACTTAGCCAAAGTTTTCATTTCCAGTCCCCTTTTTTCAGTCTTGGAGGTAAACTGATTCTCGCTGCAACTCTGTGGTTTCATTGGAGAGAAAAATTCTCATCTTCATAGACTTTATTTCAGACAAGGATGTGGCGAGGGGGAAGTCAATCCCCAAAAAATCCAGCACTCAATTCCTGCCATCAGGATCCTCCATTAGCCAAGCATTAGAAACAAATTAACTCTTCTCAGTTGAATGGCTTGTCAGAGGAAGTGTGGGAAAATCCTCTATTAGGCAGCAGTTAAGTGCCTATTGGAAAGCTGGCGATGGAATCCTGCCTAATAAAGGAATAGTCAACCATTGGAACGCCGGCTGAATGGAGGTGCTAATTAAGAGAACTAAGTGTCGTCTTACGGGCTAGTCCATTAATGGGAGTTTTAGGGCTCATCTCCCTGGCATCCTTTGGTTTCCTGAATATGACAAGCTTGTGTACCCTGGGTTTGAGAGAGGGATGCAATTTGTTTATTTCGGGCAGTGTGTGACAGTCAGTAAACAGATAAATAATGAATATTCGCTGCTCCCAGAGGCCCCACTTTTTTAGACTAGTCTCATCTCTGTTTTTGACGTGTCGTAAGCCGTGCACTGAACACGCTGCTCTCAAACTATTTGGGGCGTTATGTCTCAGATGAGCCGAGCCAAGTCAAACCACAAGCTGCAGTCTCCTCTGCCTCACAAACGCTGAGCATTTTCCAATTTTCAAGCTGTGAAAAGTGAGAGGGATGGCGAAACAGCGTCATGGACCGAACCGGGCGGAGACTCAAAATAAACTCACGCAGGTTTGGCCGAGTACGGGGCTCCATCTCTGTTTATCTTAGTGAGAGTGAGCATGGGAGCCCGGTGATGAAATCAAAAAAAAAAGGGAGGAAAAAATGAAATAGAGTTGAACAGGCCAGTGTGTATTTGGTTGGGGTTGCCATGGCAACACAGTGCATGGATGCAGATAAACAGCACGTTGAGTACTCGGGGAGGAATGTAGCCCTTCTGCCTGCGGTTTGGAGAGGAGGTTAACACTTCTCTTTCTCAACAGCTTCACCACTCAACGACATATGGGATTGAAGGGGGGAGGAGGGGGGGGGGGGGGGGGGGGGGACAGGAGAGGAGAGGAGAGGAGATTGCACTTTAATTGCGCACATCCAGGGATAAAAGGGAATATATAGGAATATTTGGAAAGAAATGCTGAGAAACAGGGAGCGATGCGTAATGGTCGATTGCATATTATGGCACAAGTTGTTTCAGTGTTTTCACTTAAAAATTGGAATCAGAGAGAGAGAGAGAGAGAGAGAGAGAGAGAGAGAGAGAGAGAGAGAGAGAGAGAGAGAGAGAGGAAAAATTTAAAATGAGAAACAGAAAAAGGGACTATGGAAAATTCCATTTTCTACACTTCTTCAGAATGACTGTTTGACTCTTGTCTCCAGTGCAGCAGATTGCACTTTGAACAACCTGGGAAGTAAGCTGTCATCATTCCTCACACAGTGCGATGATCTGAGCGAATGAAAAGGGAAGCTACCTTTGATTTGTTCAGTTATATTAAGTTTCAAGGGCGGGTCGGAGCTATGGATAAGCAGGTGGGAATGGTGGCGAAAAAAGGCAGAGTGGGAGGAAAAAAGGGGGAGATGTAGGGAGAAGCCAATTTGGTGAGGAATGGTGGCTGTGGCTTGCTGATAAGAGGCTCTCCTTCTCAGCTTCACCTGACAGAATGGGGAGGCCTTGTCTGTCGCCCCATTAGCAGCCATTCCTACAAGGCCCTGCCTTTTCTACATGGCCAGCCTTCAATGGATGGAAGAAAAATGGAAAATGACTACTTAACCAGTGATTATCCGATTGAAAGGTACCTGTCATGGGGAGGGAAGGGGCCGGGAGAATAGGAGGGACACGTAGGGGGGGGGGGGGGGGGGTTATAGTGAGTGATTTCCATCCTGTCTCTGCAGTGAGATAAACGTGTCGCTGTGAGATTAAACCAGGAGTGCGTGTTTATTAAAGCCATGTAGCGGGGAGGAGGGAGTGGGGGGAGATTTGAGAGATGAGTGAAGAGAATTACAGAGAGATGGACTGGGGTGGGGGGTGAGGGGTAAGCATAGTCTGTAAAAAATAACGGACGAAGCTTCCGGGTCTAAAAAGTGAAGCCAATGCTGAAGCTCCTTAAAGCTGCATTCTCTCTAACTTCCAGCAGGGGGCGACTCCACTGACTCCAAAAATAAGTCTGTTTCTATAGAAGTCTATGAGAAAATGAGCCTACTTCTCTCTTGATTTATTACCTCAGTAAACATTTTCATAATGAGTTGATGGCCCCAATCGCTAGTTTCAAGTCTTCTTCAACACAGCATGATTTCCATTTTTGAAATTACGATCCCAATTAATTTAAAATAGACGATAAAGCAGGGGATGCTTTAGGACCTGTCAATCAGGACAGAGGTTGTTGTTAAGCGTTCTGCCAACCAAGCTAGCTAGCTAGCACTAGAGTTGGCTGGTAACTTTTCTGTTCTGCCGTACGTGCAGATAAATGGCACCAGTACCAGTTCCGTGTTTACCCACCAGTAACTCTCTGCTGGATGACTCGCTTCAGAAGGGTTGAAAATCAGTAACTTTCCTACTTTAGCGTTTAGCTTAGCGCAGCGCCATGAATGCATAAACAACACTGGCTTGGCCACGTCATACTCCCCAGCTCCACGCTCTCGTCGTAAATCGTCACCTCCAGTTTAAAAAAAAAACCAAGATGGCGAAATTGCCAAACTCAAGGCTTCTTAACGACCATGTCACCCAAAAACCAATGGGTGATGGTACGTCCATTATTTTTACAGTCTATGGAGGCAAGTAATCGAAGGACAGTAGCCTGCCCATTCTTATTCATTTGAATGAATAACTTCCTGCTCTTTTCTTTCTATTCTAGTATTTTATTTATGTACTGCATTCGGGTAGTGTGTTAGTGTTTAATGCAGAGCTGCTTGAGAAGTCCACAAATCATGCCAGAGAATAGAAACGCCATGCTCAGCTGCGGTCTCTCCTAATCAGAAAAACAATTCTCTTGGTATTACTGTTAATCAGAGTGCCGCTCCATCACTGCAGAGCATTCACCTGTACTTTCTTTTCCAGTATAATGGCTGCTTTTATTCTCCCCTCTAATTGCTTGTCGTATCTGTCCCTCCGGCTCTTTGTTTCCACAAGTCGCTCTTATCGCCTCGCCGTGCCGCCATCCACCAGTGTCACGCAAACTGCAACACTTCTGCCCCGATCTAATGATCCCTGTGGGCCTGGCCCGCAGTGCCATACGAGTGGCTTTATGGAAGCTATTATTAGTGTTTACTCACTGGCACTTACTGGACCCGACCAGCGTCTTGTGTCTGTCCATGTGCAGCGAGGCTCTGCAACCCTGACTTCTGATTTTAATGTTATAGGTAACGTTATGGCTCCGTCTCTTTGCTCAATCGTTAACTCCATGACCATTTTATGGGGTATTAATTGAGTTGTAATTTTGACTCAATAAAACCATGTAAGAGTTTAATGCCGTTTTAACTTGGGATCTAATTGAAAACAGGCACTAAGCGCTCACGCTTGCCACGGTGTCCAATATGACGGAGATTAGTTGTTTTTAAAGTGTATTATTTTTTTCTTCACACGGCAAAGATACATGTCAACTTACCAACGTCACATAGATACATTCTTGCTAACCTTTAACCTAAAACATGAAGACAAATACTTAAGACACACACATGTGCACACATGCGTGCACATGCACAAAGGGAGGGAGAGCAAAGAGCTTGGATGGCGCTCTGGACTGATCACATTACCTCATCTCACATGTATTTCAGAGGCCTGAAACCTGAGATGCATTGCAATTGTTATTTTAAATCACCGTCTGGGAAAGCTGGACTCAAGGTCTTCAGAGTCACTAACCCAGGGGGGGTTCAGAAGGGGGAGGTGCGGAGACGGGATAGGCCACATGGGCAGGTGGTGCATTATGAACTGACAAGTTTAGGGGTGCAGTTTCATTGAGGCAGGGAAAATGTCTTAATCGTTAAAAATATCAATTTAATCTTGACTCCTTCATTCATACTTTTTTTTCTTTACAGAGTCTTTAGCTTACATTAGGGATGACTATATATTAATTGTAGTTCAAAAGTCCAACCCAGTTAGAGAAATCACAGAATGTTTGTTAGACCCTTGATCAGATTGCTGCCTTTTGGCTGGACCCAATTACATCGCAAAACTGCGCTGTGCTCTGAAATGTACATTAAAGGCAACAGAAGCATCATGTGGCGCTATTTAACATTACACTTGGCAGCAGGTAAAGTTAGCCTACCGTTAGCTAGTAGCAGCTAAGGATTCCAACGGTGGGCCGTCCAACAGTCTGCAGCTAAAGACACAGAGGAGACTAGCTGACCTTTGAGACACCGCGGACACTGCCGGAGAAACAACATTGATGGGACGCAATGCTGCGTTCAGATGCACCTCGTAAGCTCATGCTGCATTCAATGTTGTTGTAAAGTTCCCTTCTGCCATCTAGTGGATATTTTTTGTCATTTAACAGCAGTTGCCTGGTGAAATAAGTTATTGTTACATTTTAAATAAATCGTTTTAAATTTGACCATATGGATTTTCTTTCAAATCCTATAATGCGCTGCCAGGCACTCGCAACATTTTTAAAAGTATTGTTTTAGCGCGGGTATCAATACTTAACCCTACAGTGAAGTGGTCATGCAACCCCTCCCTCCCTTCCTCATCTGCCACCTTATCTGTTGTATCTCTTCTCTCTATCATCTGTCCCAATCTTCGTCCGTGTCCACACCTGCAAGGTTAATGTGTATGGGACGGGAGAGAATATTGCATGGCACTGACTTCAGATCCATAAGAATATATTTCACCTCTCAGGGCTGGACAGGCAGCATGCCAGAGGCCACCGGATAACTGCTCCTTCCCTCCTATCTGCAGCCCAGGTTAATTAAAGTTCCTCATCCCCCCTCAAAGTATGCTTTTAAACAGAGTGCTATGTGTCATTGGATTGTATTTTAGTCCTTTTAATGATGGACTCTGCGTATGTGCGTGCATGTGTCTTTGTGTGTGTGTGTGTGTATACGCATGGGTGTTTTTGAATGGACATGCTGCACATTTCATTTCATCAATGGGTTCAAACACACGATGCGCACATGTCTATTTTGATGCTAAAATACCACCGGAATTCGGCCGTCTTTTGCAATTCGGTCTCACATTGATGTTTGGCCTTGATACTTGTTCATGAATGAAGTGCGTGTTAGCCCTACAGCCCCCGTGTTAGCAGTAGCTGCATGTTGTATGCCACATGCCCATAAGGGAGTGATTACTGTCAGTTATTCCACCCACACAAAGTCGTTGATGTTGCATCACCTGCAGAATGAATTCACCAAAAACTTCCCACTGATTCGGTTTCAAGTAACTGTACACCAGAGGCCAAATGGGAAATACTGTAAAAGAAGAGACCGGGGGTAAACACAGGAGCTCGACTCGTGGATCTTTCTCTTGAACAAGCCACCAAGCCACAGGCCCTCACATTCCTCTATAATGACGTGTAATACTTTGAATCCACAAGGTTAAGTTTGAGTGGAGTGGGCTGCCTGCCGGCGGACTCCGATACGGGAGTCTGACTCACACGGAGGCAACTTTAGCTTACAACGATCAGCGTAAAGTGTTAATGAGCGGGAAAAACTATTACCTGAGGGATGACAGAAACACACACACTCACACACACAGAAACACACACACACGGAAACACAGACACACACACACACACACACACACACAGAAACACACACACACGGAAACACAGACACACACACACACACACACACAGAAACACACACGCAAAAACACACACACACACGCACACAAACACATACCCACACACAGAAACAAACACACACACACACACACACACACACACACACACACACACACACACACAGAAACACACACACAAACACACACACACACACGCACACAAAACACATACCCACACACAGGAACAAACACACACACACTCACACAAACACAAACACACACACACACACACACACACACACCCACACACACACACACACACACACACACACACACACACACACACACACACGCACAATTCCAGGCCTGTGCACATGCCACCACACAAAAAAATATATACACACTTGCACACTTAAAATATACAAACTGTTAGACACACACAAACATATTTATGTGCATACAAACAGATTGGGAATTGTAACAAAATGTATGACCAGACACACATTAATGCAATCATGCCCACTCAGATGCATGCACACACATGGAGGGCTGTATGCAACTAATGATAATTTTAATCTGGTAGTCCGTTGATTATTTCCTCGATTATTGGATTGTTTGCTCTAAATAAATGTCAGAACATGGTGAAAAATGTGGATCAATGTTTCCCAAAAATCCCAAGATGACGTCCTCAAATGTCTCGTTTTGTCCACAACTCAAAGATATTCAGTTTACTGTCACAGAGGAGAGAAGAAACAAGAAAATATTCACATTTAACAAGCTGACATCAGAGAATTCAAACCGATCAAAATAGTTAGCAACTTTTCGATTAGTCTTTGCGGCTCTAATTTCATGCATTTGCACAATCAAACATACAACAATATACGCACATGCATGCTCAAAATATTCAAACTGATACAAACACACTAACATATGTATGTGCATACAAACACAGACGTGAATTGGAACCAAATGTATAACAAGACACACATTAATGCAATCATCCGATACATGCACACACAACACACGCCAAAGTGATAAATCCTCAAGCCAACAAATAAACTCTGTGCTTAGTGTGCTGTATGGAAATGATGCGATTATGCAAAAACAAACATTTGTTGCTGGTGTTAATAATTGCATTTTTTTTCCTGACCATCTCTTTTTTTAAACCCTCATTTATTTCATTAATTTCTCCTTCTCTTTATTCCATCCCATTGACTCATACCCATTGCCAGATCATTGAGCCGTGGCAACGGGCAAACTGTACTTACTTTAGAATCCATCAGCATACAACTTTATTTCATTATTTACTTTATTGGCGTCGTTGAAACAGGCTTGGTGTGTACTTTGCTGTAGGGCAAAAAGCTTCTATGAGGATACTAAAAGTCTTTCTCTCTGCTTTTTCCAGTTTCATCCACTTTTTTCTCTCTCTCCCCCTCCTTCTCTCCTTTCCTTGGCTGATTTATTGGATGATGGTCCCTTCTTTTCCTCTCAGGGTGAGCGTGTGCTTTGGGCACCCAGCCAACGGGCCCTGCTTTAATTGATGTCAGTAATCTGGTCACCTTGAGAGATAGTTAAAAGGGCAAATCTCTATTAGCTTTAGTTTATGGCGGGCACATTAATACAGACACACACACACACACACACACACACACACACACACACACACACACACACACACACACACACACACACACACACACACTTTTGAAAGACACTGTGTTTCAACAATGTGTTGAAAGCTGCGCAGGACGGAGAATGTATGTGAATGTAATACATACTGCAGATATTAGCGACGATTCTCTGGGCGCTAATCTCGCCGACTGCTGTTTGAGTAAACACGAAGGTGTAGTCTCTCTACTGAAACCCCCTGTTTCCCCTTAAACGCTGTAGGAAATGCATTACGACCAGTGCAGAGCCAAGATAAGTTATTTCTGGTTGGATAAGCACAAGGGGATGTATCTGAGGGAGCCAAAAGAATCTACATTAAGGAGAGATATCTGTTAATTAAATCTGTCCCTGCCTGATCTCTATCTGTAACATGTAACTTACACCGCTGCTGTTGCTGCTTCTGGATGAACACACACACACACACACACACACACACACACACACACACACACACACACACACACACACACATACATAAAACTTAAAATCCCAGACTTCCTTTCTATCACCCCACAGAAAAGAAAGCACATTTCAGAACATAAAGGCAGTTCAGAGTGGTGTAATATATTTCAAATGGGTGATATATATTCTTTATCATACTGTAATACCTAATATTATAGCGTTTATTATATAATTATATGCATAAAGGCTAACAATCTTATAGAATCAAGCCTCTCAGTCAGCTTTCATATGGTGTTTTTTTTCTCAATCCATGCTATGGAAAAGGAAAGAGCTCTCCATTCCCACGAAGTGTGGTTAGCAGCCAAACATTCATGTAACATCAAATTATTCAGGCTGTTGTACTGAACCGTTCGTAACTATTGCTACGAAAGGTAATGAACTTAAATTTGTATGTATTCCACGTATTTATTGCTGTCAGCACCACATTGTCTGTCGCTGTATAAGAGCATGAAGATCCTCGTAGAGAAGAGGTCGGGGGGGATGTTTGGCTCCTAAAACACACGGCTGTCAAGACGGGGAGCGGAGTTCATGTCCCGGAAGAAGTTCAGGTGAAAACAAAAGACTTTCACCCAGGAAACGGGTGTTTGTGTCCCGGAGAGTACTACTTAAGGGGACCGGCGTCGCCAACCCAAACCTCAATCCTTTTTTAAATCTAATGTTAACTAGTCGTTTTGGGGTCCAAACTTAATTGTCGTCATGGAATGACGGTCCCCTTTTGTCAGCTAAACTCAAAGGCAACGACTGCTATAAACGACCGACACCTCACGGTGCTCTGTACCCGACTCACAGCAGTGTTTCCTTTAGGATTTTTTCGCTGCAACACAAACAAATATATTTATTCACTTCTATTCACACACAATGAGGCATATTTTGAGTTGTGATTGAACTGTATTTTTTGAGGAACTATTAGGGCACTTAACATCTACAACAGGTCTACACTTAGAACGGACCCACCGCGGTGACTTCTTTTGCAATGCAATGTGAGTGGCAGCCAACATTATGCATTATGTTGGCAGAATCATTTAAAAGGCAACCGCGACTACATTGTGTTTCTGCCCTATTTCTTTTTCTACCGTGGCGGCAGAAATTTTGCCATGGCGGGCCGGCACTACAAAATCAACATAGAGGAAACACTGGGCCGCTAAACTGATGTCATGTGACTGGTCGTCACGTGACCAACCGGTCGTAACGTGACAAACGGCCGTCACGTGACCAACCGGTCGTCACGTGAGAAACTGTCGGCCGCCGTCATTTCATACGAATTGTGCATACGTTTTCGTAGGACATCATAGGACCCGTTCATGAGAATGTGTTGAATTATTGTACGTTTAACCAGTCATCCATTACGAATACATCTTTAGG
Source organism: Zingel zingel (assembly GCA_023566125.1). Classification (NCBI taxonomy): domain Eukaryota; kingdom Metazoa; phylum Chordata; class Actinopteri; order Perciformes; family Percidae; genus Zingel; species Zingel zingel. The sequence goes on along the minus strand of CM042314.1, from coordinate 2,752,109 downwards.
TTATAATACTGCACGTTTTGCTTCACAGCAAAGGATTCATAAAGCTTTCTGTGGCTTCACAGAAAGCTTTATGAATCCCTCATCTGTTTCATCCTCTTCACATTAATGTTTTTCTTCTTCTTCTTCTTCTTCTACATCTTGTTGTTCTTCAAGCGCTCAAATGTCTTGGGACTCTGTCTGGTTATTCCCGAAGAAGGACAGGGGGCTTGGAGGTGACTCAATGGGAGAGGGGGGGGGGGGGGGGGGGGGGGATGAAGACTTGGGGTGTATGCGGACCAGATGTCTGGGCTTTCATGAGGCCGGGGAGGGGCAGCGCGAGAGGACATGGCTGTTCTCAATTACCCTGATGATCAATGGAGGTGGGGGGTGTGAGTTGGGGTGGAGGACACAGATTGTTAAGAATGAGACAAAGTAACGGCAAGATCAAGTAAGAAGTGTAGAGCTGCAAAGATTAATCTAATAGTTGTCTATTAAATTAATCGCCAACTATTTTGATAATCAGTTTGAGTCATTTTGTATGAAAAAAAAAGGTAAACTTCTCTGATGTCAGCTTGTTAAATGTGAATATTGTTCTAGTTCCTTCTCTCCTCTGTGACAGGAAACTGAATATCTTTGAGTTAAGGACATAACAAGACATTTGAGGACGTCATCTTGGCCTTTTTGGGAAACACTGATCCACATTTTTCACCATTTTCTGACATTTTAGAGACCGAACAACTAATCCATCAATCGAGAAAATAATCCACAGATTCATTGACTATGATAATAATCGTTAGTTGCAGCCCCTAAGAAGTGTCATAATCACCACTAAAGCTTTGTACGGGTGAAGACCAACGGTACGCTAAGATTCTTTGCATGCATTTCAATAACAATACACCAAAAAACCTTTCATCATCGGTGTTAAAGGCATTCAGTAATTTATACCTTCAGATTATTTATACGGTAATGACCTTCTGGTATTGCAATGGTTTTCATACATGCTTTGAAGCCTGCGCATGCTACAAATAGGGGTTTGCATGAAGCCAAGGTATTCATTAGAGCTGTGTAGGGTAGCAATAATGATCGCTTGATTCGCTTCTTTAGACTGTGACCATTATTTGGTTATCGTGGCTTCAACAACAATAAAAGATTCTGAGCTAGATGATGGTTGGGCTAAAGCGGAGTTCAAGTGGAAGCTCTGCTCGGTGTTTTAATTAGGATTATATGTCCTCTTTAAAGGATCCTTTTCTCTGAAGCCCTTTCCCCAGTTTAGAGCCCTATTGGGTTACACAAGATTAAAAGCACTTTTCCATCTTTACCCCTCTGATACATCTTTGAAATTGTGCTTGGTTCCCTGTCTCTGGAACACTTTATCTCCCCCTAAGAAGGACCGCGGGGTGAGAGGAGGGGTGAGGCGAGCTTTGGGTGGCATGCCAGACTTTTTCTTCTTTTACCTCATTTGCTTTGTATTGACTTATACACAGCGGTGGAAGAAGTATTTTCTCCTGTTAAGTAAAAAGTCCTGCACTGAAAATGAAACTTAAGTAACAATATCATCAGGACAATGAACTTCAAGTATTAAAAGTAAAAATACTCGATGCAGAAAAAGTGTAAAGGATCCAAACAGTTGTATGTTTAATGGTCTAATCATGTCAGCTGGACTTGTAGCCGTTATATTGTTGGCTAGTTTACTTTATAATGAAAAATGTTATAAACTACATGTGTTGTGTGTGTGCAAAAATCTAAATGTGTAAAGTAACTAAAGCTGTAACAGATGAATGTAGTGGTCTAAAAAGTACAATATTTCTCTCTGAAATGTAGCGTAGTGGAGTAGAAGTAGAAAGTGGCATGAAAAGAAGAGACTCAAGTAAAGTACAAGTACCTCAACATTTGTTACTGAAGTACAGTACTTGAGTAAACTGTACTTAATTGCATTCCACCACTGCTTATGCATTTGACTACAAGGTAGATCGTAGTGGGATTTTGTTCATGATACTTTGATCAGCGGCAGGAGAGTGTCACATTACACACTCTGTAGCTTTACTGTGTCCTCGGCGTTTGATACAACAGGCCTGTGTCCAATCACAGAGATCTTCCCCCGTGACCTCCGACCTTTACTCCTGCGAGTAGAGAAAGAGAAAGGAATTGGTTTCAGCAGAGGGAGGGGTGTTCGGGCTGGCTGTCTCTAGCTGCAGACGGCTCAGTTCCCCCCCTCCTCCCCCCCATCCCCCTATACACACATTTCTTTGCTTCTTCTTGAAACTAACTTTATTCTAAACACTTGAAAATTCTCCACATGTGCAAGCAATTAGGTTTCTTGACTTGCTCTGGATGAGAATGAGACACACGCGCGCACACACACACACACACACACACACACACACACACACAGAAAATATGAATACATATAGGCGAAGACACAGACACATAGATAATGCATTACCCAGACATACACACAGATTTGTAGTTGAACACATAAAACACACACACACGCACACACACACACACACACACACACACACACACACACACACACACACACACACACACACACACTGAACTGTACTATACGATACTATGAATCTACTGTATAATTCAACAATTAAATTAAGAAACATAGATTTCTTTTGAAATATATTCTGCCCACACATGTCACAGCACGACTCTTCAGTTTTCCACTATGGGAGGAATTTGTTGTTGTTTGTCCTTGCCAATTCCTGTGTAAGTTCCCAAATAACATACTTCAGAGTTACAGCTAATGCTTTAAAAAGCTGTGGTTTCCTACATGTGCTCTCTCACAATGATGTGTCAGCATCGGCAGCAAGTTTTAGTATTTGCAGCTGAAACTATCTGGAATAAAAACACAACAACAGAGGGGCAAACAATCACAGACCAAACAACTGCTGTCTGTTAGTTCCAGTGGAAAAGCAGGTTCTTTGTGCAGGAAAGAAAAGAGGCAAAAGGAGTTTTCTGTCTTCTGTCATTAAGGAAGGAAAATGGCTCCTATTTTATTTTGTCTCTCAGACCGTCATAACTGTATAATGCACAAGGCATCACTGTTGACTGTTTTGAGACGCTGCTATATCAATATTATATCGTCATCGATTTGTGAGATTAGATATCGTCTTCAATTTTGAGTATTTTTTTAAATTGCAATATTACACGTGTTTTAAAGTGCTCATATTATGCTCCTTGTCAGGTTCATAATTGTATTTAGAGGTTGTATCAGAATAGGTTTACATGGTTTAATTTTCAAAAAACAAATATTTTTGTTGTACTGCACATTGCTGCAGCTCCTCTTTTCACCCTGTGTTCAGGTCTCTGTTTTAGCTCCAGAGTGAGACCTCTCACTGCTGTAACATCTTTGTTGGCAGTCGCACATGCTCAGTAGCTAGGTAAGACCACACGCTCAGTAGCTAGGTAAGACCACACGCTCAGTAGCTAGGTAAGACCACATGCTCAGTAGCTAGGTAAGACCACATGCTCAGTAGCTAGGTAAGACTACATACTCAGTAGCTAGGTAAGACCACATGCTCAGTAGCTAGGTAAGACCACATGCTCAGTAGCTAGGTAAGGACTACATGAGCTAGCTAGCTGTTTCTCCAACTTCAGTAGTACAAGGCAGGATTAGCCGGGAGACTTCTTCTAAACGAGGGCACACTTCCAACTTTGTGGTGAATACCTGCAGAACAGGGACATGGAAGTAGTTCTATACAATTTATTTAGTAGATTAGGGTGAATTTGTGTGTGTTGTAGCAGTGTTTTGCCATTGAGAACAAGCTAGCATGCTAGCGCTAGCATGCTAACGGTTAGCCCCCTAGCCCCCTCGTCTCGGCTAGTGACGTAGAAAGCCGTGCAGATTGTGACCAGCTCACCCGGAGACTGAAGGCAGGACACATTCAGAAACCAGATCTCACTCAGAACAGCACGGATGTTTTTTTTATGCGTGTGGAAGCACCAGAGACACAAAATACCTCCCCAAATCCCAGAAAAAGTGATTGTTTTCATAATATGGGCACTTTAAAGGCTGCATTATCAGGGCTTCTGCAGGTTTCACCAAGTCAAATTTCTTTTTTGAGACCATTATGAATGCTATTTAAAAAATAGTCATAGGGAAATTAAGACCTGTTTAAATTTATTTAAGACCTAGTACCAATTAATTACCAGTAGCATGAGCGTGAAGCACTTCTTATCCCTGGAAGAACAAAACTAGAGCTGCAACTAACAATTGTTTTTAGTGTTGATCAATCTGTCAATTGTTTTCTGGATTAATTGTTTGGTTTATAAAATGTCAGAAAATTGTGAAAAATTGGGTCAGTGTTTCCAACAAAACAAAAGATGACGTCTTTTTTTTTTTATTAAAAAATGACTCAAACGGATTAATTATCTGAATTGTTTGCTATTATTATAATAGTAGACAACTAAGCGATTTAATCTGGTGGAAAGTATACAACTGCAACAGACTGCAGAATATCCTGTAGTCTACACAATGCTGCCCACTCAATTGTCTCTCATTGCCAGACCTTCCACCACAGCGCTGCGGAGGAGGGTCTGGCTAGTCCACACAGCATTCCTGGATGGGAGTAAAAAACGTGCTCTGGTTTATTGGCATTTCCTTAAACCAATCACAATCGTCTTGGGCGGTGCTAAACGCTGGACGGAGCCACGGTGCCGCTGCAAAATAGCCTCAGGAAGGAACTTGTGTACGTTCAAAGGTTTTAGTCGTGCAACAGAAAACTGAGAACTGAGATTGGACAGATAGTCTAGCTAGCTGTCTGGATTTACCCTGCAGAGATCTGAGGAGCAGTTAACCATAGTCCTCACAAATCCACCGGAGTTTAGAACACCAACACAAAGAAAGAGGAAGGGGACGGCTGACATCCGGCCGAGAAGAGTAAAATTCGGCTACATTTTCTTCGGCAATGGAGCAATCCCGGAAGTGGAACATCATGGATATAGACTGCCCACTCTGACACAAGCCACTCACAGCATAACCCTTCTATATTTTATTCCTATAGACCTGCTTGTGTACGCCTTTCTTTTCTCCAACTGACAGATGTACAGTAAATGTTCCACTTTTGTTGTTTAAAAAAACAACAACCAATGGAAAAATGGCCTGCAAATTAAAGTAGTACAATTTGGCAAATGACTCTAGAGGGGGGAATTGTTTTAGGTTTAAGTAAAGCAAAGAAAGCATTTGTGCAAAATGTAGATTCATAAAACAGACAATTTCTTTGTGCAGACAATTTTTCCAGGCTTAGTTACAACTGTTTGGTAGTAGCCAAACAGAGGCATTTCTAGCTGGTTGGCCATTAGAGTAGAAGCTTTCGTACATGCTCCACATTAACAACAATTTAGTTAATTAGCTAACAGTGATTTGTATACCGAGGGCTAATTCCTTAAGTGGCTGTCAGCTGGACATGTGGTGGCTTTGGCTTAATTGATTATATGTACTTTTACCCCGCTGTTGTAAAAGTCATCGGCTGTGGCGTTTGTACTTTACTGAAATGACCCGCAAATGAGGCGCAGCTGGGGGAAATGACACCGACCAAGCAAACGGGAGGGCGCCGCCACTTTTACTCTGACTGACATTTTATTGAAAAGGATTCTTTGAAAGATTTGTGTCTGCGTTTGATGATGAGTGTGACATGTCACCTTATCGAGACTAAACGGCTAAAGATTCACTGAGGTAACATTGGTGCGATGTGGATAATCATTACATTAATGACACACGCTCACGCGGAGTGTAATCTAAAAGCAATTATGGGATCAGTAACCTTTTTAATCCAATCATCAACCGAGAGTAGGCGCCGTGTGTCATGCTGTATCACCTGAACCGGTGGCAAATGGAAACATTAATAAAATGTTAATCAATCACACAGAAGGGGAGGAAGCTGACAGGCAGGTCACATAGAGTTAACATATTGATACAGGCGTTGACTTTCTCCACCAGATTCTGGAGAAATATTACATTACACACTTGCCCAGAATGTGTGACACATTTTCCTACGAAGTTAACTCAATATACTTTACACTGTATTTTCCAAAAAGTGCCATACACCATACATATAAATGGCAACAGACACACGCACACACACACATATGCATGCATTCATACGTGCTTAAAACACAGGCCTCCAGTTTTGCCACAGGTTGCTGTTTTCCAGCTGTTTAAACCACGACTCAAATTAGCTGCTCAGCCATTGGAAGGAAAGGCAGGCAGGATACCAGTAATTACTGTCTGATTGGTAGAGCGGCTGCAATTAGCAAGTTTAAGTCTTAAAAGATTTGCATGCATATCAAAAGCTCGGTGTAGCACGGTGAGGTAACTGTAAAGTCCCTTATACTTTAGAGTTGCAAAGATGAATCCATTATTACAACTATTTTGATAATCGATTAATTGGTTTTTTAATGAAAAACAAAGAAAAATTATCTGATTCCAGCTCGTTAAATGTGAATATTTTCTAGTTTCTCGCATAGACTGTAAATGTTAATGGTCAGAGCATGTGTGACGTCACCCATTGGTTTGTGGAGATCTGCTATCAGTCGTCGAGTTTGCCGTTACGGGCGCAGCCATCCTGGTTGAGAATGTGACGATTTTAGATGAGAGGGAGCAGTGAGGGAGGAGACACGTTACGTTACACACTTTCACTGGCAATCACATCATAGCCACGCCCTAAAACACCCCCATCTTTATCCCCGATTTTAAAATCAACGAGACCATAATTCAAAACATAAGCCTTAAAACTAGCAATTGAGACCATAAACTCATTATGAAAATGTTTATTGAAGTAATAAATCAAGTGAGAAGTGGGTCACTTTCTCATAAACTTCTATAGAAACCAACCTCCTTTTGCAACCACACATGTCACCTCCTGCTGGAATTCAGATAGAAAGCAGGTTTAAGGAGTCTCCCCCTGCAGGAAGTCAGATAGAAAGCAGGTTTAAGGAGTCTCCCCCTGCAGGAAGTCAGATAGAAAGCAGGTTTAAGGAGTCTCCCCCTGCTGGAATTCAGATAGAAAGCAGGTTTAAGGAGTCTCCCCCTGCAGGAATTCAGATAGAAAGCAGGTTTAAGGAGTCTTCCCCCTGCAGGAATTCAGATAGAAAGCAGGTTTAAGGAGTCTCCCCCTGCAGGAATTCTGATAGAAAGCAGGTTTAAGGAGTCTCCCCCTGCAGGAATTCTGATAGAAAGCAGGTTTAAGGAGTCTCCCCCTGCAGGAAGTCAGATAAAAAGCAGGTTTAGGGAGTCTTCCCCTGCAGGAAGTCAGATAGAAAGCAGGTTTAAGGCACTTCCGCATTTGCAGCACTTCGCCAAACCGGATGTTTTGTCCATTAATATTATACAGTCTATGGTTTCTTGTTAAGAATGACACAAAGTTACGGGAAGATGACGTAAAGAACTGTAGCGCTACGAAGATTAATCGATTAGTTGTCAACTATTAAATTAACTGCCAGCTACTTTGGTAATCGATTAATTGGTTTGAGACATTTTGTATAAAAAAAAAATCTAATTCTCTGATTCCAGCTTGTTAAATATGAATATGTTCTAGTGTCTTCTCTCCTCTGGGACAGTAATCTGAATATCTTCTAGTCTCTTCTCTCCTCTGTGACAGTAATCTGAGTATCTTCTAGTATCTTCTCTCCTCTGACAGTAATCTGAATATCTTCTAGTCTCTTCTCTCCTCTGTGACAGTAATCTGAGTATCTTCTAGTATCTTCTCTCCTCTGTGACAGTAATCTGAATATCTTTGAGTTGGGGACTAAACGAGACATTTGAGGACGTCATCTTGGGCTTTTTGGGAAACACTGATCCACATTTTTCACCATTTCTAACTAGTTTATAGTGACGGCGCCCTCTAGTGGCCGTAGTAGTTATGAGTGGAGCAAAGCAGGAAGTGAAGTGACGAAGTACAAGTGCGCCAAATTCAGTGTCAATTGGCAGTTTGTGGGGGTGGATGGGTCAAACCAACACTTTCATCCAGGAGGCCGGTGTTCATGTCCCCTTTAAAAAAAAAAGTACACGGCAAAGTGTGTTGCGCAACGTTCAGCATCACTTGCGTAACCGGGAGTGAAGTTAACGTCTGATTTAAACCCAAACCAACATGTTTTTCTAAACTCAGCCAAGTAGTTTTTTTGTGTGACCGTTACCTTCTCTGTTTTAGATATGAGCATGGAAAACTCTCATGTTTGTCGTATTAGAGGGTAGGAATAAATGACCTGTCTTGTCGTATAGTTTGGAGTAGGGCTAGACCGATTATAGGCCCGTTTTTTGGCAGTTTGCAGATGATCTGTATTGGTGTTTTATTTGCCTGATAACTGATAAAGTTAATTAAAAAGTGCGCTACTTTGGCTCGGCTACAGCTCTGTGTCTGTCCCTCTGCTTCGCTTTCACTCACCACTGAGTCTGACTTAAGGCATTACTGTGCAACTTTTTGATATTAATAAACGTGCGTTGCATTCAAGCCGTTGCCAAATGAGTTGCTACAAAGCTAATTAATCAGCTCCACACAACTCTCTCTGTAGTTCTCAGTATGGCTATGTTCAGAAGATTGTGGCGTCCGGTGACTTTCCCGCGCAGAAACTCGAGTGAAGATAATAACCTCTTCTGAAAAGTCCATCATGTTTTTTTAATCCTCCGTGTCCTCCTTGGCTACTAGCAGCTGTGTGGAGGAGGGGTGAGGGGGGTGCGCGATCACAGAAGGCTTGTATCATGTGGACGTGCAGTCAGTATGTTTACATGCGCATAATATTCCGTTTTTTGCCCTAATTCCGAAAAAGACAATATTCCGACTAAGCTGTTCACATGTCACATGTAGCCACGCAAAGTAGGATTTTTTTCAAAGTTTACCAGTGGCGGCGGACTTGTTGGATGGAGCGTGTGAACGCAGCGTCCCTCTTTCATTCCTTCAACCAGCTTCTAGAAAAGGTCGGCATAGCGATGTTTGCGCATATCCAACAACCTGTTGATATCCAAGTCTTTGATCATGTTTAAAAGTAGCTGTGTTTCTCCTTATTATCGGGTCTGCAGCCTGGCAAACTGTTGGCTGGTTGGTTTGTGTACAGAAACCATAGCAACGCACAGAACGCATATACCTGAATGCGCTGTATACAGTACATGTCCAAAGAATGCCTCTAAAACACGAATAATACCTGAATATCCCACCTGTCTTAATCGGAAAATGCTATATTCGGAAAAAGGCCTTATTCTGAATATCCAACCGGAATATGCTGTTTACATGACCTCTATCATATTCAGAATATTGTCATATTTGGAGTAATCGTGGAATATTGGTGTGCATGTAAACATACTAAGTGTTGTTGTCATTACTTAGAATTCCTCATGGGGGCGACTACGCACTATAGCTTGAATGCCCCGCCCACAACACTATCTGACTATTTTTTACTGTGTATAATGTTGAAAGTTTCTAATTTATTAAATAATTGCTTAAAGCATTCAAACAAAGTTTTGTGTTGGCGTTTGTAACATCCCACAATCTTAGTTTTGACATAAAGATTTTCATTTTCACTGTAAATGCATATCGTTTCCAAATATCAGTTATCGGTCACATTAACTACTAATAATCGGTACTGGCCTTGAAAAACCAGTATCAGTTGACCCTTAGTTTGGAGGACTTGTTGCAATGGTGGCCGGTGTTGTATATACACCATCATTGTGTTATCTCAGCCAAATGCAGCGCCAACCATGGAACAGATAGAATCCATTAAAAACAGTGTGTAGGAATCTATTTTGCTGCCTGTACAGTATCTGCGTGCCTCCATCCCAGCAGCATCCGAGGAGAGTCTCAGCAGTGGTCCTCCCTTATCATAGCACATTTAACAGGGGGCTAATCCAATCAGGTGGGATAACAGGGTTGCTCTCTCTGAGTGGAGGAGGATCAGGCGAGTGCTCCTCTGCTTCCCATTAGTGTGTGTATCTCCAGCCGGGGCCTATCCTAATCCCATTTCCCCATCTAAAGCCTTAACCCAAACAAGCACACAGGACAATAATCTTAGGTCGCACTCCTGTCGGCTGCCCCGGGCCTCCTGATGCCGCTAATGGAGGGGTAGCCGGAGAGCTGCCAAGACACACTGCAACAGGGGGACTAGATGTGGCGTGTTCGGCCAAGGAACCACAGCATCGACAGCTGTTTCTTTGTTTATCCCCTCCTTATTGTTTTTCTCGTTTTGTATTTAGTAGTGTTGTGTATTTGTTGCTGGTTTGTGTTTCATTTTGCGCCACCAAAGACATTTAACCACAGAGAAAATCTTTGCAAAGATAATTTTTCAATTGAGCGTGTCAATCAGAATCAGAATGGGGGTTTATTGCCAAAGTAAGTTACACTTGCAAGGAATTTGCCTTGGTGCTTGATGTATACGTAAGCATACTGAACATTAATATGAAATAAACAATGAATACAGAAACAAATATATACAAAATAGCTGTTTAACATAAGGACAAAGAGGCTAAATGGATTAAAGAATGTCAACAGCGTTGCTTCATAAATGCATTCGATTACAGTATAAGCCGTTTTATTGGACTCACCATTCATTGCCACAAGAGCAATTGTGAAGTTATAAAAGGGAATAGGTGCAGATTTGTGGCATGGTTAGGAAAGACATTGGATTTTTTTTTTTTTTTAGACAAAGGGAAAAAAAAGAGAGAGAGGTTTTGGCTCTGTATCCCAGTCTTTCTGTCCCTGTTGACGGCACATGTGCCCCAGATGCAGGGTCCTGATCCAAACCCAAGGCTCATCCAGACGCCACCCCGAGTGTCTCAGATCACTTACACACTCTCCAAGGACATTGGAAAAAACAGCCTCATCCATTTCTCATTTCTCTCGGTTTCCATAAGAAAAATGTAGCCCCTAGTTTTTTTTTTTTAATGAATTCCAACTGAAATATGGTTGGTGCAACAGCATGTACCTCAAACAAGGCTTTGCGGCTCAGCGTTTCATGTTCCATATGGAAGATATTAGTTTCCCCTTTTGGCCATTGTACAAATTTGATCGTTGGATTTTATTTTTTCGGGGGATGAGGTGGAAAAACCTAACCAGAAGTAGAAAAGTGTCCTGCCCATTTTGAATAAACCTCTAAGTAAAACTGATCTTCACCCATTTTCTTTATCCACCCGCCCAACTTCGCTATGATGAAACCAGTGAATGACCGGATGGTAAAGGTGCTCTGTGTCTGTGTGTACACAGCTGCCAGCAGAGCTAAATCACAGCTATTAGACTGAATCAATTATTAGGCAGATTTTTCTCCTCATTGGCGAAGCCCATACCTAAGTCTGATTGCTGTCCGTTTAAAATATCCTCTTGAAGCGAGACTTTTATTAGACAATAGCTGCATCTCATGTCGCTTAAATTGCCTCCTTGAGTCCTCCACTTGACTCCCTTCCTCGGGTCTTAGTCCCTCCCACTGAGGAGGCACGGGAGAGACACAAGGAAATCACGGGAGGAGAGAGGCAACGGGCAAATGTGTTTTAGAGAGATGAGACGTCCGTTCCTCTGAAGCGTCACATGAATTCGTCAGCTGTTTGGGCGGAGTTAGCAACTCCTTCAGCTGCACGGCTTCCAGGAAGGCTGCTCTCTGGATCCTCGATGATCCCTCCTCGATGATCCCTCCTCGATGCTCGCTCCTCGGGGCAGAAAAAAGAGCTTTGAGACGGCCATCACCGAGGAGGGACTGAACAAGTTCCGGTTCAGTCGAGGACCGAGGAGTCGAGGTGCATGTGATGTACCTATTGAAGTGTTCGGAAGAACAACGGCATACGTTGATTGCTCAGTTAAACCATCCTGTTGTCCTCGTGTCAAATTTGACCAGTTTTTTAAAAGTTTCTCTATCAGAAATTTGGGTTTCCATCAACCAAACTGCCAAATTTAACGTGGAACGTTCCATTCAACGCTCTTCGCCAAGTAAAATGAATTATCAGTTCACTACTTTCATTGAATTTTGGGTCTTTTATTCAATTTTATAGCATTTGATAAAAATTTTTAAATGGTTTCAAAACAGCATCCTGACTAAACTTTCAGTTTTACCAGTCTGTGATCATCCACTTATCATCCTCTGATCTTAACGTTTAGTCAAAATAATTCATAGTTTCTGCTTTAACTCATGAGATATTAGAATTCTAATTAGATATAATTGCATATAAATGAGGCTTATTGACCATGAATTCCAAGAATAAGTGTAAAACTAGTGGTAACAAGGTGGTATTAGTGGTTCAAATAATATTGGTAGTGGGGGGGTAAGAGCGTTTTAAAAAAGGGACGAAAACGTTAAAGAAAGCTTCAAGCTTGTTTGAGTTACTGTCTCTAAGATTACAGCAGCATGGAGGCTGTTTCATTTAACATGGAGCTGATGTGGATGTTATTGGCTAGCTAATGGAGTTGAAGTGACAGTTCATACTATTATCATCTAACAGTGGCTTTACTATTCTCTGGTCCCTTTTATAAAATATATATTTATTTGAAGGTAGGCAATGCTTCTTTTGTAGAATTGGCTTCTTTTAAATTATAATGGGAAATTAATGTACACACTACACACATTAAACAAATATTACGGTATTTATCAGATTGAATCGTATCTTGTATCTCACGGAATCGTGTCAACATCGAATCGAACTAAATCGTTTCATATTAAAATGTATCGTCCCTGAACCGTATCGGAGCACATGCATCTAGATACATATCGGATCGTCTTCATAAGGGAGAGATGCACACCCCTACAAATTACATGTGAGCAAAAAAAGGAAGCAAAACATGAATTAATAAAACACTTATAACCATTAACCCAACATTTGCTTTAGTCCGCCATGTTTCTGCGTAATATGACGCTATCTCGGCAAGTCGTGCAGCAAACTTCGTAGACTTTTAAAGTTGTTTTTCCGACTTGAGCCGGCATTCATATGAATTTTCTCAGTCGGGAAGTAGGGTTGGGTATCATTTGTTTTTTTCCGATACCAGTGGCTAAAATGATACTTTTAAAACGGTGCTGGTGCCTGAATACTTAAAATACTTAAAAAAATAGGGTATTTTACAATAACTTTGAATGCACCACAAGGCTTACTAGTTTCAAGTTTCAAGTTTCAAGTTTCAACAAAGGCAGCTTAAAAGACTGCTTAACGTCCCGCTGTTAGAATCCTCTACAGTGAAATACAGTTACACTTTACACCGTTTAGCTGTCAGTATTTTAACTGTGTTTAATCCAGCTGCTAGCTAACGATAGGCTAACGTTACCTGCTGTCAAGTGAAGTGTTAACTAGCGCCACGTGCAGCAATGCTCCTTTTGCCTCTAACGTCTGTTTTGGAGCATCAGAGAGCAGCGCAAAAGGCATTTCATTGGCACCGAAATGAGGCACCGAAATCTGCGTTGCAATTCGGTCCGGTAGATACCTGTCGTTTAGACACCGGTGCCGTGTTAGCACTGGGTTTCGGTGCCCAATCCTATCAGGAAGTAATTTTTCGATTATTCCGACACCACATGAATGCAGATAATTCCTGGGATACATGGTTGGATGTTTAGTTCTCTTTAACAGCCAATTGTCTGCTTGAGCTTCCTACTTTCATGCTGGGCTGCAGTAGCTTGTGTCTCTTGTGTGAGCTCATGTACTGAGATGGGTTGCCACATTTTTACTGTATTTTGAGTGCTGATGGAGCCAGTGGTCAACCATTTGCGTACAGAGATTCTCAGTGGGATTCATTCAATTGTAATATCAAAACTGTTGCTCAGTGGAGCTTTAATCGACCATAATAATGCTGGAGAATCTTTTTTAATCTTGTCAGCAACCTTATGGTCTCAATCGCGCTAATGTCTCTGAGTCATTCCTCAAATCTCCGAGATCATTTTGTCAACAGGAGATGCCTGCTGTTGTTGATTTACTTAGCAGCAGCTAATGAATGCATGGGATTGCTGCGTTACTGGCAAACTAACCAGCGCAAGACTTCTTGAGAGAAATAAAAAGAAGAATCATCAAAATTATTCTAAATTGTTCTAAAATTATTGACAGCTGTGGAATGTGGCAGGAGGAAAAGTTCAGCCATCTAAATCATCGGTGCTAATCAGGTTTTTAGAGGCAGCCGATTCGAAAGGCATGGTCTCAGTTTTACCTCAACGTTCAGCAGTCCTACGGGGAGAGATTCATTGTACAACACCCTAGAGCCACCAGTTCCTTCACCAACAACCTCAATTATGCATTAAGCATTATGTAAGGCATTTGCGTCAGGGGCGACTCACTTTTTCTCAGCTGGCAACAACAGTTAGCACTCTGTCCACCCACGGTGTAAAGGCTGTGTACAGCCCACGTCAGGCTCCATCAATCAAGTGGTTAAAGTTACTGATGGGTTTGGGCCATTTTGTGTGCCAGGTGGATGTGTTCAAAGCTTTAAGGTAATGAACTCAGAGTCGGGGACCATTCCAGGAGTTTTTAAGTGGGGTCACACAGTGGAGACCAATAATCAGTCAGGCCCAGGGGGTGGGGAGAGGGACATTTTATCATAAATATAGGAAATTTTGGATAGGATAAAACATGTAATTCTGCTAAATACAACAGCACATTCATTATTTGTTTCACTTGTTTTTATTTTAAACAAATTGTATATCCGACTACAATACACATTTTCTATAGGCTCAGTATGCCACAATGCCAGTGCTGGTTCCATGGTATCTGAATTCTGGATAGTTGTCATGGAAACATTACTTGGGTCATGTGACAGGGGCTGGGAAAGTTGGCAGAACAGGCAGCTAAGTGATAGAACGCTGATCCAATGGAAATCACAATTGTCAGATTGACAGCACTCTAGCCCAATGGATTGGTGTGGGGACCTTGGGAGCCAATCATATTTCGGGGGGGGGGCAGTGTCACCCCCTTCCCCCCCTTCTAGCCCCGCCCTTGTTCAGAGTCCCTGGCATCTTATCTACAATCGTGTTTGGGGGAGCGTACTGCTGTAGTTTTCATATTGGATGTTATTTATGTTATTGCTTTATATATAGGGCTGCAACTAACCATTATTTTCACTGTTGATTAATATGTTGAATATTTTCTGGATTGATGGATTAGTTGTTTGGTCTATAAAATGTATAGACCATAACAAATTTTGATCAGTGTTTCCCAAAGCCCAAGATGACGTCCATTTTGTGCATGTCATACACAGAAAATAAAATGTAGCAATATAGTGTTTGGACTTGCCACTGCGCTACTAATTGGAAAAAAAAGCTTGTTATGGTAAACTGCACATGATTCAAAATAATAGCTATACTACGTGACAGCTACTGGGAAATGTAGTTCAACTAGTAACACCACTAGAGTATATGTAGTGCGACTATACCGTTTGTCTCCCGCTTAAATACATGCTCATCTTCAATATATGGCATTTTCATATGTCAACATTGCATTCAAAATAACGTGTATCTGAAATAATGTTTGCATGTCATGGTTGGGAAGTCTCATCATCTCCAACTGTTAAGGAATTGCTTTTGCCCACAGAGCACTGTGGGGCCTGTGGATCAATTTCCCCTTTCAAAAATATACAGCGTGGTCTCAATGGAGGGAGCACAGCATGCATGGAGCAGAGAGGGAACGTGATGGACGGGAGGGGGGTGACGGAGGAAGAGAGTTTGGCCCTGGAAGTCTCCACCTGGTGGGGTGGTTGAGGGCCAGCGAGGAGCCCCCTCTCAGTACACAAAGCTTGCCTTGTGCGAGATAAGCGGTGGGCACCAGGAGGGCCCTACGGCACTATTTTCACAATCAGAGCCAGTTTGTTTTCTCTGGGCCTCCGAGCCGGCGCTTGTCAGGAGAGCAGCACGCTGGCAGGGCTGGAGGTTGTGTTCAGGGAGCACCGTCATGGGAGGAAAGGGGGGTCTCCTACAGGGTGGGCTCCCTAAACATTCACCTCTGTTTACTTAACCCTCATGTTGTCCTCGGGTCAAATTTGGCCCGTTTTCAAAGTTTCTACATCAGAAATATAGCTTTCTTTTCAACCAAATTTTCCAAAAATAAACATGGATGGTTCCTTCCGCTAATTGATGATCACTACTTTTATGGTCTACCCAGATGAAAATCTGTGATCATCCATAAACATATGTTTCTCTGACCTTAAATATTAGTCAAGATAATTCCTAATTGCTTCTCATTTTACTCAAAAATTACTGATAATTTCATGAAAATTATGTTTATTCACCATCAATTCCATAAAGAAGTGTAAAATTAGTGGTAACAACTTAGGAAGTTTGCTAAAAAGATATAACATACAATTGGGTAATCATTAAGAGGCTACTTGATGCTTTATAAACAGGCAAACCGAACCAAACAGGACAACAAGTGCATGGTTGATGGGAAGACAATACGAGGTAGGGCTGGGCGACAACACTTATGTCATATTACATATAATATATATCCAAAATCTAAGACAATATCTAGTCTCATATCACGATATCGATATAATATCGATATATTGCCCAGCTCTAATACGAGGGTTAACGGATCCCTCACTAAACAGATTTCCAGCTTTAGGTTAAAAATGTAGACCTATATAAAGCCTTCAGGAGCGCTTCTCCTGATCAGTGCTGAAGAGATCCAAGAAAAATAATATTACAAAGACAAAAAAACAAACTGAGCAAGCAGACATAAACAGCATGGGTTCAAACCTAAAAGTAAGCAGAGCTGCAAAGATGAATTGATTAATCGGTTCATTGTCAACTATTTCAATATGTAAAAATCCAATCCAGTCCAAATGGGATTCCAGCTTCCTAAATGTGAATATGTTCTAGTTTTATTCTCTCCTCTATGGCAGAAAACTGAATATCTTTGAGTTGTGGACAAAACAAGACATTTGAGGCTTGGAAAAAAAATGACATTCACATTTCACATCACATAATAATCACATTTTTTTTTACTATTTTCTAACATTTTATAGACCAAACATCTAATCAAGAAAATAATCAACAGATCAATCGAACAATCGAACAATGAACATAATCTTTAGTTGCAGCCCTGAAAGTAAGATATAAATCCAATGGCATCTAGAATAAGAGTTTGTATAACACTATCATAACTGTAAACATTACAGCAGGTGTGGATGTAATTCACACATAATAAAGGATTAATAGAATAATAGATAATAGAATGTATTACTCTCTAGTTAGAAAAAAGAGCTTTGTGATTATTTGTGTGTGATATTTTTATTATAACCAAATAATTTGGGGAATAAGTAATCTGTACAATGCCTACTTCTTTAAAAATAAACTCATTATAGTCTCCGATAATAGTAATTATATTATTCAATTTGCTGCTGCCAAAGAGGCTGGATTGTTTGTTCTTGCTCTGTACCAATATTGAGATTTGTTTTGCTCAAAAGTGTGTTTTAGAGCGTGTTGCGTAACGCTCTGATAGCTGCTGTACATATTTTCATATTTAATCAAACCTCCAGCATGCAAACTCCTTTCTGCTAATATTTCTTTTTTTTTTTCCTCCCTTTGGCAATAAAGTTGTGGTGTAATATTATGAGTGTTTATAGTGCAAAAGCCACAGTGTAAAAGACTCTGAGTTATAAGAATGTTTCCTTGGTAAAGACTGTGTGGAAAATGATACTAAAATGTAATTAGAAACAGTTGTTTTACTGTTGTGAAGATGAGGCGCCTCGAGCAAGTCTTTTTGAGTTGACTAGTTTCATCCAGACGGGAAACAAAGAGAATACAGAGAGCTAATATTCAGAGGACAAGAGATATTTCATAGGAAAAGTGGCTGAAGTTAAGGAACCGCAATATGCAGCCATTCCTGCGATTTATTTTGAGTGCTTATCTGATTATAAGTTAATTTCTCATTAGGCGCTGGTGGTGTATAAAGAGCGCTCCAAGTCGTGCGTTGGGATTATTTAAAAGTGGTTTCTCTGCAGGCGGGTTTCATGATTTTTTTTCTTCCCATTCCACAGTGTGTCTTGGCCCGTCGGAGGCGGCCGGCTGCCAGGACTCCTCTCAGCTCGCTCCCCGAAGACCCCTGGCTCCGCAGAAACAGGAAATGGTAATAGTATTGCACTGCTTTTCCTCCCCCTATCTGTATCCCCATTTCTCTCCTCTGAATGAACAAAAAAAAAAAAGAGGAGAAAAAACAGACGTGTAATAACATATGTGTGGAAAAATGGCCCTAGACTATAAAATAAACCAAAGGTACACATAGTGTTTTTTTGCACTTTCTTTAAAATCCATGTCGGAAAAAAAATTGCTTGCTATACGATCAGTCAATAACAGTTGTCAGACTGTTGTTTGAAGGAAAAAAAATCTTGAGCTTGACCTACATCTACCCAGTCTTTTCCACAGGCAGACAAAATCAGATTTTGTAGTTTTTTGCAATAATCAGACAGTGTTTTTGTAGCCTTTTTAGTTTTTACTCATGCTTCAGTAGAGGTGCAGGCTGTCCTCGTGAACCATGCATACGTATTGCAACGGAAAGTACTTTATTATTAAGTGCACTGTAATCCTTATGTATTCCACGTGTTTATTACTATATGCTCCACATTGACTGCCGCAGTATCAGAGCGTGGAAATCTGCATAAAACACAGGGCTTTCTAGCGAGGGAGCGGAGTTTGTGTCCCGGAAGAAGTTAAGGAGAAAACACAAGACTTTCACCAGGAAACAGGTGATCATGTCCTGAAGAAGTTAAGGAGAAAACACAAGACTTTCACCAGGAAACAGGTGTTCATGTCCTGAAGAAGTTAAGGAGAAAACACAAGACTTTCACCAGGAAACAGGTGTTCATGTCCTGAAGAAGTTAAGGAGAAAACACAAGACTTTCACCAGGAAACAGGTGTTCATGTCCTGAAGAAGTTAAGGAGAAAACAAGACTTTCACCAGGAAACAGGTGATCATGTCCTGAAGAAGTTAAGGAGAAAACACAAGACTTTCACCAGGAAACAGGTGTTCATGTCCTGAAGAAGTTAAGGAGAAAACACAAGACTTTCACCAGGAAACAGGTGTTCATGTCCTGAAGAAGTTAAGGAGAAAACACAAGACTTTCACCAGGAAACAGGTGATCATGTCCTGAAGAAGTTAAGGAGAAAACACAAGACTTTCACCAGGAAACAGGTGATCATGTCCTGAAGAAGTTAAGGAGAAAACACAATACTTTCACCAGGAAACAGGTGATCATGTCCTGAAGAAGTTAAGGAGAAAACAAGACTTTCACCAGGAAACAGGTGATCATGTCCTGAAGAAGTTAAGGAGAAAACACAAGACTTTCACCAGGAAACAGGTGTTCATGTCCTGAAGAAGTTAAGGAGAAAACACAAGACTTTCACCAGGAAACAGGTGTTCATGTCCTGAAGAAGTTAAGGAGAAAACACAAGACTTTCACCAGGAAACAGGTGATCATGTCCTGAAGAAGTTAAGGAGAAAACACAAGACTTTCACCCAGGAAACAAGTGTTCATGTCCTGAAGAAGTTAAAGTTCCCATATTATGAAACAAATACCTTTTTCTGGGATTTGGGGTGTTATTTTGTGTCTCTGGTGCTTCCACACGTATACAAACTTGGAAAAAAAAAAACATTCATGCTGTTTTGAGTGACATACGGGTTTCTGAATGTGTCCTGCCTTCAGTCTCCGGGTGAGCGGGTCAAAATCGGCAGGGCTGTCTACGTCATCTGCCGAAACATTTGGTGTGTGCTAACCACTTTAGCTAATACCACATCAGCTAGCTGATTCTCCAATTTAGGCCTGTACAAGGCAGGATTAGCCGGTAGACTAACAAGGTCACACTTCCAACTTTGCATGGAATACCTGCAGACGAGGGACATGGAAGTAGTTCTATACAATTTATTTTGTAGATTAGGGTGAACTCGTGTGTGTTGTAGCAGTGTTTTGCCATTGAGAACGAGGTGGCTAACCGCTAGCAGCGCTAGCTTCTAGCTAGTAGTCCTTACCTAGATACTACTCTGCAACTGACAAGCTAACAGCACTTACTGAGCATGTGCGACTCCCAACAAAGATGGAACAGAAGTGAGATGCCTCACTCTGTAGCTAAAACAGAGAGCTCAACACACAGGGTGAAAAGAGGAGCTGCAGCAATGTGCAGTACAACAAAAATATGGTGTTTTTTTTTAAATTAAGCCATGTAAACCTATTCTGGTACAATAATTAGGGAAGGAGACAGGCTAGGGGTGGGAATCACCAGAGGCCTCACGATACAATATCATCACGATACTTATGTCACGATACGATGTTATTGCGATTTTCAACATATTGCAATATTATGCAATGTATCGCAATTTATTACTTCTTTTTCCAACTTACAGTTTTTCCCAATTTCAAATGATGTCCCCAAAAGGAAACTTTGTCAACATCAGTATCTAAAAAGAAACATTTCTCTGTTTGTTCATCTCACTTCAATTGTATTGCTGCAAAATGGGATTGTCATGCAGAGAAACTGACCAACACACATATAATAATAGATCCATACTTCGGCGTGTGTATCGATACAGTATTGCCACGGAAAATATTGTGATACTATGCTCACCCCCCTCCCCTACCTCCCTCCCCTCTCAGGAACTCTTCCTTTATATTGTACATTTCAAATATCTTCATCTTTAGTTTTCTGTTTGATTTTGCCTTACTTTTGCAGTATTTAGAATTCATTACTGTATTGTATATATTACTTATCTTGCTTTATCTTTATTTGTATATATATTTCTTATCTTTTATATTATACTTGTTGTACGTGTCCTTATTGCACCGTGGGTCGGTGAGAAAAACGTATTTTCAATTGCTCTGTATGTCTGGCACACAATAAAGTTGACATGACTTGAAGTCTCCGACCGCTGGGTCTGAGTTGTGTCCGTCCACACTGCAGGTGGATGAACACACACACACAGCCACAGCCTCAAAGTGTTTACGAGTCCCTTCACCCCCGGCCAGGCATGTGGTGAAGCCCCCCCAGCTCCAGTCACATCAGTGCGATCTGCTAACTAGCCCCCACGGACACTGCCAGGTTTTTACAGTAAATCATGGAGCAAAACCACAATTGACTAAAAAGGAGATAGGCTCGCTCTGACTTCATAGCATTTTGTGGTCTACTTCTTCCTTTGAGTTCTTTTTTTTTCTTCTTCAGAGTTCTTTCCCTTCTCTTTTTCCCCCTTTCATCTTAAATTAAAAATGCAGCTGGATCCACCATTCCTCCTAATAGTTTTCTTTGTTTTTAGTCCTTTTTAAATAAACAGTTTTATCGCTTTGGCTTTTTGGAATATTTTTATTTTTTATTTTTAAAATTTTCTATGAAAGCCTTAATGTGTTCAAGAAGTCCCAAAGTTAGCTGCTATATAATGGTCCAGCCGCAAACATTTTCTTCAAACACAATCATTTGTACAAAGACTTTCTGTCCGACAGCACATTTCTATAGCGCGTTGTCCACACGGGGTCAGCCCTATGGTCCCACAGCCCTATGGTCCCACAGCAAAATGTTCCCACAGCCCTATGTTCCCACAGCCCAATGGTCCCACAGCCCAATGTTCCCACAGCCCTATGTTCCCACAGCTCTATGGTCCTACAGCCCTATGGTCCTACAGCCCTATGTTCCCACAGCCCAATGGTGCCACCATCATCAAAATCTTGGGGAACGTGGGAACGTAGGGCTGTGGGATCATAGGCACGCTCCCGTCCACACCTTAAGGCAGGGGTGTCAAACTCATTTTCACTAAGGGCCACCCTGGAAAATAAAAAGAATCACAGCAAGGGCCAGGCATGTGGAGTTAATTGACATGCTTATAACTGTATTACTGCTTTGTTGCATTTTTTGCAGTTTCTCGCATTTTTTGTATTTTTTTTATGCTTTCTCTGAAACTTTTGTCGCTTTTTTCCAACTTTCGTCACATTTTTGTTGACATTAAAGCCCTACAAAAGGCAGCAAAAAAGTTTCTTGGCAAATCAAGAAAAAAAATGTATATGTCGTTTTAAAAGCAGTCTACCACACAGCCGACTCACAGCAACCTGTTTCACAGCCTGAATATGAAAACTCTGCTTCTTCTGGGGGAATTTCTTTTTTGTCATTAACATTTTTTATTTATTTTGGTAATGCAACTGCACACACATATATACATGATACAAATGAAATACATATATCTCACATTTGCGAAAATCAAATAATAGCGAAATCAAATAAAACAAATAAAAGGCAGCCAAAAAAGGAACCCACACAGCATCCTCATACCCATTACATACACACTGTTACCCACAGATATAAACACACATATGTGTGCCTGCACATCCATAATTATCCTCTATCCACCAATGCCCCACCTCCCCTCTAAAAGTCCGTAGTAATACTATATTCAAAAGACATCCATGCTTGTCTGTTTTTGCTTGGAATATTTGAATATTTGATCAGAAGTTCAAAGGCCGCTATCTCTGTCATAAGTTTAAGCCAGTCCGTAATGTCTGGTCTATTTGGACTCTTCCAGTTACGCAAAATGAGTCTGGCAGCTACAATAAAACCTGTTAACATCAGTCCAGCTTCTGATTTAGCAAGGCCTGGGGGCATGAGGGACCTATCCCCTAACATTTGTCCCCAGCATTATTGTGGGGATTCTGGGAGGGGTTGTCTGAGCCACCCTTCAAACTTTTTTAACACTGCCTTCCATAAGGGCCTTACCGTGTGACAATCCCATAAGGCATAGAGAAAAGTACCCACCTCTTTCTTACATTTCCAGCATTATTGTCCTGGGTTAAGCCCATTTTAGACAACTTATTAGGTGTAAAATAGTATCTATGCAGCATTTTATAATGGATACATTTATTTCTGGCATCCCTTGTAGCCCTTCTCACATTTGAGATACTGTCCTGCCATAAGCCTTCATCAATATCCTTACCAAAATCTTTTTGCCATATTAGTCTCAAGCCTTCACATAGTTTGGTTTGGGTGCCTGACATTGTGTTATAAAATACTGAGGCAGAATTTAGAATGCTTGGATAATTTAACTCCTGAACCACATTTTTCTCTCCTTCTTCCCTTCTCTGTCCAAATTCTGGGGGAATTTCTAAGTCTCAAAGTCTGTAAATCTGCCAAATTCTGCTTTGAGTGTCGCGTAATTGCAGTTTGAGAAACAGTTCCCTGTCTTTTTGGGTTTAGTGCGCAACTAGATTAAATGTATTGTGAACCTAAGTTGATATGCGGGCCGGGTATAAAAACCTGCGGCTCGCGGGCCTTGACTTTGACACATCTGCCTTAGAGTATCTGAAAATGATCACCATTATCCCATTCGCAGGATAACCCCTGTGGAGCACAGATGTGGTCAGCTCAAGCCAAAGGCACCAGCTCTCTTTGCCAAAATACAACCATAAAAAATGTGCCGGCAATAAGTAACCATGAAACCAAAATGTCTCTTTTCCTATAGCAGAACTGTGGGATCTGCCCCATCGACTGTGAGCCGGAGTTACACAGGGGAACTCGAGGGGAGGGCTGAGGCCTGATTGGGTGGAAATCCATTTGAGAGCCAAAGTTTGTACTGGACAAAGAAATCTGCACACAGAAGTCATAAAACATTATAAAACAACATTATTACACGTTTTCTCACACGGACCTTCAGTTTTGTAAGGCATACATCCCACACAGTAAACACAGATACAGTACATAACATTCTTACAGCATATAGCACTTTTCATACCGAGAGTGTAGCTACAAAGTGCTTCACAACAAAGTCAGAAACCACAAAAAAAAAACAAATCACGCAAAATTAAAACAAGTGCAGACACGGTTGTGATAAAATCAAATGAGCAATGAGCATGGCAGCAACTATCAAGAACAGGTATGCCAAGGACAATATGTGAAAGATCAAAATAAAACATGGGGAAATATTAGGAACAATTGAACTACGTAAACTATGATAATAAAACGAACAGTGTGACAACTAGCAGTGCTGAACTTAACAATTTCCCTCAGGGCATCAATAAAGTCTAAATACGTTGAATAATTGTAAATTGCCGTTTAAAATATATTCAGGGAGCTTGCATGTCTTATATTTTTGGGTAGGGAGTTCCATAGTTTTGGTGCATAGTTAAAATGAGGCTGAGCTGCAGACTTTATTTATTTGTGTGATAGTTTGTATTTGTATTTGTTAAATTGTTGAAATAGTTTGCATTATAATCTTTCCTTAGGCCACACCTTGCACTGATATCCATTTTTGGCATACCAAAACACATAAGTAGTCCAGAGTCCAGGCATTGCTGCCAAGGGTTTCTTACCCAGTGCCCAACTCCGCAGCTCTGAGTCTGGCCAGAGGCTGGCAGAGTCCTGGGCGTCTGTTCTCGTTCCCAGGATTGGATTCACTGTATTTTCTCTTTAACCCTGTGGCTTCTCTCAAAATGCCAGTGAGGTGCTTGGCAGAAGTGCAACATTTTCAATTGTTTCATCTTATTCCTCTTCAATGTAGTGATGGATCAGAGCAAGGTCCTGCTTAGAGCTGTGTGTGTGTGTGTGTGTGTGTGTGTGTCTGGTATCATTGTCTGGGGTTTATTTTCTGTGTGTTCTTGATATAGTGTATTGGCTGTTTTTATAATCTACTGCATATAGAAGAGTGCACGCCGTTTTTGAGCTATGTTACTGGTTACTGGTTGCACGGCGTTCGACTGGTCGTGACTGTTTTCCCCAATATGGCGCCTGCCTGTATACGTGAACGCTACTTTCTTTATAAACTATCTTTTTAATAAACTGTCTGTACACTTACAAAGTCCGTAGGGACCAAAATGTAGGGGCCCTCATTATGCTACCGTGGAGGTGTGGTCTGTCCCGACGACTAGCATTATAAGCTAATTATCGGTTTGCTAAAATCTGGTCACATTAGATTAGCATGAAAACATATCCCAGAGAACGGTCGACTCGGTACACATGTTATTAACCCCTAGGTTCATTTTGCGTCGGAGTTGTCCTAACAAAACAACCGGAGCTGCGTCATGTCCTGCGTCACGTTCTGCGTAACCGGAAGTGAAGTAATGTCTGATTTTAATCTTTTTCTAAACTTAACTGAGTAGTTTTGGTGCCTAAACCTAGACAGTTTCTCAACGTTAACGACGCGTTTCAAACCGCGATCGTTAGGTTCTCTGGTTTAGACATGAGGACAGAAAATGCTCCTGTGGATCTGATTAGAGGGTTAGGAATAACCAACCAATGTCACTGTGGGATTTTGAGGACTTGTTGCACTATGTGATACTTTTGTATTAGGGAGACATTATGTGTTTAGAAGAATTTACCCTTTTTTATGTTTTAACTGTAATATTGTTTTTTTAGGAAACATACCGTTTCATCCGTTAATGGTGAGTGGATATAAATGAATGATGATTTTCCATCATAGACCAACATCTTAGCATGCTGTCAGTGAGGGAAGTGTGAATGCAACATGTTGTCTTTATGTAATAATATGCTAATTGTCTCGGTGCATTGAGGTTGGCAACATACACTCCACCCTCCTGGGTCTCTCCTCTCTCTCTGTCACACACAAACACACACACACACACACACACTCCGTGTTGCTGTGCGGCCGTTTACTCATGTAATGTGACCTGGAGGGGTGCCAACGAGCCCTGGGAAGGTCCGTGGCCTGAGGCCGCCGACACCTCTCCCCAGCCCTGTTGAAATGTTTATTTATAACTCTCTTCCAGCTCCACCTCCCCCTGTCGTCTGCCAGCCGCCATGCCAATACAAACACACTAGGCCTCTCCAGACGGATCCAGAGCGTGATTTTCAGAAAGAGGAGAACCCTTTCCCCTTCTTTTTCCCCCCTTCGCATGCCCAAAACTCTCCCACCCTTTCCTCTCTCCCTCTCCCTCTGTCTCAATGTGTCTTCCAAGGAGTAATGCTTAGGGAGAGGCGAATTGAGTAGAGACAGAAGGGAAAGGAAAAGGGGAAGGAGGGATGGATGGATGGATGGATAGAAGAAAAGATGGAGGGGGGGCTGAGGTTCACTCCATCCAGCCCGGGCAGCTAAATTGGTTTCAGAGCAGCAGTTGGACTCCGGGGATGCACAGCACACACTGCAGACTAGCTGTGTTTGCTTTTGTGGGGTGTAGGAAATGTGATCTCCATCCATGTAGCCAACCCACATCCCACATCCCACCCATCACTACCACCGAGAGTGAAGGGAGGCAGAGAGGACAGTCGCCCCAACGCAGGTATCGCTGATACCTTAGGAATAAGAATAACAAACATTAAAAATCAGAGTGCGGAAAAGTGCATATTTCGCCAAAATGTCGAATGGTTACATCATACGGGCAGGAAGTCACATGTCTGTGAAAGGTAGGACGACATGTTGAGTCCCTGGCGAGCCCAAGGCTGAAGGCTCTCTAAATAGGTTTAATTGGGCCAGGCCTAACACTGCCATGCAGACACTGGCAGACAGACTGAGGGGCTACAGGGAAATGCAGCAGCACCCAAGAGACCCCAGGCGCCGTGTCCCTGTATCTGACTTAGTGCTGCTGCGCGGCTCATTTGGTACACTCACAGTTTTAAGGACACACAGCTCACACATCGGCGTTTCCAAGGGAGCTGTGCCAAATTACCAATACCAGTTGTTTATCTAAAAGAAACATGCTCATACAGCAGAGCTATGATTGGTTTGTTGCCCAAGGCAAAAACTCTCGGTCTCAAAAGTGGGAATTGTTTACCTCCTTGTGGCTTGCCTCCTTGTGTGTGTTTGTGTGCTTGTGTACGCATCTCTGTGTATGCACTTAGTGCATTTGTCTGCATGCCTTAGCACAGGCGTCTTCGTAACAGCCCTCTCTCAAACACTGCAGCGGATGGTAAAATGTAGATCAGCCAAAGCAAAATTGAAATGTATACCATATTATTTCCACTCGATAAATGAAGCTCGTATCTAATAAATAATATATGATGCGTCAAATATTTATTCAAACAGCTGAGAGGGAAGAAGGAGGGAACACGTAGACATACACATGCATGTGTGAAATCTATTATAGATACAGGATATGTTAGTAGACGGCAGTCCAATTAATGCGGCCACCTTCAAGACAGAGAAGGGACTTAATGTGGTGTTAAGGCCACTGTGTTGCTTTGATGCACAAGCCACTTGTCTTCAGATTTCCGAGACACACACACACACACACACACACCCACATATGCAAAAACATCGCCGTGCTCAGGGCAGATCCTCATTTCTCTCTCCGACAGTTTGCTTGCCTTGCATCTGAATGGACTTGTCTCACCTCGCCTGCGTATATGATGACAAATCCTACATTTAATTCACTCTGCCTTTTTGCAGCGCGCACCAACTTCTTTTATTTAATAAATGATCGTGCTTTAAAAGCAACCAAGTGTTGAGTGAACCGCTACACACACTAAAACACCTTCCGTTGCAGCAAATGATTGTGTGATTGTTTGTGTCTTTGCCAAGTACGATTGTGAGTGGAGTCTACTGTGTGTGTCTGTGTCTGTGTGTGTCTGTGTGTGTGTGTGTGTGTGTGTGTGTGTGTGTGTCTGTGTGTGTGTGTGTGTGTGTGTGTGTGTGTGTGTGTGTGTGTGTGTGTGTGTGTGTGCGTGCGTGCGCGCGGTTGTGGGTTCCTGTGTGTGCGCATTTGTGAGTTTATATTCTTGTTTGTGTGCTCGTCATGAGCGAGTCCTGGGGGAATGCGGTCTCCACAGTAACCATCTCTCTTGGTGGTCCGTCATTAATAGTCTGTCTGGTCTTGATGATTTAGATTCAGTCAAAAAAAAAAAAAGAGAGAGAGGGTGCAGTCATATATATATCAAGCGAAATCCCATAAAATCATTTAACAACAAGGCACAATAAACAGCTCGACAAGTAAATAAATAATCAGTAAATCAAGAGGTCAGCTTAAGCAACCTTTGGTGACGTGTGCGTGTGTGTGTGTGTGTGTGTGTGTGCGTGTGTGTGTGTGTGTGTGTGTGTGTGTGTGTGTGTGTGTGTGTGTGTGTCTGTGCGTGCGCTATATTGTGCTGTTTGTTTTTCCTCTTTGTCTCATCTCTCCCCCCGCCTCTCCTGAGTGAAGAGAAATTGAGAAACCAATCTAAAATCCATCAGGACTTCCCTGCCCACAAAACTCCTCTCTCCCCCAATCCCACTCCACCCCAGCCTACCAAACACACACACACTCAACACCCCCCCTCACCACCACCACCACCACCAGGTCTTGTTTTGTGTGTTGCAAGAGCCTGGAAATTGGATGAGATGCTCGTTTAGCGGGCAGCTGGTCTGGGGCCGATATGAATTGCGTTTCCCCACGCCAGGAAAGGTCAAGCCCCCTCGCCTTGACGGAGTGCATCGGCCTATTGAGTGGAGCTTTAGTCCATTTACCAACCGCCAATGGCGAGGCGGCAGAGGGGAGTGAGGGAAGCACAGGACTCTTGTGTGGGAAGAGAGAAAAGAATGGCACCACGTCGGATATAAATTCATTGTTTCTCATCACCCAGCTGGGGCAGGAGTGGCTGGGAGTGATTGCTGGGATGGGGGAAGTGAGGTAGGAATATTACCGTGCCTGTGTGACAGAAGAGCTAAGCAGCCCTCTTTTACCACCATCAGCTCCCCATTCAGCCTCGCTGCCCAGAATATTTGAAAGACAATGTGTAGAGTTAAGTGAAATGGGCCAGTACTCACCAACACTTTTGATTTTTGTACACATGAGTACCCTTACTTCTTTTCGCTATTAACAGTATTATTATTATTAGGCTGACATTTATACTAAAACAGGCGATGTGTCATGATTTTTTGGGAAAAACCAAGCAATTCCATGTAAAATCTGACATTCAACACCCCCATATAACATGAATGGAATGATCCTTGGAAGAGCTGAAAAAATGAATTGATTAATTGTCAACCATCAAAACTAATCGCCAACTATTTTGATAATCGATAAAATTGGTTTGAGAAAAATTCTCTGTCAGTTTATTAAATGTGAATATTTTCTAGTTTCTTCTCTCCTCTGTGACATATGTGAATATCTGTGAATTGTGGACAAAAACAAGACATTTGAGGGCGTCATCATGGGCTTTTTGGGAAACACTGATCCACATTTTGATCGATCGACGGAACAACTAATCGATTCATTAATCGATAATGACCACATTTTCACACACTGCGACGATTCGACTGTTCGAATCAGCCTCCTTGTTTGAATCGTCAAATAGTCGACTTTTGGGGGTCATCCCCTCTAAGATATAAATATATCCAAGACACGTGCTATGATCATGTCATGGAACTGCTGAATCAGGGTATACTGGCAACTTCTTTGGTCCAATTCAGGCTCTGCTAGCGCTCACGTTGCCTTTTGAAACACCCAAACGAAAATCAGACGACGCGACCCTCCGTAAGAATTCGCTCAATCGAGCAAGCGTTCAAAAGAAAAGAAGATCAGTTGGTTCCCTTTCACGTTTCATAACTCCAGAAGAATTCCTTTATTTTTAAAGAGCAGGAAATGTTGCCACATCACAGTTGATGCCTCTGTAAAAAGAGAGAATACATTCCAACAGCTACAAATATGGACAATTAATAGGCTGCTGAAAGCAAGACACCTCAACAGCACGCATATACATTGAACGCCTCGGGGCTGCTATCTCTCCACGTCTCTCCCTCTCCGACTCTCACGCGTGCACACAGGAGAAAGGGGTTGCTGTCCCTTTAATTTTCATCCATTGCATATCTGGAGGAGCCACAGCAAAGCAATTAAAACAAAGGCATATTTAACATGGGGTTAATGATTGGCTGACCCTGCAGTCAGCACTGTGACAATATCTTAATTATTGAGAAACCTAAAGTCATTACGCCTACGAATGGCCTGAGGAGCGTCTCTATTGATCGGGATCCAGTCCCATTACAGACCCAGCCTGGACCAATGAAGCCCCCCCCCATTAGACAGCCTATCTCTCTCTCTCTCTCTCTCTCTCTCTCTCTCTCTCTGTCTGCCTCACTCTCTTTGCATCTCTCTCTCTCTCTCTCTCTCTCTACCTCTACCTCCCTCTCTCTCTCTCTCTCTCTCTCTGTCTGCCTCTACCTCCCTCTCTCTCTCTCTCTCTCTCTCTCTCTGTCTGCCTCTACCTCCCTCTCTCTTTCTCTCTCTCTCTCTGTCTGCCTCACTCTCTTTGCATCTCTCTCTCTCTCTCTCTCTCTACCTCTACCTCCCTCTCTCTCTCTCTCTCTCTCTCTCTCTCTCTCTCTTTCTCTCTCTCTACTTCCCTCTCTCTCTCTCTCTCTCTCTCTACCTCCCTCTCTCTCTCTCTACTTCCCTCTCTCTCTCTCTCTACCTCCCTCTCTCTCTCTCTCTCTCTACCTCCCTCTCTCTCTCTCTCTCTCTCTCTCTCTCTCTCTCTCTAACTCTACCTCCCTGTCTCTCTCTCTCTCTCTCTACCTCTACCTCCCTCTCTCTCTCTCTCTCTCTCTCTCTCTCTCTCTCTACTTCCCTCTCTCTCTCTCTACCTCTACATCCCTCTCTCTCCCTCTCTCTCTCTGTGTCTCTCTCCCTCTCTCCCTCCCTCTCCCCATCTCTCCCTCCCTCTCCCCCTCTCTCTTGGTCTCTATCTTTCTCTCTCCCTCGCTCCTTCTCTGTCCCACTGCGAGCTATTGGATGTGTTGAACGCCGAGCCAGACGCGGCTTGTGGGCTTTTATTGCTTTCTAAAAAATTCATAACCGAGCCTGACATTTTTGCTGAGGAATGATTATTTTCCTCCATCCCCTCAATCTCCTTTCCTTTATGGTCCTTCTCCTTTTCATTTTTTTAATTATTTTGGTTTAAGTGTTAAAAATCAAACACTAACTAGATTCATCACTTCACTTATTCTATACGAATACCGTAATTCCTATGGCTTCTGTGTTATAATTCTTGCACCACTGGAATATTTTATTATCATTACTGCAATATTTATATATATATATATATATATATATATATATATATATATATATATATATATATATATAACAATTTAGATTTAAAATGTATATCTTTGTTGTGCTTTTTGTCTATTAACCTGACAGGTGTTCCTCTCCTCACCTCCCTTTCTCTCAAGTTTCAACTTTCTGTATTTCAGTTTGCAGATGACAGGAAGCTGGATTAGACACCTACACCAGCAGTCGAACCTTTTAATATAAATATATATAGAAAGACTGTATTTACCTCACACTCCCGATTTTAAGAAAATCAACGGCTCAGTGTTGGAGGTGTGAATGTAGCGGATGTTTTGGCTGAAAACTATAAGGTTAGCTGTTATTAGTCACTGTAAACAAGCACAGATGGTGGAGGAGCAAGAAATGACATTAAAATGCTCTGCATTTTGCTCTTCTAAACAATTGGTGGTGTTTTACAAGACTTCATGCATGACAATGCTAAACTTAGTTGGAAGCAAGGGCGTAGCGGACACAGTTACACACACTTAAAACACGTCTGAGTTGATTTGAATGCACCATAAGTAGGTGAGTGTGCACATTACTCGGGTTGCGTCAGTTGAGTGATAGACTCATATAGATATAGGCAAAAATAAAATTATATATATTACAAATATTTACAAAAGAATATAGGGAGGAAAACTCATTAAATGCAATAATTAAGATCAGTGTATGTGATGGAATTGTGCCATTAGAATGTGCCAGAGGCCACCAAATTTGGGCTATTACAGCCAAAAATGTCAGTTTTCCCATCAATCATAAATGAAATGTAGGTTACTCAGAATCTGCGATTTGGAGAGACAAATGGGAGAGGATCTTTTCGATAAAAATCCTCCTCCTGAACAGTCTGTCCCCCTTACTTCTGAAATTACGGCTACGCCCCTGGTTGGAAGCATCACATTTAATCTAATTGAAAACATTAACATTAACTCCCTATTCAAACAATGGAAATTCCAAAATATGTCATCATTCTGCATATTTAATAACTTAGATCAGAGACCTTCAAGGGGGTCCTCAGAGTCAATGCAGTGGGGCCTCCAAATTATTGTTAATATTTGAACGTTTTTTCAAAAATTAAAGTCTTAACATGAATCCAACATATTATCAAATATAAATCCCCACTGCTCACTGACCTATAGGTAATGTAGTCACTATGATAGCCATCCACAGATCCAGTTATTTTGAAGGATTCACTGTGCCACGTCTTTTTTTTTTTTTAAATAAAAAAGAAATATTTATAAAATCATGCAACATTTATTATTTTAATAGCTTAGTATTCTGTGCAACAAAGGTATGTATAAAGGTTTTAGGTCGCCCTACACGTTATTGTAGGCTCACTTTAATATGTAACTTATGTAACTCTCTTTCAGTTAAAGGGTCCTTGGCTTAAAATACGCTGAAGACCCCTGACTTAGATTACATAATGAATAATAAGATAGAAAAATGACATGTAATTGCTTTGTCATCACATTTACTCATTTAGAGCTGCAACTAACATTTGTGATAGTGAAAATTGTTTATCCCAGTTTCTCAATATTCAGTTTAATAACTTATAACACAGAAAAAGCAGGAAATCTCCTATTTGAGAGGCTGAAAACTGCATTTTCTGCCATATTTGCGTGAAAAATGACTTTAACAATTCATTATTTATCAAAATAGTTGCCGGTGATTTTTCTGTCGATCGACTAATCGATTAATCGACTAATTGTCGCAGCTCTAAACTCACATGACATATTTGAAAATGTAGTATTCCAACAGCCAAAAAAAGCTTTTAAGATGCTCATTTTTACTTCACACCTACTGTACCAAAATCACGACGCTGCACGGATCACTGTGACGTGACTCTGATACAAAGCAAACATTTCAAGTCACTGGTGCCTAAATTCATTGTATGATACATCTCTGATGTTTTATGACTGCCGCTATATATTGCATCAATGAGTATCACGAGTTCATGTGGGCAAAATATGAGTGTCTTTATTGTGTTAGTAACCGTAAAGATTTGTTATCTGACGTTACTAATTTGCATGCTTTTTTTTAAACTCGGCTTTGCTGATTTACTACGGTTGAATTTAAGACAAATGTAATGGCCATGATTATTTCAGGCTTGTAACCGTAAAATGATGAATGTTAGTATTACTTTGGTAGTATTACTAGACATGTAAGGTACACCTTTAACGGATAGACATGCAATACACTTAATATTGTTGCAAAAAGAACTGAGTACTTTTGATTTTTTTTAACATTTTAATTGGCCTTTTAAGTTTGACTTTCTGATGTGTAACTTTCATTTATAGGCCTGTAATAATACATTTACTTTTGAAGAAAAAAAAAAGATAAATTGTGCAGCCCTAATATACATGGAATACACTTAATGTAGCAGAAAACAACAACTTTTGACGTATTTTTTATATTTGAAAATTGCCTTTTAAGTTTAATTGTCTGATTCAAATTTAAAAAAGGGTTCAAAGGCATGACACTAGATAAGTATAGACATTGAGTAGTATTATTCTGTGAGAATGTTGATAATGGTGATGATGATGAACATTATTTTCATTATGGTTATCATCATTATTTAGGATATTATTCACCTTATGGTGGCAATGTAATGTATATAAGTACTGACCCTTATGGGTATATGTAGGCACGTATGTATGCATGTATATATGTAGGTAAGTGTATGCATGAATATGCAAACACACTGTATGTATGCATGTATGTAGAAAGTTATCTGGTATAATAGGCCTGTAATAACTCAGTTTAAAAGAAATCGAAAAAAGCCACTTAAACCCTTTCCATCCTTACCTTTTCATAAATCAAAAATGAAGGCAAATGTGTATACAATGTTTACGTGCACACACGTTTGCTTGTTGATTGATTGTGCGCTGCATCCATTTATCCAACAAGCCTCTCAGTTGACTGCGGTGAGGCACAACCCAATTCCATCTGCAGGGTTTCCACGTGGTCTTAAAAACTCTAAAATTTCAAGATCCAAATTTTAGGCTTGAAAAAGTCTCAGATTTGCATTTTGTATTTTGTTCTAGGTCTTAAATAATTGAAACAGGTCTTTATTTTCCTACATCCTTGCAACTTTTCCACTGAAGCTCAGTGAAAAGCTCCCGGAGTGCTTTAATGTTTGTTTTTTTCTTTTTTTATTCTGTGGTGTTGTAGTTCTTTCTTTCTTTATTCCAAATATAATTTGCTGTGTTATGACTACATATGAGAAAAACATGCAACTTATGCTGCAGCCAATCCACTTTTGTGTTATTGCCACGAGTCTCTTTCAGATTGTACCACACACAAAACAGATTTTTATTCTTCAGCTACGGAGAAGTGCAAGTTTAGCGATATTTGGCTTGGATAACTGAATTAAGGGCTTGGTTAGTCTATATCGACGACATTTCATTTCCGGGATTGATCCGTTGCCACCAGAAATTCCGCCGGATGTCCGTCCCCTTCCTCTCTCTTTGTGTTGGCGTTCTAACCTCCGGTGGATTTGTGAGGACTATGGTTAACTGCTCCTCAGATCTCTGCAGGGTAAATCCAGACAGCTAGCTAGACTATCTGTCCAATCTGAGTTTTCTGTTGCACGACTAAAACTACTTTTGAACGTACACATGTTCCACCAAAACAAGTTCCTTCCTGAGACTATTTTGCAGAGGCACCGTGGCTCCATCCGGAGCTTAGCGCCGCCCAAAACGATTGTGATTGGTTTAAAGAAATGACAATAAACCAGAGCACGTTTTTCTCCCATCCCGGAAGGCTGTGTGGACTCGCCAGACCCTCCTCCACAGCACTGTGGAGGAAGGTCTGGCAATGCGAGACTAGGGCTTGGTTGAAGTCAGTTCACAAGGTATATAAAGCCTATACTACTTTTGATGTCGTCATAGTGGTTTGAATGGTCTTAAATTTGACTTGGTGAAACCTGCAGAAACTCTCATCTCTAACGGGCGACCAGCGAGCAGGACTCACATGTGTGTTTTATGATAAATACTGAAGGCAGACAACTTCTCCACTGCCACACTGCTTACTCCTCCCGTGGCCCAAGAGTGAAGCAGCACAGGGAGGGCTAAGATGTAATTACCCAATCAGTGTGTGCCATCCTTATTAAAACACTACTAACAGTGCTCCATTATTGAAATACCCCCCACCGGACTCTTCTTAATTCATTAAATAAATTAGCACCAGCACCTTTAATAATTCATAGAATGATGTCTACAGGTTTTTTTTTTCCTCCCCCGCAGAGACTAACTATGACAAAAACCATGGAGCTGAAGGCAAAGACTGTAAGATAATACTGAACACAGTGGCTGGTCATACGGAGAACAGGCCATCAGTAATGAAGAAGAAATGAAAAGGCAGCTCTTGTGATAGCTGCAAACCACCTTTTACTCTGCACATTTTGACCTATTTAAACTTTTAACCCTCTGAGGTCGCGTCCTAACAATTATCAATATTTTAGCAATTTCAGAAATGTGGTTTAGATATATAGACAGTGTTTGTTCCTAGGTTTGTGGAAGACGGAGGTGCGCATATTTGGCGGGGGGTTAATGGGTCCTTCCTGAAGAAAAAATAAATTTTGGACCATTATTATCCCCATATCTGTGTCTGAAACGTTGGAAAAGCTAGAGCAGATAATGAATAAAAAACACTCAAAAAGCTTAAAGGCACAGCTTGTTAAAGAAGTCCAACTACAATCATATCTGAGAAAAATCTTTCAGTTTGTTGGACGGGTTTCTGGCAGGTTTTTTTTTTTCACATCCATTCGGTTTAGGTGCTGCCAAAAACAGCTCGGTGCTGCACCTAAAACTTACAATGGTTGGGAAAACCGTGTATAGATTTCTGCCCAGATTTATGTAAATGTTGTGCTTTTTCGTGTCTTTCATTATATACCTTTTTTATTCGGAATTCTACTATTTTATTCATACATAAGACTTTGGTCTAACTTACTTTAAGCACCAAAACAATTCGTCCACATGAATAGAGGTTTGTTTTCACAAGAGATTTGAAGCGAATTTAAACTTTTCAGCTTCAGGGCCAAGTTATCTCTTTACACATTGCTCTCAGACATATTTGGGCCTCACTATACAGAAAGCTGTTCAGAACATTTTCATATCAAACATATGGCTGTCAGTTTATATGCAAAGACCCAGGGCTGTAGTACTTGAGTTTGGACTCAAGACGTTTTTCTGTTGTCTCAGACTTGTCTTGGACTCGTTGGTATTTGGACCTGGACTTGTCTTGGACTTGCCAAATATTGTAGTTGGTCCCGACCAAGTCCAGCACTATATGCTTTTTTTTTTGTAAAGTAACTTCCTCCTTTAAAACAAAACCATTGATGAAGCGCGCTTGTTCAAAAAACAGCTATTAGTTATTTCAAAATCCATCTAGAACGGGCATCGTGATTGGTCACCTGGGACACGCCTGGCTGCATCATATACCTCAATCATCAGGTATCAATCATTTTCAGGATTCTTTTTTTTCTGTCTTGGTCTCATTTGGACTCAGTCTTGACTTGGACTTAAACCTCTTTGGACTCGATCTTGACTTGGACTTGAACCTCTTTGGACTCGGCCTTGACTCAGTCTTGGACTTGTCTTGGATTCAACAAAGGTGGACTTGACTACAGCCCTGCAAATACCCTTAAAAGGTGAATTTAAAGCCCCTGACAGACCAACCCGATGGCCGACCGTCGGCAGAAAAGGCAGTCGGACTGATCAGTCGGCTCCCCGAGGTCCAAAAAGTGCCTCGGAACACACCGAAGCGACACCGACTTGAGCGTATGTTCTGGGGTGCACGAGACGTTAATACGTCTCCATAACAGCAGGCGGCGCTAATCTGTATTGTCGCCCAAAAAATGAAAACCGGCAGCTGATTGGACGAACGTGTCACGTGGGTCTGACTGCTCCCAGATTTTACAACCGGGCATAATGGCGTCTTCGTTCGGAATACGATCTCATATTTTACAAAGATAGTTCACCGAAACGTGTTTCTGAAAACATTTTAAGAGAGAAATAGGCCGTGCAGTTATTGAATCTGTCTTCATTTCAGATCAACAAAGGTCAGTTTAAAAGATTTTCCTCAGATTTTGAGAGGCGTTTGTCAGGCTCATCCTGCTCGTCATTTCCGGGTTAGCGCTCCACCAATCAGATTGGTCATTGAGTCCGACTGCCCGCCTTCGGATTCACCATGTCAAATCGGCCCAAATGAAGGCCGACGGCCCCTCTAACGGACGACGGCACAGAACACACCGAACAGACTCGTGTCACTGACCTCGCCAGACTGTCCGACGGCTGATTATCAGGTTGGTGTGTCAGGGCCTTAAGAAGATATGTAAAAAATGAGAAAAATGCCCCAAGATCTGAGAGGGTGGAGTTCTTTATAATGTAAATCTCTATTGTTTGCTGTTGGTGTCATGTATTTATTGATTATTTGCAAATATCAGCTTGAAGCTGAATTCGCCACATAAAGCTCCGACGCTAGCCCACATGAAGTGACGCACAGCCTCCAAAAGCACATCTTCATTTTCCCCACTCTGCTTCCTGGCTGTCTCCTGTGTCCCTCTCATTTGTGTTGCATTAATGTGCTAATGAGAATATCCTTGAGCTAGGCGGAGGAGCCGAAAGACAAATAAAGGAAGGAGTCAGACGAGGGATCTCGCTGTGAATCTACGTGGCTTTAATTGACACATCTGCATCCCTGATGACATATTTACCGCCTCTGACGACGGTGCGGCGGCGCGTGGCGATCGGCGCTGTGTTGCCGACGGTGATGTCGACGTGTGATTGTGTTATTGATGTTATTAGCACCGGCCTGGTTGAAGATCTAGATGCATCCAGCTTTGCAGATTGCTTTTGCTACGTGACTGTCCCAAGATTTTTTCCTTTCTTTTTTTATATTTTATTCCTCTCAAACGTATGGCATTTACAAAAAAATACACTTTAAAAAAACATCCAGGAAGATAACAAGTTGTGCGAACTATGTGAATTAGGAGAAGTTGAGAATGAATCCTATTTTCATTTGTATTGTCCTTATGATGATGAGTTAAGAACACCCATCTTAAATCCTGAAATTCTGGTGTACTGATGCAACCAAATTTATTTGAATTATTTATTTGACAGGGACAATGTACAGCTCCTTAGCAGTACCAGAGTTAGCTATAAGCTCATTCTCATCTGTAGTCCCTGGAAATGGAGTGGTTGTTTAGATGGATTGTTTAATGTATATAAATTGGCGACTTTTGTCTTTAAAGCATGGCAAAAAAGACAAGAAGGTTAATTTGTCTAATTTGTGTTGCTGTTCTGGTATCTGGTCCCCTGCTATAAATAATGGTGTCTTGTAAGCCCGTTTGGGCTGAGCATACCTTTCTTTCTTATTTTATGCATGACTCAATACTACAATCCTACATTTATTCATCCATTCATACAATATCTAACCCCGGAAAAACAAACTCAGTGGTGTGATTTTGTGCTCCGTGGTGAGACTCTCAGCTGTCAACGAGTATTGTGGATGCTGAAAGTGAAGATATGAGATATGTGTATGATTAGCTATGCAGTTAGGACAGGGCAGAGATTCAAAATGCCTCGTCTGTATTTCTACCCACACATCCTGCGTCACTGATTGATACAAAAGTGTATAGAATGGGATTCATGTGTATGTGTGTGCTGGATTTATCGTTTTTTTTGTCTGTCTTTACCAAAGGAGTGTGTGTATGATTGTCTGTAGGCATACATGTGAGTGTGTCCTGCATGTTTGTGTGTTCCCTGTGCTTTGTGTGTGTGTGCGTGTGTGTGTGCATGTGTGTGTACCATGCCTGTTGGGATGTGGCGGCCCTCTCAGCCATGTCAGGGACAGCTTCGTCGAGGGTGGCAGCAGGGGAAAATGATGATGATGAAATTAAAATTCTGCGCCCGGCAGAAGGGGCTGCCGCGATTTCACTGGCGGCTGTGCGCATCGATCTGTTCCAGCATTTGACTTTCAACCATGACAAAACTGTGGGCAAATTAATTGTTCTCCAGGATATTAGGCATCAGAGTCCATTAATCCTCTCTGGAGCGCCACGCCGCATGAATACTAATCGTCTTTCCAGGCAGCCGTCTCATCCCTTGCTCCCTTCTCTCTTTCTCCTCTCTTTTTTTCCTGCCTTATCCCTCTTCTTTCCTGACTCTTCTCTCACTCTTTACAAATATTCTCTTCTCTGTTGTTTCTTTACTTTCTGCTCTCTTCATTGCTTATATCTGTCCCAAATTTCTTTTTTCTCGTAGTATCTATTGTATGTTTTATCTCCACACTCTCCCCCTCTAAAAAAAAAAACTGACAACAAAGTTGGTGTTCTATCTGCGAGCTTTTTAAAAAAACTGATAAAAAAAATTCCCGAAAACAATCAAGCGATCTGCAGTGGGAACATTATGTTCATATTATTGATTACATTTTTGGCTTGACAATAGGAAAGAATGTGGCTCCTAAAAAAAAAGGTGATGATTATGAAACGTGCAGAAAATAGTCTGTCAAGCCACTGCAATGGGTTTCTGAGTTATACAGTACTTTTCTGTATATTTCATCTATATTACTTTGCCCAGATAAGATTGTGCTAATGGTGTAATATTAGTCTCCATAAGGATCAGCCTGGCATTTGAGAGAAGGAGAGAGGGAGAAAACAATAGCCCCCAACACCAATTATGTAAGATATTAACACATTAGTCGACGTGCAATCTAATTGGATGGCAGCCCTGTGCACCATGACAACAATCACCTAGACCCTGTTTATCTCGTAATTGATAGTCTGGAGCTTAAGCAGCCGAGGCATCAAAAATTCATACAGCACAGTGAGAACTGGCCCTTTCTTTCAGACCACACATTGATTGGTTTTTATTTTCCTCCCTCTAACCAGGGTAATTTTTAGAGTTTGGGGACGAGCCTCTCATATTGACGTTTGCCTGTGTTTTGATAGATGGCTGGTGGGCTGTGGCAGTAATGGTGTAAGTTATCTGACATTCAGGCAGGCGGGGTCATGGGTCCAGACACAATATATTCACAGCCCTTGCTTATTGACAAACCATCGCAGGTATCGGTTACGTCCCATAATAAATATGTATGCTGCAGATTGGTATTTTTTTCTGGCACAAATAATCGGTTTCCAGTGTATTGTGGAGCTACGATCCCGAGGGAAAGGTCTGGCATCATCATAAACTAATCTGAAAAGCATTATCATAACAAATCTATGGCTTGCTTGAAATGAAACCTGAACTAACTCTGACAACATAGACACGAATGACTGCAGAAGAACCATTAATTGTGTTGCACCACTACATTATACATGCATAGAAGGAGCTGGTTTTGATGGTGTAGTTCCAATTTAAAGATGAACAATAAACATCTCTGCTGGTTCTCCTTGGCATTACATATGCACCTGCTATTTTGGCACCTCGATGTTGCTAAATGTCTCATTTAAGCTGCTATAATTAATATATATATATTATAATACCAATGGATCACGTGTAATGTAAAAGGTGTCACTTGTGTTGTCGAACCTACAGAGAATTTCCCCCTTAATCTGCAGTTCTCCCTCAGCTCTACTGAGCTTCACATCGCTTTCTACTTTTGGTTTTGTGTTCCACAAATTAACCGTTTTGGTTCAATCTCACCGCTC
The DNA here is from genome assembly GCA_023566125.1 of Zingel zingel. Lineage (NCBI taxonomy): Eukaryota > Metazoa > Chordata > Actinopteri > Perciformes > Percidae > Zingel > Zingel zingel. The sequence continues at coordinate 2,711,597 of CM042314.1, read as the reverse complement.
TGATCTTATGTCTTGTTTTAGATTCAGCAGGTTGCTTTTTTCAGACACCACTGTATGGAACCTACCAAGCACCAAACGTAGTGACGGGTGGATGATACCGTATCACTCCTGTGAAGCTCACTTTTAATACGTTTCAGCTTGTGTTCAATGAAGAAATATATACGTGTCAGATGGTGTCCGAAACATCAACTTCACTGCTGCTTCAGAAAGTTTCTTTTAGTTAGACAATTCTAAAAGTTTAGCAGTTTGTGATACACCGTAAAGACACCGTTACAGTAGTCAAGTCTACTGAAGATAAAAGCATGGACATGTTTTTCCAAATCTTGCTGAGACATAAGTCTTTTAACCCTTGATGTATTCTTAATGTGAAAGTAGGCTGACTTTGTAATTAACCTAATGTGGCTGTTGAAATTCAGGTCTGAGTCCATGACTACATTAAGTTTCTGGCTTTGTCTGTTGTTTTTAACATTTCCAATTAAAGTTGAGCGCTGACTTTTAATCGTTCCCCTTTGCCTCCAACAACAACTACATCAGTTTTGTCTTTGTTTAATTGAAGACATTTTTGGGACATCCAATCGTTGATTTGTTCAATGCACTTACGGAGTGTTTGTATTGGACCGTAGTCCCTTGGTGATATGTGAATTTGTGTGTCGTCCACACAATTATAGAATTATTATTTTTTTTATTTCCATAATCGGAACCAGAGAAGGCCCCAGAATGGAGCCTTGGGGAACTCCGCATGTCATATATGCCCACTCGAATGTTTATTATCTAGTCCCTGTTCTTCACCTGATGTCCCTGTCTGTTCATCAGGTGAAAAGACAGACAACTCTAAACGAATGCAAATTTTTCTATGTACTGTATCTGCTGATGTGTAAATTAAGTGAGCCACTCTTTGCTAACACATTAGCCATATCAACTTTATGGCCCAAAAAAAATCAGTTAATGCAGGGTTAAGTGGTGTCGGTTAGATGAAACGTCATTAACATATATATTCTGTATCTGCTTGTGCCAGCACTTCACTAAAGCATGACTCATGTGCCTACAGTGTGTGAAATATTTAATGGTGTGAGTCATCTCACATTCAACAAATCCTAGATCCAATTTTTATGGCTGTATGATATCAGATGAAAAACATTAGATGTATTTTTGCAACATTTTAAACACATTGCTATGGAATTCAGCCATCTGATATCTTTGTGAACCTTAAGATCTTGACTTGAGCTGAAATAAAACGTTATGTGAGCTTAAACAATCTATGGCTGCGTAACATGTGTTTGTAATGACGGACCATGTGAGGGGTTTTACAGCAAGGTTCTTTTGCTGTATCTTCAGCCAATCCTTTTATTTATTTATTTTGAGGCAGCATTGTTTTTCTCAGAATTACCTAATGAGAACACTTTACAATGAATTTGTAATACCCACAAATTGGACAGCATAGTGTTATCAAAAGCAGACTATTAAACTGCAGTCTTGAACCTATACAAGACTGTTAATGACAGAGGGAGAGCATAAGGTGAACTGGGAGTCAGAGGAGCTTGGTGTAAGAATAAAAGAATCAGCAGGAGAAGGAGGGAAATAGAGCATGGAAAAGAGTAAGGGTGAGAAGGCAGGAGCAGGAGAGCGAGTCCCTTGTGGGCACTTCCTGGCTAAATCTCTCCTCTGCTCTCTGGCTGCCTCTCCTCTCTTCTAGTGCTAATTAATTGGGCTGGGGAATCAACGCTCTCATCTTAAATCTGCTCCCTAATTGAGCAGTCCTTTCTGCCAGCGTCAGACAGCTCAGCACGCGTCTTCCGCATGATTTGGAGCTAAACGCACTGTCACTTTATTACCCACCACATAACCCGTAAAGCACTATTACACCAATCAGATAGTTACTACAATTAGCGCGTTGCCATTTCAAGGCTCTTTATTATAACTCTGCCACATCTATCCTGCAAACGGTGAGAATGAAACCATGTAAAGCATACAGTGTTGGCTCTGTTGTTTTGGAGTCCGTGTTCAAGTTGATTTCATTCACACAAAGACTTACCTTTAACGCTCACCTTAAAGTGCTCATATTATGCTCTTTCCCTTTCCTTCATTGTGTTATATATCTTTTTTGTGCATGTTAAAGTTTTGCAAAGTGAAAAAGCCCAAAGTCCACCCCAAAGGGAATTACCGTCTCCAACAGAAAACACTGTTCACAAACTGCTCCAAACAGCTCTATTGTAGTCCAGCCTTTACTTCAGAGACAAACGTGGTCACTTTGGAACACACGTTATAATGCTCGCCTAGCTTCTAGCATGGCACGCCCTCATACTCTGCTTCTGACTGGCTAGTAGTCCTTACCTAGGTACTGTCAGGGCACGCCCTCATACTCTGCTTCTGACTGGCTAGTAGTCCTTACCTAGGTACTGTCAGGGCACTCCCTCATACTCTGCAACTGACAAGCTAGCAGTACTCAATGCGCATGTGCGACTCCCAACAAAGGTGGAACAGAAGTGAGATGTCTCACTCTGTAGCTAAAACAGAGAGCTCAACACACAGGGTGAAAAGAGGAGCTGCAGCAATGTGCAGTACAACAAAAATATTACTGAAAATTAAACCACATGAACCTATTCTGGTACAACCTCTAAATACAATTATGAACCTGAAAATGAGCATAATATGAGCACTTTAAATGAAACAGATTATTGCTAAATGATCTCAAGGCCTTTTCTTTGACATTTTGGGAACTGTGCTTAGCTTGGATGTACTACATTACTTGGAATTATATTTCAGGCCAAGTGTGAACATGGCCTTAGTCATTTGGCCACAAACTCTACAACAACACTACAATGTTATTGTGTCCTCACTTTCTAATGGCTTAATAATGTAATTTTTGTGGTTAATACATGTTGATTCATGAATTTCAATCATGCCAAATTAGCAATGTTACCTTATACAGTTTGTTATACTTTCACAACAGTATTGAAAGTCTATGTTGCAGCAGAAAAACGCACATGCCATATAAGAATTATCTGTAAAATGTCCGTCCAATAGTTCTATAGTGCCTTCTGCGTAGATGATGAATTACTTCTTTTGTGTCTGGTGGTCTGTGGTGTTGAGATATTTAAGTCCTCTCACTTTTTGCTATCGTAAATCACGACACACTGTACGCCTGTTTTTTATAGGATTAACTGTGGAAACATAGGTAAGGGGAAAAAGTTATAAGGTGTTTGAAGCGATAGGTCACGGTCATGTCAGTTCATACGTCTGAGAAATGCTTTTCACAGGAGTAGCTTTCACGAGGAGATCAGGCATGAAAGAAATGGTGGGCATATATTCTTTGAAAAGTCAAATCTGGTTCTACTTAGGAGAAGTTCCCACCCATTTCTTCTCTTGTTTCCATGGTGGTGAATGGTCACATGCACGTACACACATTAGAAATGGGGTCTAATAGTTTGGTGTGTGTGTGTGTGTGTGTGTGTGTGTGTGTGAGTGTGAGATGGTCTAGCACCGCAGTGCTTTGATTCTCTGTCTTGGAATGAGGGAGTGATGTCATTGTTCCTCTGGGGTTTCAGAGTTACTGGGGATAAGGTCGCGAGGGGTCAAGACAACCTTGGATTCATCGCTCTCTCTCTCTCCCCCCTCCAGCCCCCCCCTTCCACCACCATCACTTAAACACTACCTTTCTTCTCCATACGTTTCTCATACAGAAGACGCCCCTCACCCATCTCCCCCCTCACCTGGATTGGGTTCCAAACGTGTACTGTTTAACCCTTGACTTTAACCTGAACTTCCTTCATTGTTTGGTACTGCAACGTGTTGTCATTAACGGGTCCGCATGATATAGTACGGAAATGTGTGCACACCAATGCGTATGATATCCTACGATACTAGGCAACCGGCAGCTGGTCACATGACGCCGGCTACAGAGCTCCGTGATGCTGAGCGGCAGTTGGTAGCCAAGCGCCAGTTGCTAGCTGTGTTTAGCTGCTACGGAGCTTAATGACGCGGGATACAGAGCTCCGTGACGGAGGCTACAGAGCTTCATCTTATCAGCTGTAATTGCTAGCTGTATTTAGTCGCTTCAGAGCTCTGTGACACCGGCTACAAAGCTTCGTAGTATCAGCTGTAGTTGGCGGTTCAGATTATTCGATAATCGGTAACTGTGAGCCGGGTACAGGGCACCGCGAACTACTGTAGGTCGTTCTGGCGGCCGTTACGGTTAAGTTTAGGCAACAAAAGTTTTGAAATTTGCTTCCCGTTTTCCCCGGGAAGCAAACTTCGCTCCCCAGCTTGGAAGCCCCGTGTTTTATGACCGAAACATCCACCCAGACCTCCTCCCTACACGGCACACCGCGTTCTTATACAGCAGCAGTCAATGGGTTGCATACAGCAGAACAAATGTGTAATGCTTACGAATTACAGTGCTTAACTTTTCTTAGCCATATGGACTTACAGTATGGTTCATGAGAACAGCGGTAAAAGGAATGCTGCTTCGATGCAAAATCCAGATTCTTGTTGACCTCTCCTCACAAGGCCTTTCTTTCTTTAAGAATGCACTCATGTGCTAAAGCAATCAAGTTCAGTTTAGAGGGTCAAATTTAGCTTTGCTTGGACTTTTCTCACTTTAGCTCCGTCCTTTTCAGTGCTGATCATGACAGGTGTATGTGCGTCCACCTCCTGTGTTGAACTGTGCAGAGAGCCAGAGGAAAGCAATATTATATTTCATTATGATGGTTTTCCAATACGCTGTAAAGCAATCTGTGAAGGAGTCGAAATTCTCTGCAAATGGCATTAATGCAAACATCTGGTATATTTATGAATGTACGATAAAAAGTGTAGCTCATCTGGTATTTAGTTCATATGCTGCTGCATGCAGTGTGGTGCAGACTTTATCTATGACTATATCCCATGATACAGTCGAGAAGTCTACTCTAATCGCTACATAAACACACAAACGCAGCTTATCAAACAGAAACACTTCCCACAATGGACACATGTACAGCTGCAAAGATCAATCGATTAGTTCTCAACTATTAAATTAATCGCCAACTATTTTGATAATCAGTTAATCGGTTTGGGTCATTTAAAAAAAAAAACTTACTGATCGCAGCATGTTAGAGTTGAATATGTTCTAGACAGTAGTCTGAATATCTTTGAGTTGTGGACATAACAAGACATTTGTGAACGTCATCATGGGCTTTAGGAAACACTGTATTTCCTTTTCTTTCCACCATTTTCTGTCATTTTATAGATCAAACAACTAATTGAATAAACGTGAAAATAATCAACAGATTAATCGACAATGAAAATAATCGTTAGTTGCAGCCCTAGACACATGAGCACAGTCACAAACACAGATATCAAGAAGAAAGCACAATCCCTGCCTGCATGACTGAATGTCTGTGCATGCACGTGTGCTTGTCTACGTGTTTCTAAAGCCCAGGTCAGACCAAAGATTCGCAACGAGACAAAGCCGTTTGAGGGAAAAACGTTTCAGCGGTCTGAACCGGCTCGTCTCAGCTCGACTCAAACCAGCTGATGGTGTCGCTGCAACTCAGCTGGTCGAGTCTCCAGAGGCTGGTTTTAGAACGTAAGAGACGTCACCTGTTTTAACAGCCAATAGAGAAGTCAGCTGGTGGAGTCTCCAGAGGCTGGTTTTAGAACGTAAGAGGCGTCTCCTGTTTCAACAGCCAATAGAGAAGTCAGCTAGTCCAGTCTCCAGAGGCTGGTTTTAGAACGTAAGAGGCGTCTCCTGTTTCAACAGCCAATAGAGAAGTCAGCTGGTCGAGTCAGCTACAAACTGTAGAAATAAAATGATCCATAACCATTTTATTTCTGTGTTACAAATTGTCAGCTGGTCGAAATGGCAGATAGACAGAGGCTCAACGAGCGTCCACGAGCACGATAACGTGGTGGAGCGAGCTAAAAAGTGACTGAAGAGAGCGAGCGATGTTAGTACAAAGCTGTGAATCAGAGAAATAAAAACGTTTTGGCTGATTCATTGCTACAAATGCAACTGTAGCAAGTATCTCACTATCACTAAGGTTATCCACATTCATAATTAGACGGAGAAAGCCTGACCGTTACAAGAAAGTACAAAGCGTCATTGCTATGGAAATGATACACCGTCTCGTCTCGTTTGGTGTAAACTGGCAGGTTTCAGAATGTTGCAGACCGGCGCATTGCAAGTAATTGCAAGTTTCAACTCGTCTCGTCGCGAATATTTGGTCTGAACTGGGCTTTATCGTTGTTTTATGCTCACTCTCTCAGGTGCGTTTCGTCCTTTCATCAAAACGGGGATGGAGGTAAACATGACTTTTGGGGCCAAGGGGAACAGTGGGTGAGTAACAGTGAGCTCATAGCGGTCATTATCCTTTGCTCCATCCTTGGACCTCCTACATTCCCCAGAAGCACCTGGTCCTCCCCCCCAATGACCTCCCTCCCTGTGTCTCCCATTGCCCCAGCGCAGGTCCTTGCAGCGGTGCAGGGCAGCCTCAGGGTTGGAGGGTCCCAGCTGTGTAAATGTTTTCAGTTGCTGTGTGACTGGAACTGGGTCCTTTCTTTTTGATCCGACGCCAAGACAAGCCCAGGCCTCGGTTGTTCTTGGCAGCTGCCGGGGACGAAAGAATGTCAGCATGACTTTAAAAATATGACGGTTTGTAATTTGGACCACAGAGTGAAAACTGAGCCGCTGGTACAGTTTTGTGATCATCTAATTATGCCACCCCCCTCCCTCCCCTTCCCTGAATCCCCCCACAAAATCCAAAGGCCCCCCCTCCTTTTATTCTTATCCAGGAATGAAGCCATGAAGCTGCTTTGTCCCCTGTGAATTATTTTCGGGGTAGGCGTAATGGCTTTGTGCCCCGCTGCATCATTTCTCCCATGTTTCCCCTCATCCCTCCTTCATGCTTGCGCCCGTCTGTGTCTTGTTCACATGCTAACCTGAGGTGCAGGCAACCGATGTGTTTGAAATATTCAAGGGGCTCCAGTCTAGCTACAGTATTTAGACACAACTCAGTATGAAGGAATTAACGGATTTAATGCTGTAGCTGTAGTGGTACTTGGTCTACTAGGTCAACACCTGTTGGTGGGACATTTAGGTCAGGGTTAGGGGTGGAAATGTCTGCAATTTAGGATTATTCTCATTGTTGATTCATCTGTTAATTATTTTCTCGATTAACCGATTAGTTGTTTGGTCAATAAAATGGTGAAAAATATCGATCAGTGTTTCCCAAAGCTCAAGATGGCGTCCTCAAATGTCTTGTTTTGTCCACAACTCAAAGATGAGGAGAGAAGAAACTAGAACATATTCACATTTAACAAGCTGACATCAGAGAATTTTTTTTTTTTCATAAAAAAATGACTCAAACCGCTTAACCAATTATCAAATACTGTAGTTGGTGATTCATTTATGAGTTGACAACGAATTGATTAATCTATGCAGCTCAAGGGGTTTTAATTAAACATTTTAATTGCCATTTTCATTATTGTAGGCCGAAAGTAATGTTAGGTATACAAAATTTTAAAATGTAACTAAAAAATGTAAGTAAAACGTGCATCATAGCCTGCGTATCTCTATGGCCCGGCACGTCATTCTCTATGTGTTGCCCCTCTCTGCAAACACCGTCAAAGACAGGGCCATGAAGATGGCAACAAACATCACCATTTTAATGAATGCTCATTTAGATCTACTAGTATTGTGGATAGGCTAATATAGACTTAATAGACTGTGTTTGCGGCTCCAGAAAGATTTTTTTGGAAAATGACTTTTTTAATAGTAAAGGTTGCTTTGAGCCCTGGCCTGGGTAAAGTTTGCATGTTCAGCAACTAGACAGTGATAAATACATTGTCTTTGTTATAATAATGACATTGAAATCTTGTTTAAGACGTCTAAGATCTTTTGTAGTGAGCCAATAAGCCCCTATAAAAACATTAGTGCTGCATAAACAAAGAATTGTCTGCTTGGATGCTCAGAGCACATTACATTGGAATCGGTGTTCGTATGCACATGCACGCCGTTGTCTGGCCTTCTGTAAATGTGCCAGGTTGTCTGTGACAGTATCAGAAGGGGGAGGGGGGGCATTTCTCCCACACAAGTTGATATGAAGTACTCAGCAAATCCCAAAGCTCAAATCTCAAGCATAGATGTGTCAAATATTTAACAAATGAATGAGTTTTTAATCTGGGGCTCAGGGGAGTGGAGCGTCACGATAAGGTTCTTTTTTTTGTTTTCCCGTCATTAGCATAATTTCTCTGGAGTACATGTGCAGATTCCGTCGGCTTTGTTTGGGATCCCCACTGAGATCTGAAATGGAGGCACAGAATCATAAGAAAAAAACCTCGGAGATGTTAAAGAAGCCTAAGTGCACCAGTAAAGGCGAGCGTTGCCAGAAACATAGCTCCTTTTGTGTCTCTGGCTGTTCATCCGTTTGCCCATAATTGGGTTAATTGAAAACTTAAATGCACGGTTTGTTTTTTCTCTCTCTCTCCTATTACCTAATTAAAATGTTGTTGTGCCCTTTATCCAATAACAGTGTGCACGGACACGGTGCCAATCAGCGGGGAAACACAAACTTAAGCCATTAAGGGCTGGATGGAGGATTACAAATGTTGGACCACCTCTAATCAGAGGGCCATTCAAAATCCACCTACGCGGAGAAGAAATGATACATTAGGCTTACACACACTTACAGACTTATTGCAGACGTTTGACATTCTTTTACTTCTAAAATAAAAAGTAAAAAAACATTTGGCCTAATCACAGAGGGTCTTGAAGATTAAAACCGTATGCACAACAATTCCTGTGATATCCTACAAAATAAAAGCGACTGCTGGCCGGTCACATTTAGCGTTTAGCGGTCTTTACAGTAGGGCTGGGCAATATATGGATATTATATAGATATCATGATATGAGGCTAGATATCGTCTTAGATTTTAGAAATAGATAGATATATAGACATATTAGATTTTTCGTAGCTTTCTGAACTTACCATTATACTTACCAGTATATCCACATTACTTTATTCATCTAAAAATGTTATTGTGAAACTATTTTGTGAAAACAACAATTGTCATCCCTACAATGTTGTCGCAATATCGATATTGATGTATTTGTGTCAGAAATATCACGATATCTGGTTTTCTCCATATCGCCCAGCCCTACTTCACAGTTGCATTTATCCGAGAAAAGGTGACTGTGAGCCCGTTACAGAGCAGCGTGAAGTTACTGTCATTTCAGAAGGCCGTTACAGTTGAGTTTAGCCGACAAAAAGTGACCATCCAGCGTTCGACGACAGTTAAGTTTTGACACCAAAACGACTAGTTAGGATACGATTAAAGATTGTGGTTTGGGTTAAAACACCTGTCCCCTTAAGTAGTACTTTTGGGGCACAAACAGCAAACACCTGTTTCCTGGGGAAAAGTCTTGTGTTTTCCCCTTAACTTGTTCCGGGACATGAACTCTGCACCCCCGCTTAAAAGCCCTGTGTGTTCTCCCTGCGCAGAGAAAACACGAGGAGCTCCACACTCTTATACAACGTGGAATACATACGGATTGCAGTGCTAGCTTTTTGTAGCCATATGTACGAATGGTTCACCAGAATCGACTGAACGCATTATAGGTCTCATAGTTTACGGCAATAATGCTCGATAAAATATTTCCCTTTAATGTGAGGATAAAAAAAGCCCAAAAGCATAACTGCTTCTGGCAGAAATAAATTGGAGTAGCTAGATCTGGATCAACCTCCCGATTGAACCTGCAATGGCCAAGATGATGACTTATATTGCCCGCTGTGTCTCCAGTCTGATCCTCTCCCTGTTTTTATCTTGAGCGCCAACAACAACCACCACCAGCACAACTCGAGCTCCTACAGACTTTGTGCTTGCAACAATTATATTTAAAACGCTCATGTCAAATGCCTCTAATGGCTCTGAGGTTAAAAGAAGGAGAAAGACAGCGAGAGTGGGAGGGAGGGAGCCCAGAGGGTGGCAGAGCGAGCGCCCACAGATACAGTAAACAAATTAAGTCAGACTTTATTTTGAGGGGCCGGCTGCACCGAGCATGAGCTGGCGTCTAGTCTCGGTGTCAGCTAGAGGACCTTTATGCGAGTACGCAGTCCATCTCACGCCTTAATGAGGCAATGGAAAAGCGTACAGGCCAGCACATCAACCGAAAAACAGCACCCAGAAAAAAACAGCCCAACTTAATAAGGCAATACAAGCAAATGAATGATTTTTAGAATCATGTTTTAAACAAGTAGTCCTCCCTGAGCACGCAGAGATGGAAGGGGTGAGAGAAAATCTGCATATGGGAGTGTGTGTGTGTATATGCGTGTATGTGTGTGTGTGTGCGTGCATGTGAGTGTGTGTGTGTAAACAAATTCTTCTATAAACCTGGCAGAGCGGAGGCTGCCACAGACATCAGCTCCGCATTTGCATATTCATGGCTCAATTTGCACTTGGCTATGCAAATGTATGCAAACATCGTTTCAGAACATTTCAAAAATAGCAACCAGCATTCCAAACGACGTTGTGCCTCTTAATATTCAGCCACACAAGAGGAAGAAAAAGAAAAAGGAAAAGGGGAAAAAAAATTAGTGGGGGGGGAATCGAAGGGGCCATGTAACGGCTGAATATCTGATTTAAAAACTGAGAGCCGCGCTGCAATCTTCTGCAAACAAGTTAGAGCAGGATAAGCCCAGTGCTAGTGCGGCTGTGCTGTAATGCAGATATGTAGTAATTACATGTCAGGTTTTTTTTTTTTGAATGCCCTTCTTATCATCCTTGTGTGTAGTATGTTTTAAAGACCCACTATATATATATATATATATATATATATATATATATATATATATATATATATATATATATATATAAGATGTTCTTTTAATACAACCCGTTTCCCTCCAGCTTATTTTGTGTGGTAATTAGACTCGGATGGGTTTTTTAAAATGGATGGTAATAGCATTGTTTCTAGACTCCACTGCTAAGACTACAGTAAGTACATCAAAATAAAAATGAGAGCATGATTTGATTCACATAACTCTGTATGAAGTGAACACTCAATTTTTCTTCATGAATCCGTTTTCGATTATGGATTTCCTAATCCTTAATCAATGCCGGGGGAAAGATCGGGGGACTGAGAGGAAGACTCGGCTCCGGCTCATCTACAACACGCCATTGTCTCCAGCGTGGAATGGGGGGGTGAAAGTTTTTCTAGACAGGAGATGAATAGTAGGGGGGAAGAGTTCAGCGAAATCTACGTTTTGCTTAAATCCTATTCATCTGCTGGGCACCAGGCAGGGTAAGCTGTTCCCCTGGCACCAGGTCTGTCTGAGGGGCCGTGTGGGGCCCTCCGGAGCTTTATCTCTCCTCCCTGTGCTCCTCAGGATAAACGGCTCCACATGGAGCCCTAATCCCCCTCTTCACCCAGTCCATTTTCCTTTCTTTACATTATCTCCTTTTCTCTCTCTCTCTCTCTCTCTCTGTCTCTCTCTCTCTCTCTCTCTCTCTCTCTCTCTCTCTCCCTCCCTCTCTCCTCCCTTTTTTCTGCCCCCACAAATGGCAATTGCTGGCCTGTAGGGACTGTGCTCGTTCCCTCTGTGTGAGGCAAACCGTTCGCCCAGAAGAGGCTTGTTAAAACCCCTCCCCACAGTTTGAGACTGGTTCTGCTATTTTTGCAGAACGTGTTAATTTTACGACACCAAAGCCAGCAGTAAAAGCAAAGCCCCGGCTAATTAGCCGGCGGTGTGAGGTGAGTGGCAAAGAGTGGGCACGCCACTGCTGGAGGTGCCTTAATCATTGTTTACGAGGGAGCTCAGCAGGGTTTTTTGGCTCTTGCTCTCTTCACTCCACCTTCCTTTATAGTCCCCATTTAGCTTATACCCGCAATTCTATTGCTTCTCACTTAGCGCTGTGCAAATATGACAAAGATACAGTAGTTAGACACAGCGCTCCAAGCAGTGATTACTCTTTTAAAGAATGATTTCTGCAAGGAGAAGTCCTCCCTTTTGCACCAACTAGTTTGTTTTTTTGGTATGTATTTCATTACAATGGGAGCTAATGCAGCAGAAAATGCCCTTTAACTAACGGATATATAATCACAAAGCATTGTGTTTCTTCTTCTCCGTGAGGTTTATTTAAGGAGTGTCCCTTAATGGTGCTGCTTCTCATAAGTGGCTACAAGCCTCATTTGGCTTTGTTGGGCCGGTACAATGCGGGGTGGGGGCGGTGGGGAGGGGAGGGGGAGGTGTGAGGGTTACCATTGAGAGGTAAGTGCATTACCATTCATGGAGAGAGAGGAGAAAAGGAGGTTGCGGAGCAGAAAGTGGCCGCTGCCTCTTTAAGATGGGTTTAAGTGATCAAAATTTCATGCAAGGCTGCAATTGGTGGTATAATGTTGCTCTTTAAGAGAGTTGCCTAATGATTGCCATGTGTGGACAGTGGGTTTTGGAAGGGGATTTTGTTGGGAGGCAGGGGCTGGGGGCCTGAGACTAGGCCAGACTGTGAAGTAGACTGGTGAGGTCTGGGGTTTTGGGGGGGGTGGCTGGGGGAGCTTTTGGAAAGCTGAGCGGAGAGGAGAGAGAAGTCTCACGGAGGGGCTCAGAAAAGGCCAGCCATATGAGATTACAACATACCTAAGAAATGTGCTCGTCGGGAAAGTTTGTGTATTTTGGGAAGTGCTCCAAATTTTCCACAGACAGCTTTTTATTTTTTGGGTTATCTCACTCTCTCCCCCGCCTCTCCCCTCTCTCGCCGTAGTTTGGACTAATTGCGTGGCGTAGCGCCCGCTGAGTCCATATGAGAAACTCTGCTCCCTTTTCCTATTTTTTTTCTTCCTTCTTCTTCCCTCACCTCTCTTTCCAAACAGTCACTGATAGTATGTGTATTTTTTGAATGCAAAGGATAACATGTCTGTATATTTTCCGAGTGCATGGGTTCAGGGTTCTTTTTGTAGGTTTAATTTGAAAAGGATGAAATTTTGTAGCGGAGAGAACCAATGTTTCCAGTTTGTGGCTGACAGAAAAGCAGAGCGGTAGCGAGATCGGCTCTTAGGGGACACGCTCCGCTGCTGTCCCAGGAAAATAAACACCAGACATAAAGATGTTTGATTAAACTCAAGGAAAGCTTCATCTGATATTATTTTAGGAATTGTAGCATTTATTTATATGTAATGGTCCTTATTGTTGTTAACCTTCTGCTGCACACATGCACCTCAAGCAAAAAAAGAGGAGATGCTAAATACTTATTTTACAAACTATTTGCAGTTGATTAAAGGAACTGCAGTTCAGTCTTCGTCTAGACAATCAACGATTAGAACAAGTAGATTAGAGCTGGAAAGATTACTCCATTAGTTTTCAACTGTTAAATGAATTGCCAACTATTTTGATAATCGATGCATCTGTTGAGTCATTTTTTTTAAAGCTACATTGTGTAAGAATTTCTCCCATCTAGCGGTGAAAATGTATATGACAACCAACTGAATATTACTTTCTAGCCCTTCCTCCTACGGTGGCCGAACCTGAAATGATAGGAAACTGAATATATTTGAGTTTTGGACAAAACAAGACATCTGAGAACGTCATCTTGGCCTTTTTGGGAAACACTGATCCACATTTTTCACCATTTTCGGACATTTTATGAACCAAACAACTAGGGTTGGGAGATATGGAGAAATTCAGATACCACGATATTATTGACCAACTATCTAATATCAAATCCCAAAACCGAGATCCCAAACTGCCCTAAACATTTTTATTTTACAAATTATTTGCAGTTAAGTAACTTAAGTAACAAAAGTAAGTTTTCACCCGTGTATCTCAAAATGCAATAATAGTCCTGACTATTGTGAGTTGTCAGGTTCAAGACCTGCCAGCGTATGTGTTTGTAGGGCTGGGTACTATATGGACATTATATCGATATCGTGATATGAGGCTAGATATTGTCTTAGATTTTGGATATCATAGCATTATTGTTATCGTTATATGGTAAGTTCAGTTTTAATGCTCCACATATCTGGACAAACTCCCAGAAAACTACAGGTCCACCACAACTCTCAGTTCTTTTAAATCAAGGCTGAATACCTTTCTTTTTGGATTACGTGTATAGAGCAACGGCTTATACATTGTCCCATACTAGAAGCCTAAAATCTTGTGTTTTAGCTGCTTTTTATAGCTGCTCTTTAATGTTTTATGTAAAGCACTTTTAATTGCCCTGTTGATGAAATGTTCTATACAAATAAAGCTGTCTTGCCTTGCCTAGCCTACACAATCATTTTAAAAACTGAAGCCCACCTGAGCAGACACATAGCTGGCTCCTGCAGGTTGGACCGCAGCAGTGAGTACAGGCCATGCCTCCACCTGATTTTCAGCTCTTGCTCTGTGCACTCACACATCAGCAGCCGCTCCCGTTGCTCTTGCTGAGCTCCAAAAGGCCGACTAACGCTGACCCGCTTCCACAGACAGGAGTCAGAGGGCTCGCTGCAGCGCTTTGACTCCGGCACTAACTAGGGCTGGGGATCAGAAAGGAGTTTATTGCCCACAGTAAGTTACACATATACGTGGAATTTGCCTTGGTGATTGGTGCATACATACCAGACAAAATATTAAACAATAGTCATTCAGAACCTGGGGGATGGAGCCTGGACAGCTCTCAAAAAGACATGGGAAAGGGATCTGAATATTACATTGGATGATGAGGAGTGGGACAGAATTTGGAGGAATATTGAAACTATGTCACGCGATGTGAGGGTTGCGCCTCATTCAGTTCAAGATTATGCATCGCTTCTATTGGACCCTCCAGGTTGTTTAGACTTGGTCTGAAAAGACACCGGACGGCCAATTACATCATGTCCCATGGTCCTGTGATAAGGTCCTGGAATTTTGGACTGGGATACATGATAACCTATGTCAGATGTTATTTTTGGGGCATTTTCGGCCTTTATTTTGACAGGACAGATGAAGATATAAAAGAGGAGAGAGAGGGGGGGAATGACATGCAGCAAAGGGCCGCAGGTTGGAGTCGAACCCGGGCCCACTGCGTCGAGGAGTAAACCTCTATATATGGGTCTACCAAATGAGCTATCCGGGCGCCCAGGGACCCAGCTATTATTCAGATTATTTGTTCTGGGAGATGGGTCAGTCCTCAGCGGAATAGATAAGCACATAAGAAGCTGGGTCCAGACTAGTTTAATGATAGCTAGACAGATTATTTATAAGAGGATGGAAGAATGAAGGGCTGCCGTCTATCCAGGAGTGGGCTTGTGAGCTGGCTAGGGGTGGCGGAGTTTGAAAAAATGTCATTCAAACAGTTTGCCAGATTGGATGTCTATACTTGAAAATGAGGACCTTTCTGGAGGGCTGCTAAGAAGCTTTGTGCTGGGGAGAGATGGGCTTATGGTGTTGTCATTTATACATATGTTGATTAGGTTTATGGTTTATTTTGTTGCTATTTTGTAGAATGGTCTGGAGTGTTGTGGATACTGTTAGCCTAGAAATCTAGACCCATTCTATTGGCAGCAAATTTATTTTGCAGCCAGGGGGGTCTAGGCATTCTCCGTTGGCTTGCGAGCTGGAAAAGCCAAACTCTGGTCAGGCCAATCACATCGTGTATAGAGTTTGTAGGGGGGCTTATGGCTGCTGCTGTTGGGGACAGCGGTCTTCTGGAAGTCTTGGAGTTAAGCTTTTCTTTGAGAAAAGAACAAAAGTTGAATCTATCAACTAGCTTCGCTAACTTCTTCGTTGCTCTGATTGGTTGTAGCGCTATCCTATTGCATGCAGAGGGAATTTGAAAGACAACCGTTTATCCCGCCCCTCGGATTGAGCCCTGCCAATGGTGAGTTCCCAGACCCAACATCTGGATGTGGGTCTGGCTTGTCAGGCTAGGTTACTGTGTCATCTTTCCTTGATTTTTGACTGGATGGGTGGTGATGACAGGGTGGGGGTGGCGGGGATTTGTTCATGTTCCGGGTTGTATGTTTTGTTAAGAGAATAAAAATAAAAAATGGTTATAAAATAATCGTATTGTTCAAACATTTCTGATACCGATACCAATACTGTGTCTTCGATACCCGTTCCTGAACGATACTTTTTTTGATACCAAGTTATTAAAATCCATAACAATATACTTTTTATACTTATTTATTAAATCACAGTCTTATGTGATTTGATAAAAGGCACAAAGCCAAAAAATTCAAAAATTCAAAAAGTGACAAAACCATTTGGATTTTAATTTCAGATACAAAACAATGTTAGATACCTTTTTATTTCCTTTCTTTAACTCAGTAAAGGATGTGATTGAAAATGTAGTAAAGTACAACACTTCAAACAAAACATACTTATAGTGCTCATATTCTGCTTTTTGGCTTTTTCCCCTTTCCTTTATTGTGTTATATATCTTTTATGTGCACGTTATAGGTTTACAAAGTGAAAAAACCCAAAGTCCACCCCAAAGGGACTTACCATCTCCAACAGAACACACTGTTCACAAACTGCTCCAAACAGCTCTATTGTAGTCCAGCCTTTACTTCAGAGACAAACGTGGTCACTTTGGAACACACGTTATAATGCTCGCCTAGCTGCTAGCATGGCACGCCCTCATACTCTGCTTCTGACTGGCTAGTAGTCCTTACCTAGCTACTGTCAGGGCACGCCCTCATACTCTGCTTCTGACTGGCTAGTAGTCCTTACCTATGTACTGTCAGGGCACGCCCTCATACTCTGCTTCTGACTGGCTAGTAGTCCTTACCTAGGTACTGTCAGGGCACGCCCTCATACTCTGCTTCTGACTGGCTAGTAGTCCTTACCTAGCTACTGTCAGGGCACGCCCTCATACTCTGCTTCTGACTGACTAGTAGTCCTTACCTAGGTACTGTCAGGGCACGCCATCATACTCTGCTTCTGACTGGCTATTAGTCCTTACCTAGCTACTGTCAGGGCACGCCCTCATACTCTGCTTCTGACTGGCTAGTAGTCCTTACCTAGGTACTGTCAGGGCACGCCCTCATACTCTGCTTCTGACTGGCTAGTAGTCCTTACCTAGGTACTGTCAAGACACGCCCTCATACTCTGCTTCTGACTGGCTAGTAGTCCTTACCTAGGTACTGTCAGGGCCCTCATACTCTGCTTCTGACTGGCTAGTAGTCCTTACCTAGGTACTGTCAGGGCACGCCCTCATACTCTGCTTCTGACTGGCTAGTAGTCCTTACCTAGCTACTGTCAGGGCATGCCCTCATACTCTGCTTCTGACTGGCTAGTAGTCCTTACCTAGGTACTGTCAGGGCACGCCCTCATACTCTGCTTCTGACTGGCTAGTAGTCCTTACCTAGCTACTGAGCATGTGCGACTCCCAACAAAGATGGAACAGAATTGAGAGGTCTCACTCTGGAGCTAAAACAGAGAGCTTAACACACAGGGTGAAAAGAGGAGCTGCAGCAATGCGCAGTACAACAAAAATATGATGTATTTTGTTTGTTTTTTAATTTAAACCACATAAACCTACTCTGGTACAACCTCTAAATACAATTATGAACCTGAAAATGAGCATAATATGAGCACTTTAAAAAGTACACAAAACAAATACTGAATTACAGTAACGTGAGTAATTGTAATTTGTTACTTTCCATCTCTGGAGAAGACACTCAGTAAACAGTCAGTGTCAGAGTAAACTGACTGTTTTGTTATTTCCCTGCAACTCTGCAGCCTCCATGTTGCTTATCTGCTAATTAAATTGTTTCATCCTCTAAGGACAGTAATAAAGAGCTGAAGCAGGTGGCAGATAATAAGCCAAAATTAAATTAGCCTCGTTGTTTTTGCTTGTGTGAATCCTGTGAGTTGAGTTGTATTTTGAGGGTTTGCAGCATTTAAAATGATAATTCAAACATAATGTTTTCCATTTCAATATGTTAAGAGAACAAGATGTTGAAGCTTACAATATTAATGTGCTCAGTTCCTTGTTATATGTTTTTTCTTTTAACCATTGTATTGTCCTCAAGTCAAATTAACTGGCTTTCATAGTTTTTTTACATCAGAAATATGGGTTTCTTACAAGCAAATTGCCCCAAAATAACTTGCATGTCATTTGTAAGGAACCTAGACAATATATTTATTCGCAGGTAAAATAAATAATTACTTTTTTTATTGTTTTATTTTATTTCATAGCATTTGACAAAAAAGTCTGTTATCCACTCAACATCCTCTGATCTTAACTATTAGTCATAATAATCCATAATCTTTGCTTTTTTTTTTTAGGTATCATGTCATAAAAAAATGAATAAAAAAAAACTTTTAAAAAAGCGTCAAAAGCAGTAAAAAAAAGAAACCCTTTTTGCATTATAACAGATTTTTTTTTCTTTTCTTGTTTTAACATACAATACCTGAAACCTTTGCATTTATTTCACAAAAGGAACGTTACAAAAACAAACGTTTCTCCTTCAAGCTGGTATGTTGTTATAACAGGAAACTCACGTAGCTGTATGTGTCGGGAAACGAGAAAAAGATCCATCATTGCCCGAGGACAGCGGTCACATGACATGAATGATGAACAAACTAGACCATTGAGCCAGACATGTGGCAGCTGTCTGTAGAAGTTACCTCATATAACGAGAAACATTTCTAGTAATAACAAGAACATGTATGTCATGATAAGAAAACATGAGAAGAGTTATAAGGGATAAGATAAACCTTTATTGTCACCCTAACCCAATGGAATTGTGAGTGCCACAGCTGAAGGTGCATTAGAGATAATAAACAAGAAAAGACAATAAATAGCTAAAAACAAGAATCATTTAAGACATAGACTATTCATCTGCCCTGGTATGCTCAACTGTTATTTCTCCCACCTTTGTTGTCACACAATTTTAGTACATCTACTGATCTACATCACTATCTAGACCACTATTTCCACTAACTGCATATTGACTCTTCACTACTGTCAGCATTTATATAGACTGTCTATTCATAAATATTGCGTTATTACTGACCTACATCACTAACTAGACCACTATTTGCACTAACTGTTTTTTGACTCTTTACTACATCTCAGCAGTGTTATAGACTGTCTATTTATGTATATTGTGTTATTACCATATCACTTTTGCATATCCATCAACTTACTTACACCTCACTTTACACCGGCTTTGTAATGCCTGCTTAAGCTGCGCTTTATGTAGCCTTTTGTAGTCTGTATTCGTGCATTGTATTGAATGTGAATCTGTATGTTGTCCTGCATGCGTATGCATTCCTGGCTAGGTTAAATAAATAAATATAAAATAAACATAGAAATACTTAGGACGGGACAGGAAATGATTATTGTAGTATTATGGCGTGATAATACAGTAGAGGCAAGTTAATGGTTTGGTTGTGTGTTGAGTGTTCAATGGAAAGAGTCTGTTTTTCAGTCAGTTTGTTCTGGTTTTAATGCTCCTGTACCTCCACCTGGGTAGAGGTGGTCATCGATAATCTAAGAAGCAACTCTTACAGAAAATAAATCTCACTTATTTTTACAATATGGGACCTTTTAATATAATGTCATTTCATCGTTGATGGGAATCAAAATAATACATGGATAACAGGTGGTATAGATGCACGGAGCATGTCGCAGGAACAGCTATTTATCTGAGCCCGGCTCTGTTGCTGGCTGCCCTACTCTCTGTTCCCTCTCTCACATAGATACTTATCAGCTTTTAAAGGCGCGCGATTCACCCCTATCACCCATCAGCGGCACCTCGCGACATACGCTGCCTCGCCACTACAAATCCCATTACTTTTATCCTTAGCTAATACTGGGCTGCTGTTGCCGCCTGTCAGGGCCCACGGCACAAACAATTTGCTTTCTTCCTCCTTCCATTTCACAGACGTGCTCACGGTCAGGCTGGTTAAGGGGGGGCGAGCTGCAGGCCCTGCTAGAATAGTCACACAAACTTTTGAAAAGGTTTGCTAGAGTTTGAAGCAGCTCGAGGGCCAAAGAGTTTGATTTCGGAGGATATGCTGATGTTATATGACCAGCTTGGTACCTGAACAACGTGTTCTCATTGAATGGATTTCTGTGATATCGTACCAAAAGCTTATACACAGCAATTTGTGTATGATAACTAGGGCTGCACGAGATTTTGTTTCACCGTCTACATCGCGATGTGCACATATAGTCACATCGCATGACGTTGCGATTTTGACGCTACAACTTCTTTGCTGCTTGATAGAAAAGTAAACTTTCACCGTTCACTTTTTTCATGATTGTTACCAGCCGACCCTTCCCCTTTAAGACAGGTGGTCATGTGTGCAGCGTGTGTATGTGACGTAACGTTAGTCCCACAGGGTTTGTTATGGGAAGCGAGGCTCTCCATGTGTAGAAAAGAACCGTAAGCGGCAGCTGCTGCTAACACAGCAATGCACATGCTTTCCATGGGTAGTGAAGCTAGTAGTCCGTGTTTTATGTTCGCTGCAAAGACTAACTAAATTCCCTGATTAATGCAATGTAATCACGACATCTCCCGGCCATTTTTCACCGCATAAAGCTGCTACCAGCCGGGCTAAAGCTAATAAAGTTAGCCTAAAGAAACAAGGCGTCTGTCCCAACTAACGTTACGGATTGGAGCCGCGACGCTGGAAACGTAACACTAATCTACAACAGCAGTCTGTGTCTAATATAACATAATTTACACTGATTGATGTGTTACACAGTGATACAGTTTGTTGCTAGTGCGTGACATGCAGGCTCTGCATGCACAGCCAACCACCAATCACAGTCAATTTATCAAACAACCAAAGCTAGGCCCTGCTAGTCGACCACAACCTTCCTTTTTCATTTTTAGTTTCTATGCAGATGCACTCTCCTACAAAATGACCCCAGTAGCCGAGAATTATTTATTATTTCCAAATAGGGCTATTTATGTAATCGCAATATATATCGCAGGGAAAAAAAAAATAGCGCAATATCAGTTTTTTTCCAATATCGTGCAGCCCTAATGATAACCAACGCAATTACGGCGGTCACAAATTCATCTTTAGACAAATGATATCCAGCTAACGTTACAAAAAACGCCTAAGTCGGAAGTAAGGCTGTAAGTACAAAGACTTCTCCGTCTCATCTTGTCGCATTGTTGTAAACCATTGGTCTAAACTGGACGTTTTCACAATTTTGCAGATGCCGCATTGCAAGTAGCTGCAAGTGTACACTCGACTCGTCCAGATTCTTCGGTCTGAACTGGACTTTACGGCGATGCGAAGATTCGAATGTGAGACTGGCAGTCAAATCAGGCTTTTTACACCAAGCATTGAATATTCGACTATTCGGGGTCACCCCTACTTATACGTTTAGTGTTCTTTACAGGGAAATTTAGCCGAGAAAAGGTGACTGTGAGCCTGGTACCGAGCACCGCAAGTTTACATTCGTTGCAGTTGAGTTTGGCCGACAAAAGGTGACCGTCCTGCTGTGACGACCCTTAACTTTAGACACCACAACTTCTAGTTAAGATTAGAAAAAAGATTGTTTGGATTAAAAACACAAGTCCCATTAAGTCATACTGGGTGAAAGTCTTTTCTCCTTGAAGTGGTGCTATGCAGTTTTGGCCATTTCTTCGCTGTTTTCTCACTTTTTGCTCACAGGTTTCTCTATAGAGCTTCCCGTACAGCTTCAGAATAGATATTTGGCAATACTGTGTAAAAACCTGCTTGGTCAGTCTGCCGTTTCCTTTTTCTCTGTTCTTCCGACAATGCTTTCCTAGCTTTCTGCTTCTTTTTTGCCAGCTCAGCCATGACGATAGTGTGAAAAACTCCGTCGCACCTTGTTCTTGCTAGCCGGTTCCTGAATGGGGGCATGTATGTATGCAGTGCCCAAAGCAATTCTTAACATCGCGAGACCTGATATCACCAAGGAGGTAAGCTTCTCCTCGGAACGCGTAGCTCCTATGGCGCCATTTTGATGCTACCAAGCCATCACCTTCCGTTAGCATTCCATTGACTCCCATTCATTTTGACGCCACTTTGACAGCGAATAACTCAAATAACTTTACATCTGAAGCGTTTAAAGACTCTATTTGTCCATTGTTTATTTCTAAAGAAACACGACAATGTATAAAAGGCTCCATTACCTTGTAGCTCACGTTATGGCTCCGTAGCAGACGTTTTTGTAAAAATCAGCTAACGATTGCATCATAACCACGAGACTTACTGCTCGCAGGTAGTTTCGACTTACAGTCGCTGTTTAAGTTTAATTACTAATGTTAGCTAGCATTTTAGTTACCAGTAATTAGCCTGTGCCTATTTTATCTCCTTACATATACCTACGCTCTCCGTCTCTGCTAGATTGGGAATGATTGAGATTTCTCTTGGCACAGCTACCAGAAGACTTCCAACTTTCAGACAGGTTGCTCACGTCACATCTACGTCTTCAAGCTCAGTTGGAGGCTGCTCAGTAACGCTCAGCCATCACCGGAAAAGAGCTTCTAATATCCTTCACTGGTCTCCGTCCAGAGCAACAGGATCGGTTGGTCCAGTTTATATACTATCTATGGATATCACGCGATACTTCCTGACGCTGAGGCCGGTAGCCCACCAGCCCAACGTTGCAAGGGTGGTTTTTCCGCTCACAGGCGCTAGGGGGAAGCTAGACGACCACCATTCAACCCGATAATAGTCACAACCATTCCAATGACTCCGAAGCTGCTCAGTTAAGGTAAATTAAGCTAAAAAAAACTGCATAGTTCCCCTTTAAATTCTTCCGGGACATGAACTCTGCTCCTTTGCTTGAAAGTTTTGTGTTTTAGGAGCCAAACATCTCCCCCCCCACTCCTCCCTATGTAGACCAGAGTGCTCTTATACAGCAGCAGTCAATGTGCTGCACACAGCAATAAATACGTGGAATACATCAAATTACAGTGCATTACTTTTGCGTAGCAATATGTACGAATGGTTCATGAGAACAGCCTGACCTAAAGGAACTATAAACTGATATAACTAATAATTGGATATGTGCTTTTGTTCTACTTTGAACCAAATCATTTTAGGTTTAGGGCGCCTTTACTTGCTCTGCAGTTTGATGTTACTATTTAAAACGGCACACACACACACACACACACACACACACACACACACACACACACACACACACACACACACACACACACACACACGATTTAACAATGTAAGTCCACTTGAAGGGAACGATTTACAGGGACATAAATATTATAGATGCAGTACATACATATACAAAATTGTGGGTCATTGTCATACAGCAGGTCTTAATAATTTTAAGCATATCCCTCAGTTCTCATGGGTATAAGTAACAGCGTCCTCGCCATATACACACACACAGCGGCCCATCATGATGCGTCAGGGCTTGTTGTGTTCACTTTCAGCCCGACTCCGCCTGCCTGACCCTTCTGACCCGAGTGCATTCCTTTCTGAGGTGATTGGCAGCCCATGCAAATACTCCACAACCATGACTGGCAGTGAGAGCCACTCTGCGCCCTTCCCACAATGCCCCTGGCCCCTCCCCGTCAATAGACGCTGAGCTGGCGTCATTGTCCACATACAGTGACCTTTTACCTCTCCAAAGTTGGCGCTTCCTGGGAACAACCCCAAGAACTTTTTCTCCGAACGGCGGTGGAATGTTCGATCCCTCTGTTTACCTCACCTCTCTCTCTCTCTCTCTCTCTCTATCTCTCTCTTTGCTATCTTCACGTTTTTTTCTTCGCTATCTTTGTCTGCATCCCTCTCCACCCCCTGGCAGTCCCAGCTGCGAACACAACATAGCGGGGGGAATGTGTTTTTTTTTTAAAGCCCACTAAACAATATTCTATTAGCATAAATTTGGTTGTGTCTCTCTCTTCCTTTCTGCAGTGTCACAGTCAGATCTCTCTTGTCTTTCAGGATTGAAAGGCAAACAGCTTCAGGTGTTGTTTGTGGGTTGGCTCTTCCTTCTTGGCATGACAGGGCCTCGGGGCACCGAAATGCATCACGGCTCTGACTGTGTCAAACCTCCGAGGGCTGGGAGGACCCCAGCCAGCCTGTGTTCTCTAATGTCACACACCAGCAGTAAGCCAAGTCAATAAAAATGAACACCCGGTGATCAAAGAGGTGACAGAGATGCTCGTGACAGTGGGATGAAATTTCCGAGCTTCTCTACCACGCGACACAACACGGCGATGCTAAAACCCCTTCGCAGACACATCTTCCCCCTGCAGCACTCCACTTTACGGGAGTGGGAGTCAGCGGTGGAAGAAGTATTCAGATCATTTACTTTAGTAAAAGTACTAATACCACACTGTAAAAAAGGTCCTGCATTGAAAATGTCACTGAAGTAAAATTATGTATCATCAGGAAAATGTACTTAAAGTATTAAAAGTAAAAGTACTCGATGCAGAAAAATCCTCCAATTGTAGAAAGTGTAAAGGATCCAAACACTTCAACATTGTTGGCTAGTTTCATTTAGAATAAACATATTTTATAAACTACATGTGTTCTTAATGTGTAAAGTAACTAGCAACTAAAGCTGTAACAGATGAATGTAGTGGAGTAAAAAGAACAATATTTCTCTCTGAAATGTAGTAGAGTAGAAGTAGAAAGTGGCATGAAAAGAAAAGACTCAAGTAAAGTACAAGTACATCAACATTTGTACTTAAGTACAGTACTGGAGTAAATGTACTTAGTTACATTCCACCACTGGTGGTAGTGGAAGGGCTTGGCGGTATTTGGATCATTAATAGTACTGTATGTACACTGCCTGGGAATATTCCCTGTAGATTTCCACAGACCTCTCTGCACCCCCCACCCCACCCCCCCCCACCCAGCCTAATCAGTTATTCCTTTTGTTCATTTCCCCTTTTGTTCTTTCTCTTTCTATTATTTTTTTTGCC